>JZKD02S1612935.1:192339-218543 GCA_000966675.3 Picea glauca | reverse complement strand
TGAGCACTTCATAAAGCATTAATCAAACTAATATGAAAAATGCATGAAGTATTTTTCCCACAAATGCATAATTAAATGCGTGAGAAATAAAACTCAAAAAAGCATCATTTAAATCTACTTAAACACTTTTGTCGCCACCTTGAAATCAACATGGCGCTAAGTTCTTTCACGTGCGGAGATCCATTCAGATCACTTATCCCCTTATCCTTAACTTTTAGTCCCCCCTTTCCCTAACTAGTGGAGTTTAGTCTCCCATACACTTTTACCGTGGTCGGTTTGCACACAACGATGTATTATATTAATGATATGACATATACAAAAATAGGCTTACTGGCCTGTAGCATCTAGGATCTCTTGCCTAATTCAACACATAAGCCTCATAGCTTATAATAACTGGCTCACCAACCTATAAAACACAACATGTACACGAAGTCTCTCTGGCCTCAAAATCACGCACACTTAAGTTTGTTGCATGCGATATCCTGGAATGTGCACACTTCATCATTTTAGTGCGCAGTACATGTGCACACTATACCTTTGAAGGTGCATAAAAAAATAATATCAAAACAACTCACCATCTTAAGTATATTTTCATTTACATTTACAATTGGGGTTTGGCCTAGGGATATTACAGTAAGCTTAGTGCCAATGAGCATGCTCCTTTCCTTATCCATCAATGTCTTGTTCATTCTTTCAACAATTCCATTTTGATGTGGGGTATATGATGTTGTATTTTTATTTGCTATGATACACTGCTTGTAGAACTGTTCAAAATCCTTTCCATATAATTCACTTCCATTGTCAATTCTCAACACCTATATCTTCTTATCTATATGGGTTTCCACAATATATTTAAACTCCTTAAATTTCTCGAAAAAATCTGATTTATTTGTTAGGAAATATAGCCATGTCTTCTTGGAAAAATCATATATGAAGGAAACATAATATATATATCCTCCTAGTGAAGGGATTGATATATGCCTAAACATGCACTATGTATCAATTCCAAAATCCCCTTTTCCCTTGTAGCTCCAAATGAGAATCTGACCTGATTTTGTTTCCCCTATATGCAATGTTCAAATAAATCGACTTCCAAATTATAATCAAGCAAACCTTCGACGATACCTTTGTTGTGCATAGCTTGAAGTCCTTTTTTTCCCAATATGTCCCATCCTCTAGTGCTATAACATGGTTGGGTTGACTTGACGAAGAAGAGTCGATTTGGTTTGTATCGACTCAACCCGATTTGAGTCAAGTCGAGTCTACTTCAAGAACAACAATGTTGTTGCATCCAATCGAGTTGAAATTCCCTAAAAACTTGTATAGGGTTCCGTTTCAAACTCCTTTTATTAATACCATCACTCCCCAAACCATTTTGCACATATCCTTCTAAAATAAAGTGTGGACACCTACATCACTTATGTTGTTGATAGATATTATATTTCTTGCCAAGCCCTGAACATGTAACACACCTGGAATGGTCCTGCTCCTCCCATCTTGCAGCAAAAATCGAACTCTTCCTCGTCCAATAATTTTGGTTGTCGAATCATCCCCCAAGAATACATCTCCTCCTTCATTTCTCTCATATTCACAAAACCATTCTTTGTGGGGTTTCATATGAAAGGATTCTCCTAAGTCAATCAACCAGACATCATGATTTGACTTTGTACTGGTCGACACCAAATACACATCGAATCCTTTATCCAAAGTAGTCTTTCTCTTAGTCGACTGCTTCTAGTCGGATAATGTATTGATCTCAATCACTTTCAACTTGCAGTGTCTCTTGTAATTCCCAACTTTACCACATTTCCAACATATTCTCGTTGACTGAACCACAGACTTAGAGATCTATCCTTCAACTTAGAATTTCTACTGGAGAATTTACATTTATCTTTGTTGATTGGTCAACCTCTCACTATCAAGGAATCCATGGTCAATTCTTTCATGTTCTTCCATCTCATTTCTTCTAACAACAAAGATGCAACCATGTCTTCAAGCATTAATGTGGTTGAATTACTCCCTATAGACACAACTAAGCTATCACATGAGTCTAGCAAAGAACACAACATGATGATACATTTCTCCTCCTTAGTGATTTTGATATCCACATACAATAATTGAATTATTACAATATTGAATACATTCAGATGCTCTGTTATTGAGCTCCCAACACTCATCCTAGGAAGATACAGTTTATTCAGAAGGAGAAACCTGTTTACCATGAATTTCAATTGGTACAAGCTTCCCAACTTGTACCATATTTTCTTTGTAGAATCTTCACCCGAGACATTCAACAATACCAAATCTGCAAGAAAAAAGTCAAATCATACTCTATGCCCTCCTCTCAAGTTTCTTCCATTCTTCCTTCGACCCTGTCACAATGGTTCTGGGACTCATAACTACCCATTATTCTATATCTACAAAGAGATATTCCATCTTAAACTTCCAAAGATCAAAATTCTGGCCATTAGATTTTTCTATCTCTATCCTCAAATTGCTTTCCATTCTTTCTAGCACAAATTAAATATCATTGACTTACAACTCCCACTGGACCTTAGTTTCGCTTAGATCCAAGATCTGCTTAACCCTTCTATGATTCGACTCATATAGAGCAACTGATGAGATCTGATACAAATTGTATTAGAACTGCTCAGATACACTCTTATACCACATGTAGAGAAAACTAATCCTCACACTAAACCAACCAGAAAAGAGAATATAAACTTAAGAAGAAAATAAATGACAAACACACACAATAAACAAAGATTTTATCCTGGAAACCCTTAACTGGAAAAACCAATATTCCTTAAGCATATTGCTCTCTTGTTGTCTTATTCATCTATACAATAAAGAGTTCCATGACTAACCTTAGTTTACACCTAAGACATAATCGTCATCCTACTCTCCTCCTTTATAGAAGAACAAACCTACAACCAATTCAACTTGCATCTACATGACCAAGATGCTACTAGCAACATCAAATTATTACAATTACAACATGCCTTATCTATAGTATTTACAACATGCAAAACCCTAAATCGCAGTGCCCAAAAATGGTTACAGATCCACATAAATGATTGGTTACAATCTTTCGAATCTCAGGATTTTGTTACAATCGACTACCAGTTGACTACCTAGTCAACCTACAGTCTGTCTTTAGTCAACTACCACTTCACCTCCTATCGACCTCCTATCAATTGACCTTTCAAACTTCCCAGTTGACCAATTTGACCTTCAACTTTCCTAGTCAAACACTTCAATCTTCGACTTGACCATCAACTCGACTTGACCCATCGGTCGATTCATCACACAGTCGATCCACCTCTACTAGCTAGTTGGTTGATTATTATTTCATTGCAAAGAATATAGCAACCCAACATTTACTATATATTGTATTACCAAGTTTCCCAAGACAACAAGGCATCATGATTCCATCATGGTAGTGGTGCATAAGCTTACAAAGGTTACACATTTCATTCCGGTGAAAATAACTCACAAGGAAACTAATATTGCATAAATTTATATGGAAGACATTGCTAGGCTACATGGTGTACCTAAGGAAATAGTGTTAGATTGAGATCCCAAGTTCACTTTCAATTTTTGGAAGGGGTTGTTTAAGGGATTTGGGACCAATTTGAATTTCAATACAACATATCACCCAGTTTTGGGTTTTCCTTTGGTCCATGCTTGCGTGTGTTCCATCCTTCTTAACGCTAGGGAGTTTTAGTCTGAGGGTTCGTCCATATTTTTCCAAAAAAACCCCAAAGCACTGTTATAACCATAATTTTCACTAGACATGCATACCCAGCAGCAGGCCATCTTACTTACTATTTTTGCCAAGCCAATACTGAATAAATCTTCTTAAAAACCAAATTTTTGAAGATGTATGCACCCTGCACCACTACTGCTCGCGTATGTATGCTAGTTGCACCATTACTGCCTGCGTATGTACGCTAGTTGCACCATTACAACCCGTGTATACCCACAAAAGCTGCAAAAAAGAAAAAGTTGCAAGGGAATATGAGATTTTGGGTAGTTTCCTAACCAATTGACCGCCAATAGCCCGTCACCAAACCGAATAACTATATTTTTGGCATATAAAAGAAGGTGTTGGGGTCTCATTCTAGGGAGAAGCATGAAAGCAATGAAACTCTTCCCATTTCATAATCCCTCGTTGCCCCAAGAATTTGCAGCTACATTGTGAGTTTTGAGCCAGAATTCCCTAGTTCTTACCTTTTTCCTTACTCATAAGCCTATGCCCATTCTCTAGAGAGAAGTGTGAGAGAAGAAGGATACATGGAAGTAGTTGGAGCTTGGTGAAGAGGAGCCCAGGACTAGGTTCGAGGAGCAGTCATCGATCTCATTTTGTAAGTGAATTTGTGAGATTAATATAAAGAAGTACTTTTTTTGTCCCGCCACATGATGTGTTCAATCTTGATATTTGATTTACATTTTGTTATGGCATCTAACCCACTAATCCATATATATAATGCATGTTCGTATTTTCTTGTTTGTCTTTTGGTGAATGTGGGTTAGCCTCGGGAGGAGATTTGCAGTCAAGGAACAACCGAGCGCAAAGGGATTAACACCGGACACAGAGTTTAAGGTAGGACTACCGGATCCCTATACTTTGTATTTTATGCATGAATGTGGGGTGTTGTCGGGATAGTTGTCAAAAGTAGGAGACTTTAGACGGTTAGCTCTACCTGCACTTTAGAACCCTAGTGTAGTCCGTAGGGGGGTTTTCCCACTATAGAAGAATTGACGACCATATTGGGGAACCTCTAGGGTTTTTAGGGGTTTTTTTGTTTTTGGGTGTCTTTAATTGGTTTATTTACTATTTCTTGAGTTTCTGTAAGTTTATGTGTCTTTAAGAGATTCTGGTCTTCCATACCAGTACTCCCTGCCTCATTTGCTTGACTGCTAATTTTTATTTTTAGAGAAGTCACAGAGGTGTACGCGACCTGCAGTGGGTCTGCATGTGTACATACACGCCCTATCTTTGGACAACCCGCGTACATACGCACGCTACTGAAGTATCAGTTGCGTGCCTGTGTTAGGAAAATATATTTTTAAAGAAGAGGTAGTCATCCTCTTCCCTAAATGAAGCCATATTTCTTAGGGGTTTTATTGATTTAGCCCTGGTCTTTGTTTCTTGCAGTCTTTGGCCTAGGTCTGACAACAATTATCTTTTTCTTTATCAAGATTTCTTGTTTTCTTAATTAGGGTTTGAGACAAGTTTTGTGAGTTTTTTTTTATTAACTTGTTTACTATTGTCAGTAACTCTCTACGAGCCACAGTAGACCAGAAGTTGGTTTTTGGTCTCGTCTTGTCTTCACTTTTCCCTTTTTACTTGCTTTAGAATAAAATAAAAGAATTCATTTTCAAGTTTCTTATTTTGGAGCATAAAAAAAAGAAGAAGAAGTTTTCAGTTTCTTGTTTGGTTAAGTAGTTAGGTTAGTTGTTTTTTCAGGAAGAAGAGTGATTTCTTAAGTTCTTTACTGAATACTTAAGACTTTAAGTAGCTCGCAGTCGAGCGAAATTCAATTTTGAGTTTTTCTTTTAAAATATCTTAGAGAGAAAAGTTAGTTAGAAAAGTTGGTTAAAGAGTGTTCAATTTGCAAATCTTTGTTTGTTGAAAAATAAGTAATTTGGTTTCCAGCATTTGTTCTTCTCTTTCGTCTCTTTACAAACACCATCAGTTTCATTTATGTTCCTTTGACTTAATACAAACCACTTAAAATCAATGCTTAATTAAAATTTATTAGACTTTGTGTTTGTAGGGTCCATTAACTAGATTAGGCTAGAGCCTTGATTTACGTTGGAGAGGAAACTCTTCAAGGATATAAAAGAAACATAAGATTTTTTGCTAGGGAGTGAAAAAGTCCAGTAACATGGAAACTATCCACCCTCCCCCCCCTCTAACACAGGGGATAAACATGAGATCACATGCGGAAAGGTAGCATATATAACCCCTCCAAAGCCGGACCAATCGTAGGGAAGGAACACATATAAAGGACTTATCTTGGGATTACTTTGATCACATTTTCCATAGAGGTTCATGGGTATCAAATCCATTTGAGGGCCTCAGTCATCTTCCAGAACACTTTCTTTCGATACCCTCGATAGGTTTCGGGCTTGATACCCTGCTCATTGTGGTCCACCCGATTGTCGACTATACTCGCCTGGTAGTTGTTCATGAGCTGACAACTTAGTTGCCTTTGATTTTAGGGACTTACACAGGTGACTGTGGGGGTATACCATGATACCTAGGGCATACATCAAGCCACGCTTTGCAGAGTATACCCGGAGGGTGCTTCCATGCTTGAGTTGCACTTGCACTGGTAAGTTGCTCTAGTGTTGGCTGTTGTAATTGTTCTTCCAACTAGTAATAGTGGTATGCTTGCTGCATCTCATAGGAAATTTTTCTAGTGCGTGTTTTGGTCTTCAACGTTAGAAATATTTAGTGCATTGTTGATCTTCTCACACAGTGGAAGATCAGGAGCTCCGTCAGTCGCGAAGAATTTTGGGCCTGCCGTCGGTTAACTTGGAGCCACCACTGCCACCGCGAAGGAAAAGACTTGACCAGGAAGGGTCATTTGAGGCGACCGGGCCACAAGATGCTGTACCCGAGCCATCTCTAAGAGGAGAACATTCGTTTCCAGAGGGACCAACTATTTCTGACCTTGGAGCGAAAGATCTTGGTCCATATAAATCTCTGATCATCGACTTGTCAGTGTCACTTTTGATACAGATTGCCCCTCCAAGGGTAATGCATCATGAGCGTCAGATAATCCTGTAAGCAGTGATGGAAGCAAATGCTGCTACTTCATTAGGGAGTCCTCATACTCCCTCTATGGATGCCACAACTGGGGGCGTTCCGCCTCCTAACTCACCTTCCCAGGTCCAGGCCACTATGGTCTCGATTGCCTCTACCTCAGGCAGTGGTCCGATTCTGTCCATGGTGGCGATCACTGCACTGTTTACGTAGAGTGTGACGGGCCCTCCATTTTTATACAGGATGCCCAACTTTGACATGAACTCGGTCCTTTCCTACTCCACCCTACAAACTTTGGGTCCGGGGAAAGGGAGCTCAAACACTCCTCTGCAAGTGTCCATGGGGGGAACCTCAACCCCTTATAATGATTTCCCTTACGGCGGGGGTCATATACCTCTGTCGTTTCCCTCACTTGGTAGCGCTCCTCAGCAACCCGTTTGGCTGACCATGAACTACAACTTGTCCGGAGCAGGTACTCAAGGACCTTCTTCTAGTACCACACCGGTGGGTTCTTTGCTGTTTTCTTTGTTCAACGCATTTTGTAACAATGCATTCTTGTCAGCTGCCATCTTGGCCGGGGGCAACCCTAGTTTTGGATCACAAAACCCTGCGTAGGGTACTATTCATGCACATGGGGCACACATTTTTCAAGGACCTTAGAATCTGTGGAAGGGATCAGTTTTCTCGTTAGGGATGCCGACTAAGGGAAACCCCTTCCATGGTCAATGGAACCCTGGGCAAGGCTCAGGACCTATGCCCGTCGGATCAGCAGGGGGAAACCCTTTCTAGAACCTTTGGAACTCTACGTCGGGAGAAATCCCTTCTCAGCCCTCAATGTCCTACTACAGGTATCAGCCGGTGTCGTCTCAACAAGCACAACATCCGAATGCTGGCCTAGGCCATGGTTTTTACCAGAACCCAGGCCAACAACCTAACTTTTTTTGGCAACCTGGTGCCAGCCAAATCCCAGGCTCCTATCCTCCTGTACATACTGGACAACCTAAACTACTGTTTTTGACAACTTTTCATTTTCCAGACTTGTCAAGATTATTGAATGACCCAATTTGTCATGATCCACGTTGGCCTGCTATGCCGACCAAGTTTCCCTCAGACATTCCAAATTTCAAAGGCAAGCCTAACGAAGATCCAGGCGATCATGTGACCACACTTCACCTATGGTGCTCGTCCAAATATTTGAGAGAAGACTCCGTCCAATTGCGTTTGTTTCAACACACTCTTATCGGGAGTGCCACAAAATGGTATATCGAGCTCAATTGCTCAAGATACTCTACTTTTGGTGAATTGGCAATGGTTTTCTTAAACCATTTTCAATTACCTGTGAGATACGATGCTGACATAGAACTAGTGGCCAACTTTGAGCAGACAAAGGCTGACCATATCTTTGATCACATCCAAGAATGGTGGCATCGAAAGAGTTTGATTAAAGTACCAGTTCCACCAGCATTCCTGCTGGAATTGTTCCTTAAGTCTTTGGTATCCCAACTATCTAAGGACGTGGCAATGTCGGGGGTATTTTCGGAGGAAGAAACGATAATGAGAGCTCAACAACTAGAGCTGATTTACTCTCAGTCTGGTTTTCTTTATGTAGTTTTGCCAGATGCACCATGGCTTATTCTTGATAAGACCAGACACAAGTCTAGACCACATGCTGACGACATTGTTGGTTCAACACAATAAAATCCCACTGATCCGCTGTCAAACCAATTGCAAAAATTGTCGATACAACAGACAGTGGCCAACCCAACTCCTAGTTCCGCTGCTTCCCTGCTCAGATGTTGGATGTACACAATGTGTAATCGACGAACCCAAAGGAAAACCAATAGGCCGAAGGGAAGAAAAAAAACCAAAAGAAGGGTAAGGGGGATAAGAAACCTACCAATAATGCTGGCAGGGGAAACACAAAGAGAAATAAGTCGAAATATCCGTGCAACCTTTGTGCGAAAGACCACCTGACTCACCTGTGCCCTCGACTCGCAGAGGCCCAAAAGTTATTGGCGCAACAACAACTTGCAGTGTTAACGAACCCATTTTCTCATGGGAAAAATTTAACTGAAGACTCTATGAATGCAGATGGGGGCAGTCAGGGACCCCCTTCATCATCTAGCAATCCATCGACTTCGAATTTCTATATGTTTAAAGGTGAAGCTCACATAGCTACTAGGGCACATGATTATGGAATGCCAAGTACTTCCAAAAAGGGTAAAGAATCCAAAAACTCATCCGTTCCTCTCCAGATCGAGAGAATGATGGGTGAAACAATGACATGCATCCTGAAAGGGGCGTTCAAGAAGGATTCACATAATCCAAATGCGAGGGCCGCTCATAATTACTCTGTGGTGGAGGATTTGTCACAAACCCCTTGCACGATGTCTGCTTTGGATGTCCTCCAGAGCTTTCCTTCGCAGAGAAAGGCTCTGTTAGCTGCCTTAGGATCCATTGAGACATATAATCCAGGAACTATCACATTTGATACAATTGACTTGAAGCCTCATCTCCCATACCACGTTGCATTTCAAATAGTAGTCACTCACCCCATGAAATTGTCTACCCAGAATATTTTTTGTATAGTGGTTGATGAGGGCGCCTTTAAATGTATGATGTCATTGGCGTGTTGGAAGGCCATTGGCCAACCTGTTCTATCTCCTTCACCTAATATTATTATGGCTTTCGATGGTCATTCTTTTAGACCACATGGAATCATTCCTTCTTTCCTTATGTAGTTAGGAGGGAAGACCGTGTGCGTCGAAGTTGAAGTGGTCGATGCACCTCTCGACTACAACCTCCTGTTAGGAAGGAGTTGGACATATGCCATACATGTAGTGGTTGCCACAGTTTTTTGGGGCTTATTGTTTCCACACGAGGCTCAAATCATGACCATTGATCAAATGTATTTCTCCAGACCCGACCCTTCATCGGGGGCATCCACAGTCCCGATGATTGATAACCCAGAACCCGACATTGTCAACATGGGGGTTGGTTTGTGCCCACCTCTCATGGGTACTTTCGATTACCTGCCTCCTTCCGGTGATGTCAAAATGATATCAGCTGTCCCCGACCCACCTAAGGTTGAAATATTTTCAGTGTCGTTGTTCCGCATGACTCACTTTAATGATTCGTGGATTCTTCCTTCCCCATCAGCCACAATGGAAGGGATATGGAACCATGACATGTCCATTCCCTTGTCCACGACATAAGTCTTATACTCTATATTCCATCAAGCTTCCGTTGACCCCTATCCGACTCCCGCACAGTAGTTAGATCCAGTTCCCGAGGTTGCCTGGGCTCAAGGTTCCCTTGCCACTACCGATTCCTTAGACCTGGTCTTGCCCTCAGACGAGGTGATTTTAGAGGCATTGATTGGTCTAGACAGACCCTGGGATGATCTCCATCACAGATCATATTTCCTCCCAGAGTTAGGAAGAATAAAGGCAGGAGAATTTGTGTTGACTATGACTAGAGATAGGTCTTGTCTTATCAATCCTTTGGCTATGCACGTAGTTTATGCCAAGGGTAATATGGAAACCATCGCTAAAATTATGCCTATTGATATCTCCAAAACCCCTAACGTCGTGGAGAATTTCTTCATCGAAGAAGATTGTTCCCCTGAGGAGATTCAGATCTATACAGATTTATTTAAATAATTATGTGACATTTTTGCCTGGTCTTACAAGGAAATGCCAGTTATTGATCCAAGGATCGTCGAACATGAGATTACGACTTACCCTGATGCCAAGCTGGTCTGAAATAAGCTTCATCCGGTTAATCCTCGGAAAGAAACAACTATTAAGGATGAAGTAGAGAAACTACTCAAAGATGGTTTCATCTACCCCGTCCAATTGAATCAATGGGTGTCGAATCCCATTCTAGTCAACAAAAAGCAGGGTACGATTCGCGTATATACGAACTTTCATGTTTTGAACAAGTCCTATCCAAAGGATATTTTCCCACCCCATTTATTGACCAGATTGCCGATGAATGTGTAGGCTGCGAGGTCTTTTCTTTCATGGATGGTTTCTCGGAATACAATCAGATACAGATCAAACCCGAGGACCAGCATAAAACAAATTTATCTATCCATGGGGTAAATTTTCTTATCAGAAGATGCCTTTTGGCCCGAAGAATGCCGGAGCCACTTTTTAGCGGGCCATGTCTTTTACTTTCCACGATCTCAAACACCTAGTCGAGGCTTATCTCGATGATTTAGCATCACGATCTCATAAGAGAGATGATCATCCCACACACCTCCGACTTATCTTTGAGCAATGTCGCTACTATCAGATTCACTTGAATCCAAACAAATGAAGTTTTTGCATGACGTTGGGTCATCTTCTAGGTTTCATAGTTTCGACAACAGGGATCATAGTCAATCCTTTAAAGGTTGAGGCGATAGTTCAGTTTCCTCCTCCGTGCATAGTCCCTCAGCTTCAGAGTTTACAGGGAAAAGCAAAATTTTTATGGCATTTCATTGCAAACTATGCCGATATCACAAAAGGGTTCATATGTATAATAAAGAAGGACATTCCATTCCATTGGGAGGAAACCACTCAACACTCTTTCGAAGCGTTGAAATGTGCCCTCACGTCTTCCCCCCTACTTTAGCCACCCAATTATAATAAATATTTCTTATTGTACTTGGCCGCTGCAGATTTGACCATCGGCATGGTCTTGGTTCAACATGACGATTTTCTTGAAGAGAATGTCAGTTACTACTTGAGACGAGGCCTGGTTGGACCAGAACTCAACTACTCCCATGTTGAGAAATTTGCGTTGGCAATAGTTCATGCTGTCCAATGGTTCCGTAAATATATCCTGTTTCGCAAAACCACCGTCATTGCTGTTGTGAATCCATTCCAATATGTGTTGACATGACGCGTAATTGACGGAAAGATCAATAGATGGATATTTATCCTCCAGGAATTTGACTTGGATTTTGTTTCGCCGAAATCCAAAAAGTCGATGGTCTTTGCATAACTCATCTCGGAACTTCCGTTCGATTCAGGTGATATTACGCTCGAAGAATCACCGATTGAAGGAGATATATTTTTGATCGCATCTTCAGACCCCTAGTATGGAGATATACTAGTCTATCTCTAGACCCCTAGTATGGAGATATACTAGTCTATCTCCAGAATTTGAAGTGACCTGCCTCTTCTTCTCATGATGAGCGTCGACGTATACGCCATAAGGCAAAAAACTATCTTATTCTCGAAAACACTTTGTATCGTCGAGGTATAGATTGCATAATTCATCGATGTCTCACCCATGAAGAAGCAAAACTCATCCTTAACGACTGCCACACTGGGGCATGTGGTGGTCATTTTTTTGGGTTGGAAACATCCCAAAAGATTCTACGAGCTGATTACTATTGGCCGACGTTAATAAAATATTGCATTGAATCGGTCTAGAAGTGCCACCTGTGTCAGATATTCTCACGGAAGATGAGGGCACATCCTGCTCCCATGTTTCCCATCATCACAGTTGGCCCCTTCACCAAGTGGGGGATTTATTATACTACATGCCACCACCCCCCAGCCAGGGGGCACTATTATATCATCATAGTAGTAGACTACTTCACCAAGTGGGTCGAAGATATGCCGACGTTCAAGGATGATGGAGAGACAACAACTCTCTTCTTGTTTAATCAGATAATAACAAGGTTTGGCGTCCAAAAGGAGATTGTCACTGACCATGGAAATCACTTTCAGAATAAAATGATGTCTGAGTTAATGTCAAATCTAGGGTTGAGACAAGAACACTCATCACCTTATTACCCACAAGTGAATGGTCAGGTGGAAGCTGTGAATAAGTCACTCAAGACCATTCTATAACGAACGATCAATTTGACCAAGTCAAATTGGCATTTGATGTTATACTCGACATTGTGGGCCTACCAAACATCTGTAAAGACTACCACTAGTTTCTCACCTTTTCAACTTGTTTACGGGTTGGAAGTAGTCTTGCCTATAGAATTCCAGATCCCATATCTTAAGTTGGTAGTACAATTATTGCCAGACACTTCACCACTTAAGGAACGCTTATTATATCTCGAGCAACTCGATGATCAATGACGTGATGCAAACTTGGCTAACGAGGCTCACAAGAAAAGAGTCAAGTGTCAGTATGATCGATCCGTTCATCCTTGGATTTTCTCTGAAGGTGACCTTGTCCTGGTCTATGACCAAGATAAGGATCCCCTGAGGGCAGGCAAGTTTAAACCCACGTGTTTCAGACCGTTCATCATGAAGGAAATATTAAAGAAGGGCACTTATCATCTGGTTGATTTTGAAGGGAACGCTTTAACGGAGCCTAGAAATGGGCTCTACCTCAAGAAGTATTACTCGTAGGTGGGTCTCCTTGGGTGACTTCTTGTACATATGTATAGTTCTTATACATTTTTAGTTTTTGTCTTTTTGGTCTTATGGACATGTCATTTTGATGTCAAATTTTTCACTGTGGCTGATGTCAAGTGAATCAGACGTGTTCATTGGATTCACGGACGGTGCTAGCCGACACACTCGGAGGCTTGCTTCTGCAGCTTGGGTAATCTTCACACCTCAAGTCTAGTTGTTATCTTCTGGAGGTATCTATTTAGGTGACGCCACAAACAATGTCACCGAATACAATGCAGTAATAGAGTTTCTTTGTGACGCCTTGTCGCATGGTATCTCTTACCTCCAAGTCTACTTAGATGCACAATTGCTTGTGTCCCAGTTAAATGGGGTTTACCGTGTTTACAATCCTACTCTACATCGACGATTCCTTAGGGTATGTCTCTTAGAACGTTGCTTTGATTACATTACATATATCCATGTTTCTAGGAGATTGAATCAAATGACTGATACTCTAGCTAATCAAGTATTAGATTGGCATATTTCACACATGTAAGAAAAAACACACATACACATGTAAATACATTTGTAAATAAATGTAATCCATAAGACACACACACACACACACACACACACACACACACACACACACACACACACACACACACACACACACATATATATATATATCAAAAGTATCAGAGTACATAGGTGGGCGCAAGCACCTCAAAAATATGTCCAGTATACGTCACGGGGCTTATAACCTCAAAAATATACAAAAAGTTCCCTCGGCACGTAAATGGTCCACCCTAAGCTAATCACGAGGCCTATTGGCCCTGCTATAGTGGACTACAAAGTTTTCCAAAAGTCGAAATAGCTAGATCCAGATCAGTGGCACCCCAACAACATGAGGCTGCATAGATGGTGGGAGATCCTCGATCTCGGCCATAGGCACAGTACGAGTGAGTGCGGTCAAGTTCCACTCCACTCATCTCAAAATTATCTCAGCCTCTCCAATTGGAGGTACCCCTGCTGCTGCTTCTGGGCCATCGACTGCTATTGCTGCTACCTCTGGTCATGGAAGACACCTGCTCCACTCAAAATCAGCTGGAAGCACTGGTCCCACATCTGTACATAATATATACATAGTTTTCAGGTGCTTTGGTACACATAAAAAATGATATATATATAAAAGAATAAAAAATTAAAAAAATTTTAAAAAGAAAAATGTACCTAATTATCCTTGCTCGACTCTGGGAGGTACGAGAATGTCAGGATCTCTGGAGAAGTTGATCCCGACATAGGGGTAGTCCTCTATATATGGAATCTACCGAGACCACTAGTCGAAAAAAGTATCATCGAAGGCCTCGATGGTCCTTCCTCCCCCCTGTCGTGGCAACAATGCTGCCCATCTGCACACTGCTGGGAAGGAGGCCATGTGCCATCGTATTGTCTCTCGGGGACTAAGACTGGGTACCCTCTCAAAGAAGAAAGAGAAAAGAATAGTCTTGAACCTGAAGTTCTTGTTGTTTCACCCACGACACTCTGTGAGCTGTTTCTTCATGCACTCTAGCATGGTTGTACTCCAATCGAACACTCATGCATTTAAGCACTATACTACGCAATGCATATGCGCCCGAGAGGCCTAATGTAAAGCTGCGGATCCAGTGATCCGCCCAATAAGTAACACTATCACTTTCAGTGATAGGTTGGTGATTTTGTGGATTGATACTTGGGAACCCACTTTATCTATTCCAGCCTCATAGTGTTGCCTGATCAATTCGACAATGTTTTGTGGCCCAGGAGGAAAATAATGAAGGTTGACTGGTTCACCTCTCCTTGAGAGGCTAGTCAGGAAGTAAATGTCCTCAGTCATTGGAGTCAATGACTACCCCTTGAGCATAAAAGCCTCTGCATCTGGGTGCCAATCATCTACCAAGGCATTCAACAGCCTAGGTTGTGCCCACATGAGTGGACACCGAAAGAATTTCCACAACCCACATTGTTTTAATGTGGAAACAACAACAGGGTCTTCCTTGACCATTGTATCAATTTCCTCATGCTCTCTCTCTCTCCAATGGACATACATTCTGCAAAATGACAAGTTCAAAAGAGAGTCAAATGATGCATTTTTAATTTTTTCATATGTTTGAGGATGTACGCGGGATGTATTGGGGACAATTGCATATGTACGTGGGCATACTATTCTCTGCTCGCATGCATACATGAGCTGTGCTTGGAAAACCCGCGTACATGCAGGCCGACCTTTTTAAGGGTGTGCACCCCTCCAAAAAACAAAAAGAAATGCAAAAAGGAAGATTGGAAATGTAGGAGGGACTAGTTTGTACTTGGTCCAAGCAGAAGTTTGTTTCGTCCACTGAAGCTCCCAGAACCAGCTTCTTTCACAAAGGGGTGTTTCTAGCTTTTTGGTCAATTGTCAATTCGCATTGGTGATAATGAGCTGCCAGGTTCTATTTATAGAATTTTTGGCACTTTTTGTCATTTTTTGACCCCCGTTGTCGTTTCTTCTGGCTTGAAAATCATGTAACATGGTTCTTGAGTTTGTCATTAGATGTTATGATACACTTTACTTTTGATTCGACGAACTTTTTGGGAGTTGGGGCACTTTTCACGTCCTTTGGTGAAAAGTATTTTTTCCAACTTTGTGCATTTGAGTTAGGATTCCACCTCCACTTGTTGCACCTCGTTGTCTTTTTCGCTTTACCATAGGATCAACCCCACCGAATTGTGACACAGAACCATCATTTCTACTCTATAAGTGTCGTAATTTAGTGGTAGAGCCTACCCTCACATGGATGCCCTAGGTAGATCCTGGTTGCATTTTGGTGTCCATGCCATCACTAATGACTATAGGCTCGGGAGTCCTTTTAGTCTTGTCTTGATTATGAGTTTGATACTTCACATGTCTGATATATTATCACTCTTTGCCTCACCCTCGGGACTCCCAAAAAACAAACGGGTCTTCTTTTAAGCCCTTTTCAGACCCTCTAAACATGAAAATATTGTAGAGTGATCTTGTTGTCCTTCACACTTTCCAAACTAAAATTTGAAGGCACGTCTGTCCGACAGTAGTTTACCCCTTTTTCGGTCCAGATGGTCAATTGTACGAACAAAGGTATACTCTAGGAATTTTGGTTCGCTAGAAGAGTATTCTCAGGTATAAGTTTAACCCCTTTTCGGGCCTGAGGGATTAAATTTACGAAAAATGAACTCCCACGGAGTCCATATTTAAGCTCTTTTCAGACTCCCTAAAATTGAAAATATCGCAGAGTGATATGGTTTCTTCACACTCGTTAAACCGGTCCAGAAGAACATCCATTACAGAGTCCATAGTTAAGCTCTTTTCAGACTCCTTAAAATTGAAAAGATCGCCGAGTGACCTTGTTCTTTCACACTCATTAATTGGTTCAAAAAAACATCTACTGGAATGAGTTTACCCCTTTTTCCGGTTGGTAGATTAAGGAGGAAAAAGGTACACCTTGGGAGATTCATCTCGCCAGGAGAGTTCTCCTCAGTAAATTTCACCTTTTTTGGGCTAAGGAGACTAAATCTAGAAAAAGGTAGCGAGTCCATAATTAAGCTCTTTTCAGACTCCTTAAAATTGAAAAGATTGCTGAGTGATCTTGTCTTTGTCACACTCGTTAAAATGGTTTTGAACATATGTCTTTTCGGTGCTAATTTATCCCTTTTTCGAGCCGAGTAGATTATCTTCGAAAAAGGTACCCCAGTGGAGTCTTCTTTTGCACTTTTTCAGGCTCTCTAAAAATGAAAAAACACCAAGCTTACCTTCTCTCGGCTCATTTAAAATTACATTGAAGGACGTTATCATTGTGTCCTATTAATCACATTTTCATTCCTGCGTCTTTGAACTAATGCCTGCTCCATGTGGCTCTCAACTGAACCTTTGAAGCATGCCGTATACGCAAGCCTTGTAGCACTTTGTCTCTACGTCTTGACACCTTGACCCATGGAGGAATATTCCTGACTGTCCTTTTCTTGCACATGTTTCCTTGATCTGAGCATCAATGTGTTCCTTAAGCTCGGAACTAGTATGTTTGCGACACTCGTTCCTCCTTTGTAATGTAGCATTCCTTTATTTTTTTTCAAGATTTCAAAATATTGAAAAGACAAAAAAAATCAAATATACCCCAAAAAGAGGATGGGAAAAGCATTTTCTTTTTATGGCAGAAAAATGAGTCGCCCTTGGAAAAAACACATCTTTCCGTTTGTTCGTCAAGATATGGGATTTAATATGACCTTAGGAAGCTATTCTCGTAACATAGAGCTGTTTCCTCCTCCATTTGGTTATTCTTCCAAACATATGGAGAGTTTGCGTTACCTCCTGTAGCGTGAACTTATGTCAATGTCATGCTGCCTAAGTCTCATCATTCATCGTTCTTTTGTCCAAGGGAAGTTTTACCCAACTTGAGTCAGCCCTTCTGTAGTTTGTCTATTGTCCTCATGCCCGACCATCTCGAAAGTCCAATCAAAGTCTTTATTCGAAATCAATGAAGTTCTCTGCCTGATCACCGAGATCCTCTTGTCTGTTCCCCGACCAACCATTGAAGACCTCTGGGTAGTTAAGTCATACACTCACATTACACTCCTACCCGAGTTTTGAAGATCTTGAAGTTGTTTCTCGAGCTCTGAAGGCCTCATCTCCAACCATCCAACGTCATTACCTTCTTGAAGATGGATACTATTCATGTATATCTTTCGATTTTGAGATGTAGATCCACTGTGTACTGCTCGCAGCTACACTTTATATAGTTATATGACATGTATCTGCAATGTATTTGATTGGCAACCATGATTTATTTAATCCCGAGCATGGGTATTCCCGCCTTGGTGAGACAATTGTTATTTTGCAGATGGCACCTCTTGAACTCTGGTCCTGGGCTCACTCACTTCGTACGTTGGTAAAATATTTGTAATGTATTTTGTCCATTAGATTCTCTTCTGACCTCACACATTAGGGGGCATCTGTTATAACCCTAATTTTCACCAGACATGCATACCCAACAACAGGCCATCTTACTTACTATTTTTTCCAAGCCAATACTGAATAACTCTTCTTAAAAACCAAATTTTTGAAGATGTATGCGCCCTGCACCACTACTGCCCATGTATTTATGCTAGCTACACCATTACTGCCCACATACGTATGCTAGCTACACCATTACAACCCACATATTCCCATAAAAGCTGCAACAAATAAAAAGTTGCAAGGGAATACGAGCTTTTGGGTAGTTTCCTAACCAATTTATCGCCTATAGCCCATCACCCAACCGAATAACTATCTTTTTGGCATATAAAAGAAGGTGTTGGGGTCTCATTCTAGGGAGAATCATGAAAGCAATGAAACTCTTCCCATTTCATAATCCCCCGTTGCCCCAAGAATTTGCAGCCACATTGTGAGTTTTGAGCCAGAATTCCCTAGTTCTTGCCTTTTTCCTTACTCATAAGCCTATGCCCATTATCTAGAAAGAAGTGTGAGAGAATAAGGATATGTGGAAGCAGTTGGATCTTGGTGAAGAGGAGCCCAAGACCGGGTTCGAGGAGTAGTCATCGATCTCATTTTGAAAGTGAATTTGTGAGATTAATATAAAGAAGTACTTTTTTTGTCCCGCCACATGATGTGTTCAATGTTGATATTTGATTTACATTTTGTTATGACATCTAACCCACTAATCCATATATAGAATGCATGTTCATAGTTTCTTGTTTGTCTTTTGGTGAATGAAGGTAAACCTTGGGACAAGATTTTCAGTCGAGGAACAATCGAATGCAAAGGGATTGACACCAGACGCGGAGTTTAAGGTAGGACTACCGGATCCCTATACTTTGTATTTTATGCATGAATGTGGGGTGTTGTCATGATAGTTGTTAAAAGTAGGAGACTTTAGAAAGTTAGCTATGCCTGCACTTGAGAACCTTAGTGTAGTCTGTAGGGGGGTTTTCCCACTATAGAAAGCATCAACATATCAATCCTCAGCCAAGGCCAAGGAAGGTCTCATTTGATATGCAAAGAGGATCATAGAGACCATAAGGTCTCGTGACATGGATGAAGGATTAAACATACATAACATTACTGCAATTGGCATCCATGTAACTCATGTATGATAAACTATTTGGGACTAAGAAATGAAACAATACACACACACACACATTCAACTCATTCATCACATACACATATTATATCAAAACTTCCATATCTTTATTACTAAGGGAATTCCATCACATCAGAGTTATACAGTGCACTGAACAACTGCCTATGATATCCATATAACTTCACATCATTACTATATAAACCTGTGGAAATACAACATAATGCACCATGTGCCTTGCCTTAAGACTAAGACATGTCAAAGACATAGGAATATATTCAAAACATCACAATATTACAACATTCTTAGAGTGAGCTCGATACTAGTAGCTAAGCTAACTAAAAAACTCTCTAACTAGTCAGATAGCCAATCCACAGACTAACTCACCAACTCTTTTTTTGAGATTAGAGATCCTTTTTATATATTCCACTACTGGGGAGAATTGTCTCTTTCTTCTCTGCTCCACTTGCTTTTCTGATCCAACTACCTCACACACTTCTGGTGCCTTCTAGTGCTCCACATAGACTCTCTATATTAGGGGAAACCTTAACTGCCTGGCTAGCCCATCCTTTGGTCTCCCCACGACTTCATATGCTGCTGAAAATAATCATTCAGGGGGATTTCCTGGTGATTCCTTTCTTGATTTCGGTGGGCATCTTCTTGGTTTATGGTGCGACTAACAAAAATCGGACCAACGCACACTTGGTAGTCTTTACATTTGGCACGCTACTAAAAAAACCTGGTTTTATGCGCACTCCATGGAATTACTCACACATTTCCTTAGGTGCACATAAAACTATGGAATGAGCACACACAACTTCATTTGTGCGCACACACACGAAATTGAACCCAAAAATTTTGGTGCAAACATGCCCCCAACACTATTATCTGGCTTGCCCTTGAGCCAACTTCTTTATTGAATGATCTCTATGACGGACGACACCGTGCCCTTGAGTTTTTGAAAGAATTATAGAAACTGACTCTCAGGGTCAGAGAAATGCTCTTGAAGCATTTGAGTAAGTTGGATGACTGTTTCTATAACATCAACTGTGACTATTGAAGTAGTGAGATCGATGTTATTGAGCTGCTCAATTTGAGGATTGGCAACGACCAACACATCAAACATCTGGGTGAACAAAGTCAAGGCCATATTGGCCATGATGGAAATCATAACTGATATGTTTTGGTGCTCTACTCTTGCTACAGGTATCTCTTTTTTTCTTGTAGCGATAGCCTACATCACAATGACTTACTCCCAAGGAGGTAGGGAAGTGAGATCTCGCTTCTACTGTGCAACCTCCATTTCGACTGTGATAATTCATTCTATAATGGTAGATACTTCAGGTGGGGTTAAGAGGTGAGTCTACAAGGTTGAGTTATATTCCACCAACTTGGAGAAAGCTATCATCTGTAATTGGTCGATGTGGAGAGATACTTGAGCTATCTGAATTAGTGTGGGACATGGAGAAGTGGGTGAGTCAGTGCGAAGAAGTGGTTTACCATTGTTAGCGATATGCAATTGGAGCTGTTGTAGGCAAGCCTTTACTGCAAAGAGATTAAGGCCTAGGGAATGTTGCAGGTTGGAGCAAAAGTGGTAGGAATCATGGCATATAAGTTGTCCACCTCCCCCAACAGGTTATGGAAAGATGAACGAAGCTCGACGTATTGACCCCGAGTGGCTGTGTGTGCCTCCCTATCAACATCATATTGCTCTTGTAAGGATTGATGCTCCTACATTTATTTTTGATACTTCTCACGCACCTATTTGCGTGCGACGATATCTACTTGATGTTGCAGTTGCAATTGGGTATGGGCTTGCCCAAGGCACTCGTTGTGCTCGCCTAATTCAAAGACTAACGTGGTGGCACATTCTTGCATGAGAGGGGTAGGGATCTGAGCCAAAGGAATCACACCATGGTGGGTCCACCCAAAGGATGCAAGCAGGAGAACTAGCACTGATGCTAGAAGGCAACGTACATGAAGTGTGGATTGGTACTTGCACAATGCTTCCTAACTGTTGGAAAATATGGCCGACATTGCGTAGAGCCTTAGAATGGAGTTGTTGTTGCAAAAACAATTGGCATCATAATGCGTCTATTAGTGTTGTTATTTCTGGCATCATCTAAGTAGGTCCTGGTTGAGTAGATGGGGTAGAAGTGCGAATGAAGGAGCTGGGTCACGGTCGCTTGGATCCCGGTGGTGGAGGTTGAACTAGATGCTGCACAGGTGGGGGTTCCCATGGAATTTTCCCTATAGCCTCAATATGGGTACCCATACCATGGGAGGGTTCCTACTAAGTTTGCTGCTGCACTTCTTCAACCTTTTTACGATCTTAGTTGCGCTTAGTGTGTGTCTCTAGAGTCATAGTGTCTTCGACTGGGAGTTGTTGAAGATGCGCAGGCCATTCGACCACACCTTACTGAATGTCATCCTCGTAAATAAGGAAAGTAAGGAGTTCCATTGCAACACCTTGGTCATCATTAGGATAAATGAATATCTTATGTAAAGTACATTCAAAGATAAGGTAACCATCATACATGTCGATAAGGGTGCGCAGGAAGTGTTCTTGCGACGTGGTGGTCTGGATGAGGCAATTATATCACTCTTGGAAAGATAATTGTGTGAATTTTGGATGTGAGGATCCTGAATTTCATGTAGTCACAAGAAGCAGGGAGCTTCAAAGATACGCCAACTGCCGATAGGTCATTCAAACCCTCGAGGGGACTACTAGAGTACCATTGCCAACAACAATAGGATCTAACTGTAATGAAACTCCTTTCCTGAATTCTGGGCATCCAAACAATCAGCTATTAATTCATACATTACATACTGGGCCCATGCCATTTGAATCCCAAAGATTCTCCACTCAGCTGCTACGCCGACCCTGTATGGACATTCTTCTTTGGAACAGTTGCGCAGAAGTTTGCAAGCTATGAGTTGTGTAGCAAAGCAAACTGGTATGGGGCTGATTTCTAAAATAAGGATTCCACTCCTTCCTCGACGAGTAGAGTATGGGCCATATATTTCTTGTTGGGAGACATCCTTAATAGTAAGGGATTTCTTCGGATATTCACCTGTATGCGTAGGCCTATCAAGTGGAGAATTACAACTTCATCAATAAGGTATTTCTCTCAGCCAAAGGTAGCCACCATGCATTCAAGTTAGTAATATGCATGCACACATGGTAAAAATTCCGCTATGCCAAAAGTGAGGACATTCTAGGAAGGAGAGGACGCCCGCCTAGTGGAGAGGTTGGGCCCACTCTTGGGTGAGTGTTAGTGTCCTTCCATCTTCACCATGGACGTTGCGAGCATAGTGGTGAAAGGCTAAGGTGGGGAACTGCTCGGAGTTGCAGACATCATAATCGATGAAATGGACATTGTGTACCCACCCTGTTTGGAACCCTGTGAAGGTGACATGCAAAGGAAATAATTTTTCTTCCATTTGGAAATTGGTGGCAACCCAAGATATTTTTTGGCTCTAAGTTTCTTGAGGAAGCCATGGAAATTTTAAGCTGGGCATGAAAAGGTGTTTTTTGAAGTGGGTGGGGTGGTTGGCTCTTAGTTGCTATTTGGATACTATGGGGACGAAGCTCAGTTTAGGGGTTTTGTTATACATGGCAGAAGGGGCATACAAAACGAGGTAACAATAATGAGAAAGGAAACAAGTTTCCAAATGAGTACTGCGGGACAGTTGGGTGCTGGAATGAAAGTAGTCGTAAGCTATTTTCGACATATGTAATTGTCCCATATTCCAACACTGCTAGTCATGGTTTATCTAGTTGGTGGTTGCGTGAGTTGTTACTGCCATAAATTACGAGCTCGTATGCTAGAGTATTAATTAGGGAATAATTTCCCTTCAATGACTAAATTAAACAATCTGATCTCAGGTGTTGGGAAAGCTAATGTAGTTATTGCTAGTACTCTCAACAAAAATGTCACCATCCTTATATGTCAGAGCCCTGTGATCCAAATCTGGATTGAAAATTCCCGTACATGTTCACTCATGATTCAACGAGAGGCACCAAACATGTTTCTTGTGCCTCTTCGTATGGATGTCGAGTATTCACAGAAGTGTCATGACCCCCAGTAGGCCGTAGTGCTGCTTCACACATATTCCAGCAGTTTGTTCTGCCCCTTGAGTATGATGAAGTAAGAGCTTTCCGTAAATTTTGTTTGTATTCTCAATGGGGTTAGTGGTGGTAGAATGAGCCAAGTCTTTATGTTTTTTCAAGGGGAGTGTAGCAAAAGCCTTCCCTTGTAGTTTTTCTTCTTTGTGCGGCGTGAGGGGGATTCTAGGTTCCAGGAAGGTGACCTTCTTTCAAATCCTCTTAGGAGACCCTGGGATGTGGCAACGACATATCGACTATGGACGTTTGGATACCCACCATCCTTTGTAAGCAAACATATATAGGCAAAATCCCCTAGACACTTTGAATTTCTCTCTCATGGATGCTTCACTATCTTCCCATTTGTGATATGATTCTTGAGGTGTAGCCAACCAAATTGTGGGAATTGATATTAGTATCGAGTCAAGTGCATAAGGTCACTGTTTCTAAAAAATGTGCTGTATCCATGCAATGAATGTGTCCACCGGATTTATCCCATCATACCAGTAAGAGTCGAAATATTGCATGCACTCTTTTTCCGAGACACATGTGCACCTCCTTGTTGACACCTCATAAAGCTTATTCTACAATCTATCCAAGGCATCCTCAGAATCGATGTCATAAGAATTGACACTTCTCTAGCTCAATTCACCATCTGTGGTGGGGTTGATGTAGTCCTCCTTGTACCCTGTGACCTTGTAAATATTTTAAATGCCCGAGATTTGCGCATCCTCATCTATGAGCTCATTATAGTGGTCATCCTTAGATGGGTCTAGTGGAACGACCATGCATAGGGTGTCAGTTTCAAAGGACATCTACCTCTTCTTCAAATTTAACAACACATTATTATTGAAGGCCCAATCAATAGCCAAGAATGCAAGATATGGATTAGACTCATCCATGATCTTAATGACTTCAAAGTCAGCCTTTGTTTTCACTCCTTCGATGTTTACTTCTACTTTCTCCAGCCGACCTATGGGATAGATCTTGTATTGATTGGATAACAAGAGATGGATGGTTGACCAAACCAACTTAGTCTTACCCATCAATTCTCAAAACTTCTTGGGTAAAATGTTCACATCAGATCCCAGGTCCAACATGACTCCATCCATGCCATACCCACCAAGATCTTCTGTCATCTTAAAGTCTCAACCAATACACTTTTTCTTACTAACCTGGAAGACATCCCTCTCTGAAAGCCGAGACGATATGGTGTTCTCCTCTCCTTTTTCTTTCATGCAAATAGTTAACATATAGGTAAACTTGCAACTTTTGGATCTTTAAGAAAGCACAAATAGCAGTGTAAGAAGGTATTGACTTGATATTTGGCTTTTGCCATGCGACCTAGGTCGTGCAAGGCTTTTGCATGCGCTATGTGTTGCAACTCTTCCTGGTGATATTCTTCATAAGACTTTTTCTCAGTGCATCGTAGCATAGTCTGTATGCATGTTTCTTCTATCAATCTTTGGGTTGCACATTGGATTTCCTCATGCATGCAAGGCTCCTCCAAAGAGAATGTGTTGTGTGCTATAATTCTTTGTGCACACGAGCTTCTTCCAAAAACCTTTGCATCACCCACTGAAAATATTTGTGGATATGTGCTTCCTCTAACGTCCTTTGTGTCACCCTCTACACTTCCTCTCGGATTCATGCCTCTTCAAGAGACCTCTGAGTCACGCATTGTAGCTCCTTGCACACTATTTCGTCTTCAAGGGCTCTCTACGCCTCACATAGAAACTGCTTATGCTGAGTAGCATCAAACTTTGGAGGGGGCTGGGACACCTTCTTGATATTTTCGTCTACTTGTTGACGCGAGCCTTCTCCATGCTAAAGGTTTGCCTTTGTCTTCGCCCCTCTGCAGGTTACTAACAAAATGTCTACTTCCCCGTTCTTCTTCTTGTTTTTGCGTGGCTCGACATGCACCATGTTACAATTGATATTCTTATCCTCCCACTTCTTCTGTAAGTTAGGACAGTCCTTGGTTACATGTTCAAGACTATAACAACATGCGTAGATGTTGTTATCACCCTATAAGTTATAGGATCAACTGGTGACTGGGATGTTATCTGTCTCTAGTGTTTTTTGTTGACAAATGATTTTTCATTCTGCAAATAATTTGAAAAAGGAAAAAGAAAAAGAAAAGAAAAGAAAATAAAAAGAAAAGAAAAGAAAAAGAAAAAGAAAGAAAAAAGAAAAAGAAAAGAAAAGAAAAGAGGGCATAAAAGAATTCAATAAAATCCCCATGCAATAATAAGTAACTCGGTCCATACCTTTCAAGCATGGCCAAGTTCTTTTCAATTTGATGCTGATAGGGTAGTGAAGGAATTTGGCTAAACAGTTTAATCTTAGCCAAAGTGTCTAGGTTAGATTAGTGAATAAATCTAGCCAGACTGTCTAATCTTGGTCAGATAGCCTCAGGGTAGAGTAAATTCTTAACCCAACAGTCTAATCTGGGTTAATTGTCATAGGAAGCTAGGTTATAATATAGACTAGTTGCTTTATTGCTTCATTTCAATAAGAACTAGTTTGATGATCAATGTTGCACCATGATTTGGATACCTAAAATGTTGTTTGACTAACCCTTGGTGGTGTTGACATGAAAAGCCTTGGAGGAAACCCGTAAAAAAAACACTTATCCTAAGTTTCCTCGACGCATGTATGTTTCCGTGCCCTCAATTATGCTCCGATCATGTATCAATGGTCCAGATGACCGCGCTCAGATCTATGGTGGACAGGTCTTTCTGGACCCCCCCGACCGTTCTATCTTTAACAAAAGGGGGGGGGTCCGGAATCGCTGATAAGACCTGCGCGCATATGGACGGGTCAAGATCAAGTGCTCA
>JZKD02S1612935.1:180086-192222 GCA_000966675.3 Picea glauca | reverse complement strand
CAGGTGTGTAGATCAATGGCCCAAGATGTATTTCAGACCCCCCCGACTGATCTGCCTTTAACTGAGGGGGGGGGTCCGAAATGGTATTCTTCCTCTGGTGGGCCCATCTTTATATGTGGCAGCGATCCAATGGCCCCGAGTCCCATCATCTCCTACTATCTGACAGACCTTTGTCACCTCTGGACGTCACCATATACCTTTCCCAAATTAGTCACTTCCCATAACTGCTGTCAGTTCTTCCCCCCCATTCACTCGTGGCAAGCCCCCTCACCATGACCTTTACCCCAATCGGTAGCTTCCACGTCACTCATCCGTATTCCTTAGTCACCGTCACCTGCCATCTCACACTCTAAGTGATCCATTGGCCATTTATTACTAGATGAACTATCCGTTAACCAACTGACCTGTCTCCCGTGCCCAAGGGACACCCATTTTCCAAAAAATACCATTTTCCTTCCTACTTTCACCATTTTCCCACTCATCGCACCAGAGAGAATTACTCCATTTTCACCTCCGTTGCAGTCAATTTCCCTCACCAGCAACCACCCCCGCTATCATTTTTTTTCTTGTAGGTATTGTTGCAGTAATGGTGCCAAAGTCCAAACAAGCAGAAGGAGAGGAGAATCCGTTTCTCCCGCCTCCTATCGACCTTGACAGGATCCCACTGGTCGACAAAGACCGCTTAATCGTGGATACAAAGTGCGATTTTGATTTTGCAGACCTTGAGTCATGGCTCAAGGAAGTCTTCCTGGACCAGAGTGATGAAATTGGACTCTGGGAGTCCAATTTACCTCTCTACTTTTTCCCTCAGATCCACCCTTTTCCCGAGTTCTCTCTCAAGTGCCAAGCCCACTACATTCCCGAGCAAAGAGCCATCATCTCCTTGTCTGGAGAAATACTTTTCCTCATCATGCCCGAATCCATCGACCAGATGATGCAAATCCCCCGAGTCGACTGTGCATCACCCTTCAACCTGGAAATTCTTACAGAATTATACCAGAAAATGAACTTCCCCCAAAGAGCTCAAATATTCAAGCTTTTCTTTCCCCCATCCGCTCAATTTCCCTCCACAAATCCTCCTTATACTTCTTCCATGTTCTCGACTAAAGGAAACTAGATCATCTCATCCCTTTGTGCCTTGTTAGGATACTATTCAGATCAGTGGGTAGATGAACCCATTCTGGGATTTTTATCCATCTTCTCTACCGATGAGAAGCCCACCACCCAGTTTGACTTCAACACATTCCTGGCAAACAATATTCATGAACAGTTCATGAATTTCACCATGGAAGGCATGTTCCGATACTCTTCCATACTGGCGTACTTGTTCGTCTTCTTCCAGGCGGACAAATTCATTTTTTCCATGCAGAAGATGGATGGAGATGGTAGATCCGAGGCAGTGATAGCATGGACCTCCTTGCTCAAGCACAACTCCATAGAGTTTAGCTTCAAGGAGTTCATTGATCAGTTCTACCACCCTGTGGTGAGTATGCTTAGCGGCAGGCCTGAGCCTTGGATAAACGATGAAGTTTAGAGGATCCTGCATCTCTCGGACAACACAAAGACAGGGGATTGGTACTTGTATCAATATTACACTGAGATCAGAGTATACGGGTGCGAGTTGGCACTGTATAAGCTTCCCAAGTATCTGCCTGTCATAATTTTTGCTTTGGAATGTATAAGGCAGATAATAAATTCTGATGATATCCATTTTGTGTCACTGAATAAAAAGCAGTAGCTTAGAATCAAGGGGTAGATTGGCTCCTTCATCTACAACAATCATGGCGCTGGGGAAGAAGAAAACAATATGCTGAGGGAAATGAAGTTCTTGATGAGCTTCCCATGGCATTACGATCCATGTGGGATCATCTCTGAGATGAGAGTAAAAAACAAGAACATCCCATATGTTCATGAAGTTAGGCCTGAAGTTGAAAAATTTGCAAATCAGACAGTATGGGAGCCTAACACATTGGTCGAAGTAGAACAACAGGATCCCCCGGCCACTGCGTCACAAACAACCACGCCACATGTCCCGAAGGAGAAAAGGCCTAGGCAAGATTTATCTCCACCTGTCACAGAGGTATCATCAGAAGAATTCCAGCTGCACACCAAGAGGCCTAAGACCTTTGCAGTTTATGGCCTGACCGGGGAAAAACAAGCCCCGTCTACTACAATGACCAAAGTTGATAGGCCACCCTTCGGTTCAAGCCTCCATAAGGTCATAACCTCAGCATTGCCGAAAAAATATACAGATTCTTCACTGACCACCCAACCAGGCAAGGTGGGACCGAAGCTGAGTATCTTCGAAAAGTATGAGCTGATCAAGAAAAGGAAATAGACCCTGACTAGCAGTACTTGTGCCCAGTTATGGAAGTAGATGTCGACTACGCAACATAGGTTGCTATCGGAATTTGACACCGAGAAGGGAAGAATGCATATGGCATTCCTCCAGGCATAGGTACCAGATCCAAAGGTGATCACTGACTACAAAAGGGCCACCTTCGAATTCCAAACGAAGGACGTGCATCCGGCCGATCAGATGGATCTGCACAAGCAGACAGGGGAAATGGTCTTCTATACGTTGGCACATGATTCCACTTCTGCGTCCAAATTGCAGGTGTCCCTGAACAATGTTCAAACACAACTCAAGTTGGAGAAGATATCATCATTTGCAAAGGACAATAGGATCAAGACTTTGGAGGAGCTGGTCCTCAAGATCGGTTACGATCCTTCAAACGTGAAAGCAGCTGAGGAAATGATAAAGAAGAAGAATGATGATAGAGCATCCTTGAGGAAACAACTGAAGCTCCCACCCACAGAGGATTCACAGGCGAAGGAGATAGCAGAGAAAGAAGGAGAGAAAGATGAAATACTCAAGCTAATCATGGAGCAGAATGCACAGCTAAAAGAAATGGAAGCTGAGATGGAGAAGCTAGTAAAAGAGAAAGAGCGGCTGAAGCCGATGGAAGTCATTCCATTGAGTGCCATTCCAATTTCGGGAGTGAGTACAACATCAGTGACAGAAGTCCCATCTGCTACTCCATTAACATCCCTGGAGAAGACAACTGACCTGGCTAAGTCTATGGAAAAGATGAACCTGTAGGAAACAAAGATCAGCAGGCTAAAAAAGGAGATTGAGAACCTTCAGGAACTCAAATCTTCCTTCCAAACTAGCCTCTTCAAGGAAAAGCAGGTGACCGATCATCTCAAGCAGGAGTTACAACAACTCCGGAAGCAAACAGTGGCAGGAAAAACTTTGGCCGAGGTTAAATAAAGTGTATGGACAGACATCACCAAGTCCATGAACGAGATATGGCCTATGATACAGATTATGTTTAAGCAGAATGAATTGGTACAGAGAAGAAAATAGGCCATCAAGAAGATCAGATCAGAATTGGGAGAGATGCCAACACAGGCGAACAAGATCATCAAGTTCTTAAATTCTAAGACCAGGGAAGAACTGGAAGAGATGAAAATTGAAGACAGAACAGAGACCATCCTTGAGGTCAAAAGAGTTTTGACCAAGAGAGGATTAATGCTTCAGCTGGAAGAAAAGGTTCAGGCCATGGACCTAGGGGTACAAATATTCTTTAGTAAGATTGAAGCTCTCTAGAAGAAAGGTCTTCTTGGTCTGAAGGTAATCAATGATAAATTGATGACACTCCCAGACTACAAGAAAAGGTTGGCCGATGTGGCTAAGGACAGTTCAAAGTTTGCAGGGATTCAAGGGAGCATCACTGGCAAGGCATTTCTATATGCCCTTCAGTGGGACATTAGTATCCAACATGAGATTCGATACATCTTCCTCACCAAGCCTACCTTTTCCAAGTACACAGAAATGGATGAAGTGTATCAAAGGCTACTCAAAGTAAACGTGCCCAGTCATCTTCGATGGGAGGAACTCTGTGACCTGATCGAGTAGCAGATGAGCTGTCCCAGTCCAGTCATTTGTCCAGTCAGATGAGGTCGTGCAGAGGCTTCATCAACAGCCCACCCAGAAAGCAGCATGTAGTTACACCACATCATCAAGCAGTTCCTAGATTTAGGAAATTTGTTAAGTTAGTTAGGCTAAAAATAGATTTAGCACGTCCTGATCATTAATGACAAGATCATTTGTAATTTGAGTTATAAATACTTCATCTTTCGAAGTATTGAGGGTTGTTGATCTTCACACCCTGAAGCTATCAGACTGTAATATTTTTGAAGAGATCTTCCATTAATAAAAAGGAGGCACTTTTATAGGATTCTTGCGTGTATTTACTGGTGATGTTTTTCTCTCTAAGTTGAATGTTATTCTCGCTTTGTTATCATATTGTTTTCTGAATCTAATCTTTAGAAGTAACGAACGTTGCAGGATTTATCTCGTATACCCTGTTTCCGACTCGAAATATTTTAGTGTTTTATCTTCTGGTGTTTTCAATAAAGAAATTCTTAACTGCTTCTTTGTTGAAATTATCTTTCTCATCTTTTCTGCTGTTCCTCATTTTTACTCTTGAAGAATCCAGTGATTATATTATCTCTCCCTGTGAAAGTTTTCCTTTGCGTTTCTGGTTTGGATTTCATCTTTTTTCAAAACACAGACCCCATAGCCCAATGGATGTGTAGACTATTTCAACCAACTCAACAAACACTACGACAACAAAAACTAACCTATTTATTTACCTAGCCTAATATTTAAAATTTGAACCATAGCTAAATCATATAGAGAGATCCCTCTCTGAAGTTGGAAGGGCTAGATCCCAGCTTCAAAAGCGGTTGGATAAAGTTACATTTTGTGGATTTCTTCTTTTGTCAACCTCTTGGAAATTTACAGAGTGCTAACATAGTGGCGACTCCACTGGGGACGAACAAAAATAAAAGTTTATAACTTCACGTTTTCTTTTCCTAGAAGAAAGTTTGTTCCTGAAATATTGCAAATTTGAGAAGAAAGTAATGTTTAGAGGTTGATTAAAATTCGTACATATTATTTTTGGACTCATAAAACTAAAAAAGTATATATATAAAAAATCAAAAGAAATCTGACTCCCAAGAAAGTTTATACTTGATCTCATCCAGACCCAGAACCTGTGATAGTGACAGATAACCCAGAACAATTGCTCAGGAAAAAGACCATAGCTGAAGGCTCAGTAAGTCATACTCCCTTTCGGAAGTCCCTTTCCTTTTCAGGGGAGCTCATTTCCTTTCAAAACCCTGACTTCGACACCTTTTCCCAACAAAGCCTGGTTAGAACACGGTTCGATAGTTTTGTGACTGGAATCATTTTCGACCCAACCGTTTTGCAACCCCGAACCCCTGAAGTTCTGTCTCCCACTGCTAAACCGCAAACCACTCCCTCGGTGCTATCCAGTCCCTCCTCATCCTCATCTTCAACCGCAACCTCTCCGATCATCCAGTTTGTTATCCCACCTCCTCCACCCATCATGGCAGCTAGATATGCTCCCTTGGTGTTGGCTGCGCCTCTTCATGCCATGCCCCAAGACTACCAAACGAGACTTCCATAGTTCGATGCAACATGACCTTTAAACGCCCAACAACACGTTGATAAAATGAATGATTATTATGATCTGCATGAAGTAGATGAGGCTAACGTTCAAATGAGATTGTTTGCCCAAAGTTTGACAGGTGACGTTAAAAAATGGTATAAAGGTTTATGTGCTGCCTCCGTCCTTGACCTTACCGCATTCCAAAGGAGTTTTCTAGACAGATGGGAGGTAAAGAAAAAATCTCTCCAAGTCTTGTTAGAATACGAAAATATTAGAAGAAATCAAGGTGAGACAGTACAAGATTACTGCACTCATTTCAATAACTTGTACAATACAATCCCAGCTGAAATCAAACCTCCACAGGGTTTGGAATTGATAAAATTCCCTGATGGTTTTGATGCTGATATGTCATACCAACTAAGGGAAAGAAATTCTTCCACCCTAGAAGACATGCAGCAAAGTGCAATAAGTGTGGAGGCCAATTTGTTGGCAAAAAGGGCACGATAGAGGTCAGAGAGGAGAGTCACAATTAAAGAGGAACCTTCCACGTCAACCTCCGATTCCAAATTGGATTTCTTGGCCAGAGAAATGGAAAGAATGATGGAAAGACTTACTGTGTCAGAAAGGAATCCTCCAAGAGAAAACCCACCAGCTCCTCAGGTTCGGAACCCTAACTTTAGGAGAAACCCTCCTCAAATCAGATAGAGAGATCCTAGGGATCAAAGCGAGCAGAGAGTTCCAGATCAGCAGATCAGACCACCCCTACAAGAAAATTATGCTGATGAAGGGGAGGAAGTGATTGAGGAACTAGAGGATACTCACATAAATCTCATGGGCATTCATGATAACGAAGCTATTTTCCTTACCCAAGAAGAACAAGAACTTTTTCTTCTCAATAAAACAAAAGTAAGTGAAGAAGCTGAAGATACAGAACATCAGGCATTCGAAAATTCCATTTTGGAGGTACATCGACAATATAATCTGCGGAGTAAAAAGACAGAAGGGAGTTCCCCAAAAAATATGATTGAAACGAAGAAGGTAATCGAAACAAGGAAGGCCTCTGAGCCATCTACCGATAAGATTCCTGAAAAGAGCACTGCCGAAGTTCCCACGAAGAAAAACCTTACTATTCTGAAAAGATCATCACAACCCGAGGTCTCACCTATTAATCCACCAAGTACTTCTGGCCAGAAGAGTATGGTGGATAAACCAGAATTGATGAGCCAAGGTAGAGCTCCTACACCTTTCAGCCTTGAGGGGGAATTAGCCAAAGTAAAAATTCCCATTCCACTTTCTGAGTTGATGAACAAAGACGTTTATCGATCACAGGTGATTAAAGCACTGACCATTGAACCTGACACAAGCACGAAGGCCTTAACCATTGGATCAACAAATCATTCAGATACCGTGAACCTTACAGATGATCAACCTGAACTTCTGTTTGGACCTGAAGTAGATGGACGAGACGAGAATGGTGATGTCGCTCCTTTTTACATCAGTCTAAACATACATGACTTGATCTTGCATAACGCTATGCTGGATTCGAGTGCTTCCCACAATCTGATGCCTAAAGCAGTGATGGAGAAACTAGGACTGGAGGTCACTAGACCTTACAAGGATTTAAACTCATTTGACTCCAGTAAAGTTAGATGTATTGGTCGGATCAAGGACCTATGTATCACCTTGGTTCAGATTCCTACAAAGAGCATGGTAATGGATGTGGTAGTTGCAGACATCCCTCCGAAGTAGGGAATGTTTCTATCCCAGTCTTGGGGGGATAAGTTGAGAGGTACCCTGCAGCTAGATATGTCTTATGCCACTATCCCAGTTTTCGGGCAACAAAGAAGGCTATACAGAGAAACATTGATGAAATACATGGTCAGTAGCCAAGAAAAACCGCACAACTATCCTCTTTACTCCGCGCATTCTGACTTGTATTCTTTTATCTTGTACAATGATGGTGACACGGGAGAACAAGATACTCAACTGGGAGAAGATACATCTAGTCAGGATGAAGGCCAAGAAATCATTGAGGTAGCAAGGATGAAAAACATGATAACTGAAGAATTACCGGTAGATTTCTGGAGCATGGATTTTGATGGAGCAGTAAGCAAAGAAGGAGTCGGAGTAGGAGTCTGGCTGCATAATCACATAAACAGGTATTCAGAAAACCATTCTTACAAATTAAATTTCCAATGCACTAACAATATTGCTGAGTATGAAGCCTTGATGCTTGGTCTGAATATTTTGAAAAGAGATGGTGCTAAACAGATTATGGTAAGAGGTGACTCTGAGTTGATAATCAAGCAAATCAAAGGTGAGTATGCTGCGAAACACCCATGTCTTAGAGCTTATAGGAATGCTATTCTTGATTCCCTTAGATGCTTCACTGAAGTTGACTTGCAGGTAATGCCAAGGGGACAAAACAGTCTGGCAGACGGATTGGCTACGTCAGTAGCCACATGTAAGATTCCTTTTCGCTCGACTTGCCCATACATTGTGGAGGTGAAATGCAGACCAACTGTTCCCGAAAATATCAGGTACTGGCAAGTGTTTGGTAATGATGATTAAATCGAAGACTTTCTGCAGTGTAAAAATGATTTTGAATGTACAAATATAGATTTAGAGAACGAGGATGAAAATGTAAATAGATTTGATTTTGAAATTGATAGTGTAAATAGCGTAGATTCAAGAGAATTAGGCGATGATGAGATGGAGGCCGATATTTTGCATTTGAAAAGTAATGTTTTGCCTAGGGGTCTAGTTCCTTTAGAGGACTTGTTTGAATTTAACGACGTAGCCAAAAAACCAAAAATTGAAGCCAATGGACAAGAGGTAGAAGACTGTAATATAGGGACTGAAGAGAAACCTGGGATAGTCAAATTTTCTAAATCATTACCCCCTGAGCAAAAACTCAAATACATTGAGCTGTTCAAAGAATATTCGGATGTCTTTGCCTAGGGTTATGAGGATTTGAAAGCTTATGATACTAGCATCATACAACACATGATTCCAATAAAAGAAGACCAAAAACCGTTCAGACAGAAACTTAGGAGGATAAATCCCAAGTTACTCCCTCTGATAGAAAAGGAAATAAAAAAAATGTACGATGCCAAAATCATAGTCCCGTTGCGTTTTTCCAAATGGGTCTCTAATTTGGTCCCTACACGTAAGAAATCTGGGGAAATCAGACTTTGCATAGATTTTCAAAATCTGAATAAGGTCTCCCTGAAGGATAATTACCCCTTGCCAAAAATGGACCACATCCTTTAAAGGGTAGTCGGATCCAGTCGAATATCTTTGCTAGACAGTTTCTCGGGTTATAATCGGGTCCTAGTTCACCCGGATGACCAAGACAAAACCGCTTTCACTACGCCATGGGGCACTTTCATGTATGTGAAAATTCCTTTTGGTTTGATGAACACTGGAGCCACTTTCCAGAGAGCGATGGACATCGCCTTTGTGGAAGAATCCAGTAAGTTTATTGTCGTCTATTTGGATGACGTAACTGTGTTTTCCCAGTCTGATGACGAGCACCTGAGGCATCTCAGACGAGTCTTCGAGAAATGCAGGAGGTTTGGGATTTCTTTAAATCCTAAGAAAATCCTTTTCAGACTAGAGGAAGGCAAACTGCTAGGACACATCATCTCCAAGGATGGAATCAAAATAGACCCCAGCAGAATCGAGGCCATACAAAAATTAGAACACCCAAGAAACATCAAATAATTACAGTCTTTTATCGGGAGAATAAAATTTCTATGAAGATTCATTCCCAATCTGGCAGAGCTCCTCAGAAACATTACAAATATGTTAAAAAAGGATGTAAAAATAAAATGGGACACTGAGTCCAGACAGTCTTTCGAACAAGTCAAACGAGCACTCACAGAGACCCCTGTCTTAATCAGTCCTGATTTTACCAAGGATTTCTATCTTTTTTCTTTCACTTCCGAACATACTATAGCAGCGGTATTACTACAAAAGAACAACGAAGGGTATGAACAACCCATAGCTTTCTTTAGTAAAGTGTTAACAGACGCTGCTCTGAATTACAAGATAATGGAGAAACAAGATTTTGCCTTGGTAAAATCCATAAAAGACTTTAGAGTCTACATTCTCCATTCCCACACCATAGCATATGTTCCGAATGCGATAGTAAAAGACATTTTGACCCAAGACAATCTGGATGGAAGAAGAGGAAAATGGATTGCTGTCATTTTAAAATATGACATAGAGATTAAGCCTACGAAACTAATTAAAGGTCAAGGCCTTGCTAAATTGATGGCTGAATCTAACTTCCATGCTCTTGACATTAATTTTTTAGCTGCAGCAGATGAACAAGGTGAGATGGTGACTCCAAGCGTGAGAGAGGTATTTCTCAACTCTCCATGTTACGCAGACCTTATATTCGTTTTGCAAAATTTACAAGCTCCCCCTGGTTTGACTAAGACTAAAGCTAGATTTTTGAAGTTGAAAGCCTTAAAATTCTGTATTCTAGAAGGCAATCTGTATTGGAAAGATCCTGGAGGTATTCTGTTAAATTGTTTATTGAAAGATGAAGCTGATAGAGTGTTACAAGAATTTCATGCAGGAGAATGTGGTGGCCATCTGAACTGGAAGGTTACATCCAACAAAATACTCAGAGCTGGATTCTATTGGCCCACCCTATTCGCTGATGTACATCATAAAGTGACTGCATGTCATCAATGTCAACTGTTTGAAGGCAAAAGGAAACTCCTCCCCCTACCTCTGAAACCGGTCTCAGTTGAAGCCCCTTTCCAGCAATGGGGATTGGACTTCTTTGGAGAAATACACCACCCTTCTTCAGGCCAGCACAGGTGGATTCTCACTGCCACCGATTATTTTACCAAATGGATCAAAGAAGTACCAAGTAGGCAAGCCACTGACTCTGTTATTATCGAATTCCTTGAAAATAATATCTTGTCTCACTTTGGATGTCCTAGAAAGATTATAACTGATAATGCAACTGCTTTTCGGTCAAAGAAACTCATATATTTCTGCAACCAGTATCACATTGGTTTGGGACATTCCACAGCTTACTACCCTCAGGGGAACGGGCTGGAGGAATCTTCAAACAAAACCTTGGTAAACATGATCAAGAAAACATTGCAAGAAAACAAGAAATCCTGGCATAACAAGTTGGTGTTCGCATTATGGGCTGACAGACTGACCACCAAAAGGTCAATCGGTATGTCACCTTACCAGCTGGTCTATGGCATAGAAGAAGTTTTCCCCACTTCCTTAGGAGTCCCTGTCATGAAGTTGCTTCAATATGTACAAGCCGAGACAAATGACTCACAGAGAAGGATCAACCAGATGATCCATTTACAACAGTCTAGGGAAGAAGTTTTCAACAAGACTCAGGTAATCCAAGAAAGCATCAAGAAGGATTTTGACAAAAGAACCAAGGAATATGATTTTGAGTTAGGAGATTTGGTGTTGAGGTGGGAAACCAGAAATGAAGACAAGGGAAAACATGAAAAATTTAACAGTCTGTGGAGAGGACCATACATGATTCAAGCATTCAGGGGAAACAACACTTTCTTGCTAAACAACGTTGATGGGACAAATTTTCCAGGAGGACCTGTAAATGGAAGAATGTTGAAGCATTATGTGCCACCTCAGTAGAGACTTGAGTTTCACTCACCATTGTACATACCACTTTTATTTTTTGCCTGCATTTTCCGAGTGAATAACATTAGTCAGTTGGTTGAAGCCCGAAGAGAAGGCCCTAAGCCGCTGACCACTGTTCTTCCAATTTTTGAGAATAAAACCAATAAATCAACGAAGGCTATGAGGAAATTTTTTTAAGAATGACAGGAACTAGGATTCTTGGCACTTCACAGGGAAAGTACCATCCCCAGGTGGAGCCGCTGTTATCACCCTATAAGTTATAGGATCAAATGGTGACTGGGATGTTATCTGTCTCTAGTTTTTTTTGTTGACAAATGATTTTTCATTCTGCAAATAATTTGAAAAAGAAAAAAGAAAAAAAAAAGAAAAGAAAAGAAAAAAAAATAAAAAGAAAAGAAAAGAAAAAGAAAAAGAAAGAAAAAAAAAAAAAAAAAGAAAAGAAAAGAGGGCATAAAAGAATTCAATAAAAGCCCCATGCAATAATAAGTAACTCGGTCCATACCTTTCAAGCATGGCCAAGTTCTTTTCAATTTGATGCTGATAGGGTAGTGAAGGAATTTGGCTAAACAGTTTAATCTTATCCAAAGTGTCTAGGTTAGATTAGTGAATAAATCTGGCCAGACTGTCTAATCTTGGTCAGATAGCCTCAAGGTAGAGTAAATTCTTAACCCAACAGTCTAATCTGGGTTAATTGTCATAGGAAGCTAGGTTAGAATATAGGATAGTTGCTTTGTTGCTTCATTTCAATAAGAACCAGTTTGATGATCAATGTTGCACCATGATTTGGATACCTAAAATGTTGTTTGACTAACCCTTGGTGGTGTTGACATGAAAAGCCTTGGAGGAAACCCGTAAAAAAAAACACTTATCCTAAGTTTCCTCGGCGCATGTATGTTTCCGCGCCCTCAATTATGATCCGATCATGTATCAATGGTCTAGATGATCGTGCTCAGATCTACGGTGGACAGGTCTTTCCGGACCCCCCGACCGTTCTATCTTTA
>JZKD02S1612935.1:155357-180025 GCA_000966675.3 Picea glauca | reverse complement strand
GCATTTGGACGACTCAAGATCAAGCGCTCAGATCTACGATCAGTATTGGATTTCGGACCCCCCCATCTGTTCTACCTTTAATGGAGGGGGGGGTCCGGAATGTGTCATAAACAGAGCGCATAGATCTGCGGCTCAGAAGAAGGCGCATAGATCAACGACCCAAGATGTATTTCGGACCCCCCCGACTGATCTGCCTTTAACTAAGGGGGGGGGGTCCGGAATGGTATTATTCCTCTGGTGGGCCCATCTTTATACGTGGCAACGATCCAATGGCCCCGAGTCCCATCATCTCCTACTATATGATAGACCTTCGTCACCTCTAGACATCACCATCCACCTTTCTCGAATTAGTCACTTCCCATAACTGCTGTCAGTTCTTCCCCCCCATTATCTCATGGCAAGCCCCCTCACCATGACCTTTACCCTAATCGGTAGCTTCCATGTCACTCATCTGTATCCCTCAGTCACCGTCACCTGCCATCTCACACTCTAAGTGATCCGTTGGCTATTTATTACTAGATGACCTATCCGGTAACCAACTAACTTGTCTCCCGCACCCAACGGACACCCATTTGCCCAAAAATACCATTTTCCTTCCTACTTTCACCATTTTCCCACTCATCACACTAGAGAGAATTACTCCATTTTCACCTCCGTTACAGTCAGTTTCCCCCACCAACAGCCAGCCCCGCTAATGTTGTTTTTCTTGCAGGTACTATTGCAGTAATGGCGCCAAAGTCCAAACAAGAAGAAGGAGAGGAGAATCCGTTTCTCCCGCCTCCTGTCGACCTTGATAGGATCCCACTGGTCGAAAAAGAATGCTTAATCGCGGATACAAAGTGCGATTTTGATTTCGCAGACCTTCAGTCATGGATCAAGGAAGTCTTCCTGGACTAGAGTGATGAAATCGGACTTTGGGAGTCCAATTTACCCCTCTACCTTTTCCCTCAGATCCACCCTTTTCCTGAGTTCGCTCTCAAGTGCCAAGCCCACTACATTCCCGAGAAAAGAGCCGTCGTCTCCTTGTTCGGAGAAATCCTTTTCCTCATCACGCTCAAATCCATCAACCAGATGATGCAAATCCCCCGAGCCAACTCTGCATCACCCTTCAACCTAGAAATTCTTACAGAATTATACCAGAAAATGACCTTCCCCCAAAGAGCTCAAATATTCAAGCTTTTCCTTCCCCCATCCGCTCAATTTCCCTCCACAAATCCTTCTTATCCTTCTTCCATGTTCTCGACTAAAGGAAACCAGATCATCTCATCCCTTTGTGCCTTGTTAGGATACTATTCAGATTAGTGGGTAGATGAACCCATTCTGGGATTTTTATCCATCTTCTCTATCGATGAGAAGCCCACCACCCAGTTTGACTTCAACACATTCCTGGAAAACAATATTCATGAACAGTTCATGAATTTCGCCACAGAAGGCATGTTCCGATACTCTTCCATACTGGCGTACTTGTTCGTCTTCTTCCAGGCGGACAAATTCATTTTTTCCATGCAGAAGGTGGATGGAGATGGCAGACCCCAGGCAGTGACAACATGGACCTCCTTGCTCAAGCACAACTCCATAGAGTTCAGCTTCAAGGAGTTCATTGATCAGTTCTACCACCCTGTGGTGAGTATGCTTAGCGACAGGCCCGAGCCTTGGATAAACGATGAAGTTCAGAGGATCCTGCATCTCTCGGACAACACAAAGACAGGGGATTGGTACTTGTATCAAGATTACACCGAGATCAGAGTATACGGGTGCGAGTTGGCACCATATAAGCTGCCCAAGTATCTGCCTGTCAAAATTTTTGCTTTGGAATATATAAGACAGATAATAAATTCCGATGATATCCATTTTGTGTCACTGAAGAAAAAGCAACAACTTAGAATCAAGGGGCAGATTGGCTCCTTCATCTGCAACAATCATGGCGTTGGGGAAGAAGCAAACATGATGCTAAGGGAAATGAAGTTCTTCATGAGCTTCCCATGGCATTATGATCCATGTGGGATCATCTCTGAGATGAGAGTAAAAAACAAGAACATCCCATATGTTCATGAAGTTAGGCCTGAAGTTGAAAAATTTGCAAATCAGACAGTATGGGAGCCTAACACATTGGTCGAAGTAGAACAGAAAGATCCCCCGACCAATGTGTCACAAACAACCACGCCATAGATCCCGAAGGAGAAAAGGCCTAGGCAAGATTTATCTCCGCCTGTCACGGAGGTATCATCAAAAGAATTCCAGCTGCACACCAAGAGGCCTAAGACCTTTGCAGTTCCTGGCCCGACCAGGGAAAAACAAGCCCCGTCTACTACAGTGACCAAAGTTGATAGGCCACCCTTCAGTTCGAGCCTCCATAAGGTCATAACCTCAGCATTTCCATAAAAATCTACATATTCTCCATTGACCACCCAGCCAGGCAAGGTGGGACCGAAGCTGAGTATCTTTGAAAAGTATGAGCTGATCAAGAATAGGAACCAGACCTTGACTAGAAGTACTTGCGCCCAGTTCTGGAAGCAGACGTTGACTGCACAACATAGGTTGCTATCGACATTTGACACTGAGAAGGGCATAATGCATATGGCATTCCTCCAGGCACAGGTACCAGATCCAAAGGTGATCACTGACTACAAAAGGGCCACCTTCGAATTCTAGACGAAGGACGTGCATCCGGTCGATCAGATGGATCTGCACAAGCAGATAGGGGAAATGGTCTTCTATACGTTGGTGCATGCTTCCACTTCTGCGTCCAAATTGAAGGTGTCCCTAAACAATGTTCAAACACAACTCAAGTTGGAGAAGATATCATCCTTTGCAAAGGACAATAGGATCAAGACTTTGGAGGAGCTGGTCCTCAAGATCGGTTACGATCCTTCAAACATGAAAGCAGCTGAGGAAATGATAAAGAAGAAGAATGCTGACATAGCATCCTTGAGGAAACAACTGAAGCTCCCACCCACAAAGGATTCGCAGGTGAAGGAGATAGCAGAGAAAGAAGGAGAGAAAGACGAAATGCTCAAGCTACTCATGGAGAAGAATGCTCAGCTAAAAGAAATGGAAGCGAAGATGGAGAAGCTAGTAAAAGAGAAAGAGCAGGTGAAGCTGATAGAAGTCATTCCATTGAGTTCCATTCCAATTTTGGGAGTGAGTACAACATCAGTGACAGAAGTCCCATCTGCTACTCCATTAACATCCCTGGAGAAGACAACTGACCTGGCTAAGTCTATGGAAAAGATGAACTTGCAGGAAACAGAGATCAGCAGGCTAAAAAAGGAGATTGAGAACCTCCAGGAACTCAAATATTCCTTCCAGACCAGCCTCTCCAAGGAAAAGCAGGTGACCGATCAGCTCAAGCAGGAGTTACAACAACTCTGGAAGCAAACAGTGGTAGGAAAAACTTTGGCCGAGGTTAAAGAAAGTGTATGGACAGACATCACAAGGTCCATGAACGAGATATGGCCTATGATACAGATTATGTTTGAGCAGAAAGAATTGGTACAGAGAAGAAAACAGGCCATCGAGAAGATCATATCAGAATTGGGAGAGATGCCAACACAGGCGAACGAGATCATCAAGTTCTTAAATTCTAAGACCAGGGGAGAGCTGGAAGAGCTGAAAATTGATGACAGAACAAAGACCATCCTTGAGGTCAAAAGAGTTTTGACCAAGAGAGGATTAATTCTTCAGCTGGAAGAAAAGGTTTAGGCCATGGACCTAGGGGTACAAAGATTCTTTAGTAAGATTGAATCTCTCCAGAAGAAAGGTCTTCTTGGTCTGAAGGTAATCAATGATAAATTGATGACACTCCCAGACTACAAGAAAAGATTGGCCGATGTGGCTAAGGATAGTTCAAAGTTTGCAGGGATTCAAGGGAGCATCACTAGCAAGGAATTTCTAGATGCCCTTCAGTGGGACATCAGTATCCAACACGAGAGTTGATACATCTTCCTCACCAATACTACCTTCGCCAAGTACACAGAAATGGACGAAGTGTATCGAAGGCTACTCAAAGTCAACGTGCCCAGTCATCTTCAATGGGAGGAACTCTGTGACCTGATCGAGTAGCAGATGAGCTGTCCCAGTCCAGTCATTTGTCCAGTTAGATGAGGTCGTGCAAAGGCTTCATCAAAGGCCCACCCATAAAGCAGCATGTAGTTACACCACATCATCAAGGAGTTCCTAGATTTAGGAAATTTGTTAAGTTAGTTAGGCTAAAAATAGATTTAGCACGTCCTGATCATTAATGACAGGATCATTTGTAATTTGAGTTATAAATACTTCATCTTTCGAAGTATTGAGGGTTGTTGATCTTCACACCCTGAAGCTATCAGACTGTAATATTTTTGAAGAGATCTTCCATTAATAAAAAGGAGGCACTTTTAYAGGATTCTTGCGTGTATTTACTGGTGATGTTTTTCTCTCTAAGTTGAATGTTATTCTCGCTTTGTTATCATATTGTTTTCTGAATCTAATCTTTAGAAGTAACGAACGTTGCAGGATTTATCTCGTATACCCTGTTTCTGACTCGAAAGATTTTAGTGTTTTATCTTTTGGTGTTTTCAATAAAGAAATTCTTAACTGCTTCTTTGTTGAAATTATCTTTCTCATCTTTTCTGCTGTTCCTCATTTTTACTCTCGAAGAATCCAGTGATTATATTATTTCGCCTTGTGAAAGTTTTCCTTTGCGTTTCTGGTTTGGATTTCATCTTTATTCAAAACACAGACCCCATAGCCCAATGGATGTGTAGACTGTTTCAACCAACTCAACAAACACTACGACAACAAAAACCGACCTATTTATTTACCTAGCCTAATATTTAAAATTTGAACCATAGCTAAATCATATAGAGAGATCCCTCTCTAAAGTTGGAAGGGCTAGATCCCAGCTTCAAAAGCAGTTGGATAAAGTTACATTTTGTGGATTTCTTCTGTTGTCAACCTCTTGGAAATTTACAGAGTGCTAACAGATGTTACGAGGAAAATCTCTCTATGGCTAGGGGTAAACTTAAACACACGGAACGACACCCATAAACCAACTATAATCCCAAGTATGCTATATAAATGAAATGCTAACAAGACAAGGCTAATATCCTGCCTTGTCCGGAGTCAATGAGGTTCTCCATATAGGATTCAATGAGGTTCTCCATCACAACGAAGGAAGAGCTTGGGGGTTGAACACAAGAAGTTCAAACTTTCAAGGACAAAGGGATGCAGACTCAATATGAAGTGAAATTTCTCCAGAGTGTCTTTGCTCTCAAAGTTGAATAATTGAATCTTCTTCAAGGCTTGGATATGGCTCAATTTATAGCGTTAAAATGGAACTGAAGGGCCGAGTCAGAGATTTTCCAGTATATGGAAGGTCAAGGATCATGGATCTTGTGACATGGCATGGAAACCCGACATAATTTTTAATTTTTGAGCACCACACCTGATGTACGCGGGATGTAGTGGAGAAACTTGCATATATGCTTGTTGTATAATTGATAGGGAACGTATATCTAGAAACATGTGCATTTTTGGCTCTGGAATGAACAAAAAGGGAACTTCAAGTTTGCAGAGGGCAATGGAAGGCCATTCAAAAAATTTGCATGGAGTGAGGAAAAAATTGCTGTAACAAATGCCCCCTAATGTGTGAGGTCAGAGGATAGTCTGTGATGGAAGAAATACATTATAATTCCCAGAAGTGGAGTAATGAAGACTCAACTGGAAGTACTAGTTTTTCATAAGAATATTACAATCCATAATGAATTTGAACACATGAATGCCAATCTGAATACATGACTTTGAACACATGACTGACTTTGAACACATGACTACAAATCCATGTGGAAATATATCAAATAGCTGTTCATGGCCATGAATAGGCAATACAAAGAAAACACATGCCACATGCTCTCATAGTCACAAACAAGACACAGTGGAATCTAGTCTCAAATTCAACTCAAGATATCTGTATACAATGGAGTACAATCTGATCTCCCATGATAACTGAAGTCATATAGGTACTGGTCCAATGAAAGACAACAACAAATAAGGAATGCTTCTACTGTAAGCTGGAGGTCTTCTACACTATCTGTCGAAGGTACAAGTCTACATCATCTGAATAGAGGAGCTGGGGTAGAACAAAAGGAGACTTTGTTTGATTACCGATCATTAAGGTATATCGTTAACAAATGCAAGACAACCTACCGATAATGAAAGAAGGTATCAAGGAAATGAGTACATTCTACAAGTGTGAATAAGGGTGTTGAAGTCGAACATTTCAAGAATCCATTGATCAAGAGACATTGATGTATTCCCAACTGTCGATGGCGAGAGAACTTGCCATTGATGACTGCAAGCCCTTAGGTACTCATAGGACTCTAGGTCTCATTTCCATAATAGATGAGCATTAAGGCATCTCTCATCATCCAACACAAGGTACACAACAATAGCTTGATGATTATGAGGAGCTCGGATGAATAGGATGTTCACAAACCAATGGCCATGTGCATCCCTTGCATGCACCAGATGCAAGTAGTCCATGAAATATGCCCTCTGAATAACAACCAATAAGGAAAACTACCGAAAAAGGTGAGGAAACCACCAATAAGGTAATGGAATCCAAAACACTGCATGAATCCCAATGTGTGAATATATTTCTTTCCATTGAACACAAGGGAAACCCCCCAACTAGTGATCAATGATGAAACATTATTTGCTGGGTTCAAGGTTACCTACCCATGATGAAAGTAGGCCCAGGGTGCACGATAGGACAACAAATTCATGTCATTCTAAGATACACTGATGGTATGGCCGATATGAAAAGTCAAGAGTTCTGAGAAATGGTCGATATAGGCTTATATACCTCCTTTGAACAAGAGAATGAGACATATGAAAAAAAATCAACATACACTTGATCATGATCATTGATAAAATTTTTTGATGGAGGAGGCATCAACAAATTATCCATAGGGACTGGAAGAGTAACTAGTCAGAGGAGTAAACTCTAAGTAGTGAGATCATATTCCTAAGGTCATGCTAACCCAAACTTTGGATGAAAGTGGATTCAAAATTTTGTGCTCTATTCAAAGGTGACATGACTGTTGCCGATATGAGATAATATTATTTTCCCGCCCATATTTTTTTATATTTTTTCATAGGAAAATAAAAGCTATGATATAGGGGAGGAAATGTGTGTCATGAGTAAGCAACTAGTTCCAAGAAGTGGAGCATACCTATGCTCAATGCAAGGAAGTGCATGCGGGGTATGGACACTTGGGGGGATGTTTCCTCTAAGGGAACATGGTGTCAAGCTGCAAAGGATATATGGAAGACATTGCTTGGCTTAGTGATGCAAATTGTGGAGGTAAGAGGCTTATAACTAGAAAGCGAGAACCAAAAATAGGCTCAATAGTGCAAGCAGGATGATGGAATGCAATTACAACTTAACTCCAAAAATGTCCTTTTTCGTAGATTTAGTCCCCTAGGCTCGAAAAAGTATAAAACAATACCCATGAGAACTCTTATATCCAATGGTGGCTAGAGTATTCCTTTTTCATAAGTAGTCTACTTGGTCTAGAAAAGGGTTAAACTTATACCAAATAGATGTCCTTTCAAAACCATATAACGGGCGTGAAATAGACAAGTTCACTCGATAATATTTTCATTTTTTTGGGAGTCGGAAAAGAGCTTAACCAAGACTCGGGGGGATTCCCATAGGTAATGGTAAGAATGCTTGTGAGTAAGAAAATGGGGTTCGAATGCAAATTCATATTGGAACTATAAGGAACTCCTAGTCCTATGGAAAAACTTCTCCATGGGCACCAAATGACACACAGGTTCTAACTAGGGCACCCATGTTTGTTAATACTCTACCACTTAATAACAACACTTGTAGTAGTAGTGAGAAGGTTCCGTGTCTGTAACACAACCGACCCCTAAGTACCTTTTTTAATGGACATGAATCAAAATTTTTCTTCCTTTAATTGTCTCGAATGCTCCTCTTGAAGTTTCCATCACCTTCTGATCGTCAAGAGATTTCCAATGACTATTACCATGCTCAAATCTGAGCTCTGGATCAAAATTTATGCCCCTCCGAATCTCTTTGTTCGTCATTGATCAAAGGCCATGTGGCATCCATGTTTAACACGAAGGTTTATGTGATTTTGATGTTCAACGCTTCAACGTAGAATGCCCCTTTTTCTTTCTACGTGCATGTCCTCCAGAGTCCCAAAATCCTGAACTCCTGAAGGACCCAAAAATCTTACCATGTGGCTCCAACCTTCGGGCCTTTCGACCTATCTACATACTACACCCCAAATCTCCAGAGTTATGAAGTCCCGAACTCCCAAACTCTCGAACTCTTGAAGGGTCCACCCTTACACATGGTGGCATATTAAATTCAAAGGTAAGGATAGGTGGGTCCCAGGAACTCCATCCACCAATAAGCCCAACATATATGTGTTGAGGGGGTGACACGTGACAGGGAAGAGGTGACACGTGGCCCTGTTAGTGGGTGACACGTGTCACATTTTTAATGGTCATATAGGGTCTACGAAAAGAATAGATCTAGGTGACATGTGGCATGTCGAGCATGGGTCCACATCACCTTGGGTGATGTCAACATGCCACATCACCCTTTATATATTCATGGTAGAGAAGTGTCCACGTAGATCCATTGAACTGACTGTGACTTAGATCTAACAACCACGAAGGACCCTGAGGTTCCTTAGATCAACGGTTCGAGTTATTTCGTAACTTTGGCATTCGAGGGTTTGGTTGCACAATTTCCTTTTCACTCTCGGAGTGGTTAGCATCGGGATGACCAATGTCTGGATTGAATGATCACGAGAGGTCTCGAATATTCTTTGGATTGATGGTCCTTGTTTCTTCAATATTTTGGTGTTCAGGGGTTTGGCCATGTAGTTTTCATTTTACTCTCGAAGTAGGGCTTCGCTGGAGTTCTTTACACTACCCTTTTTCTAGTCGATCGACCGATCGAGGAGGGTCCTGAAGGATCGCTAGATCCATGGCTCACATTAATTCACCACTCTGATTTAGGGGTTTTGGTGCTATGAAACCTATTTTCTCCTGAAGTGGTCAACGCTGGGCTGTCCACGACATAGATATGACGGTTCGATAAGCTCCCAAGTATCCTCAGATTTATGACTCGCCTTACTTCGCGACTGGTAAGTGGGTCAGTATTTAATGGTGGGTTAGATCCCATGATCATGGTTAAGAAACCATTTGATATTGGTCGAACTCGCAGGTAACCGTAGCATTAGGCAGCCTTCGGCTGGTTTGGGAGTGGTAAGGATATAACCTCTCGGAGCCCCAGACTTCCGGAGTCCCGAAACCAAGGTAGCTTAGTTCCTTTCGGACCTAGCCAAGGGTTCCCAGGTCTTGGTCCTATGGATCCTTTGATAGGTCTCAGGCTTCACACCCACCTCTTTACCGTGAATTAGTTAGGGCCATGGTCACGATCCCTCGGTCACACCGACGACGGGTTTGAAGGAAGCATCTTCCATGCACTGGACTTAAGTTCTAAAATAGAGAAATGTATTTCTTGACCAGTAAAAGAACCACAAACTTGTTCTTATATTCAATTACAAAATTATGTCTCATAGCTCTCCAACTGCTAAGCCAAAAAAAAAAAAATTCATTTGAAAGCATGGGTTCATAGAAAGACCACAATCATTCATAACTTAATCATACAATACAAACTTTTGTCATAGACACGTACATTCAATCATCATTTCAATTTTAGTATAAAGAGCATAAAAAATACTTATTAGGAAACCATGACTTGTGAAGCAACTGCTGAGAGGGGTGCCCATTTCCACCCAACTGTAGGCATAGCCGCTCCTGAATGGATTTACCGTTGGCCACCCTCTAGCTGGTTCATAGTTGGTTCATAGTGGAGCCAATGATAAAATGATTTGATTTCCTTTTCTATGTCAGCATGAAAGATGTTTCCAAACACTTCTTTGTTTCGGTTTTTGAGTTTGGACTTTAGATTCTTTAATCTTTGTTTAAATCGATACATCAATGATCCCTTAGTTGGATCCCCCTCCTTTCATTTAGATGTCTCTGGTTGGTTATGGTTCTTCCTCCTTAGAGTTGGGATTATCTTCCTTATCTGATTCCATCTCCAAATCATATTAGGTTGTAGGTTCTTTTCCTTGGGATATAGATTCCATTTCTATTGATTACTCTATTGATTATTCTATTGTATTCTGGGGTCCCCTAGTCCATGTGGTTCTTGATTTATTTCCTTTAGTAAGGTAATATTTGGAGGGAAGCCCTTGGTAAACAACTAAACAAACAAAAACTTAGATATTGTAGTTGAGTCAGAGCAACCAAACATTATGCAACCAGTGGATCCACCTAACCTCATGGTCAAAAGATGTCCATATAGAATTAAACACATGAGATAAAGGGGGATTCTAATGCAAATTTATGAGGTCAAAGGGAAGGAAAATTTGGTATGCATGTTGAAAAAGATATTGTCTAGCATAAATTACAGAACAAGGTTATAGTAGATGTCATTCTAATTACTGTGTTTATTTTAAAAGGATAGAAAATGGAAACTATATTATCTTTCTATTCTATGTAGATGACATGCTTGTTTCAGGGTCTAATATGCATGATATAAATGTGCTCAAGAAGAAATTAGCTAATTCATTTGCGATGAAATATTTGGGTGCTACAAATAAAATCCTTGGTATGGGAATAACAAGAGACAAGAAAAATCGCAAATTGACATTGTCTCAGGCTGAGTACATAGAGAAGGTGTTGGAGAGATTTAGAATGCAAAATGCAAAACCAGTTAGTACACCTTTGGCCAACCATTTCAAATTAACTATGGGAATGTGTCCCAAGACATAGGAGGAGATAAAATACATGTCCAGGGTCCCTTATTCATCAATAGTTGGAAGCTTGATGTATGCAACAGTTTGCACAAGACCAGATATTGCACATGCAGTGGGAGTTGTGAGCAAGTATATGAAAAATATAGGTAAAGAACATTGTGAGGCACTACAATGGATTCTCAGGTATTTGAGAGGTACTTCTACTCATGCATTATGTTTTAGAGGTTCATAAATTTTTCTACATGGATATGTTGATTCAGATATGGAAGGTGATAAATATAGCAGGAGGAGCACTACAGGGTATGTTTTTACTGTAGGTGGAACAAAAATAAGTTGGATTTAAAAACACAAAAGGTTGTTGCACTTTCAACAACAAAAGCAGATTATGTTGCTGCTATAGAGGCTAGTAAAGAAATGATTTGGTTATAGAGGTTTATGGAGGAATTGGGAAAGAAGTAGGAGAATAATAGGTTGTACTGTGACCGTGAGAGTTCCATTCATCTTTCAAATAACTCAATCTTCCATTCAAAGAGTAATACTATATAGCTTAGGTACCATTTCATACGATCCATCTTGGAAGATGGACATTTGAAGTTGGAAAATATACATACTTGCTAGAATCCTGCAAACATGTTAACAAAGGGAGTAATAAGGGAGAAACTAAGTTCCTACTCAGTTTCACCTGGCCTTCAAGAATGAGGTGAAGATGAGAAATTTTCTAGGTCTAAGGTTGATCTCCAACAAGTACAATAGCAGTGGAGTTGTTGTGATCAGTCTCCAAGTAGGAGATTGTTGGTTGTGGAGCTTGATTATCTTCCTAATTCAGATGTTTGTTTCAATTGTTCTTGGAACCCATTCCTTAACGAGGGGGTGTGGGAGGGATTCCCCCCCCACAAATTTTTCCAGGGGGGTCCATGGGGGGGGGGTGCAATTTTTTTTTTTGTAGCCCCTCTGGTGGGGGGATTCAGGGGAAATGCCCCCAAAGCGAAATATTGGGAAAAATTGCCTTGTAAAATATTGTAATTTCGTAGTCAATCTGGACCGTTCATTATAAGGTCGCATATATGACAGTAGAAGTTATTTTAGGGTTTTTGTTCCCTAGAAGGCGACCCTCTCTTATGAAGGAATTGTATTGTGGTTGTGTATTATCGTGAATGTTGTATTTTGAGAGAAGAGGCTGTGAGAGAAAGAAGAGGAAGTTACAACATGTGTGCTGTAGGTTGTATCCCTTCATTTTACTGGATAATAAAAAGGAAGGACCTGTCAATTTATATGGTGGATGTAGCCCACACTGGGTGAACCATGTATATCTGTGTCTCTATTGTATTGTGTATCTTTTGTGTTTTATTTCTACATTTGTTTTATTTTATTGCTCCACGATCCTATTTTTCTAATAGAAAACACATAGCAATACACCCCAGAGGGAAGATGTGGGTGCACCCTCTATTGCTCGAGTTATTGCAGATCATGTAGAACGGGATCAGGGGGTCGATGCAATAGAGAGTAGTATTGATATTGATTAAACAACATTTCCTGGATATTCCTGTGTTATTAGCACGAGAACAATACAGACCACATTTTTGGTGGGCGAAAATCTCGTTCCCATAAAGATAGAGAAGATCTCAGGTATTTAAAAAATGTTTTAACTATTATATATAATCTGATTGAAATTTACTCATAGATCATTCTTTTTAAACTAATGATGACATGATTGTTTTTTCAGGAAATGATGTTTTTTTTTAACATCTAAATGATTGGTCACTGAAGATATTTGGGCCCACCATCCTTAAAGGGTGGGATAAACAAAGAGAAAATTTAAAAGATGAGCTCATTAATCACTTGATTGGGATGTTCGGTGCTGAGACCTTCAACCGAGTAGAGGTCCTCAAGAAATCCGACCAACATATGAAGATTGTGAGGGACAAATATAGGGTTCATCTAGAAACAAATCCTAGGTATGAGCACCCTCCAATGATTCTAGTAAGGGAGTGGAAATCCCTGCTAGATGATGGAAGGGAGAGGGATTTAAGAAAATAGGAAAAGCTACCACTGGACACAGGAAGGTATGCAATACTTTGAACAATGTAATTATATGTTTATTACTCTTTATTTTTACATGAAATTTGCAACATTTAACGTATTTCAAACTTTTGATAGGATACCAGACACATCAAAGAAAACAAAGTCCAGACTAGAAAAGCATGACCAACACAAGATTTGGCCTGGTGGTTATTCAAATCTGGTGGCATGAATTGTAAGTATCAATAACTCAAATATTGTATCCAAATAATAAATTGCATATAAATTTGTTTTTATTTCACAATAAAAGATAAATTGTTGATCTTATACAAAATTGCAGGCCGATCGATTCAACGAAGTGCCAACGGAGGACGACTTGAGGCTTGGATTCCAACATAGATTTGCAGCTATTGTTGAACACTGAAAAATCTTGGGCGTTGGGACAACACAATCTTCCAGTGATCCACCCTGCATGCAGGTAAATAAAATCAACAAAGTTTATTTAAGATTGATTACTTGTGCAATCTATTCATTATTAATTTTGGCCATAAAATATTGAGCCTCTTTGTTTGAAGTAGGAAAGACACAATACACATAATTCCTAGGATAGAGAATGATCGACCAATGAAGATCATCCCGCGCATGCTGATAATGGATGTATTCATGTGCTACAAAAAACTTAGTATGAATTACAGTTGAAAATATTTAATTGCAAATAGTGTATTAATTTTAATCTTTGATGTTTCAATTCCAGATCATGCAGAGGGTCATCCTGTACAAGATGATAAGGAAAATAGAAAAGGATATGAAATACATGATGTGGCCATGTCAGGTAAAAAGAACAACTCTAATGTTGTTTTTATTAATGAAATACTTGTAATGATATAAGAAAAACATATCAATTTAACATTTCTTCATTATTGCAGTAGATCTTGGCACCTTACGACAACATATTCCACATCGTGAGTAGACGACTCGAAAAACAATAAGACAAGATGCAGAGGCAACCAAAAGAATTGATAAATATGTTGTAGAATATGATCAATTCATTTCCGAATTTGTGAAAAGAAAAAAGCCAAAAAAGAAGTGATTGTAATAACATTATGACATATTATTTTTGATAATATAAACTAATGTCATGAAATATTTTTTTCCTACAAATGAATGAATGAATGACTGTTATAAGTACTAATGAATGAATGAATGATGAATGTTTCTTTATGACGAAACACACATATTTGTACATAAATTCATTTATTTTCAAGTACATGCATTGGGTATGGGGAATTGAGAGTGATGTGGGGGGGTAGGACCATATAAGCTTCCACCTTCATGTGGTTGGCCTTGTTCAGGAGAGAATATTAAACTATTCTTGAAACAAAGAGAATCTCAATAAGGTAATTCTCTTCATTCTTATGTATTATATATTCGTGTAAATTTTGAAATGCATGTCTATTTCTAAAATTATTTATCATAAATTTAACATTTCACGGTTCGTTGATTTCTATAGGAATTCCCACTAGGAATTGCAACTGATCACTATCCTATCTGGAGAGGCTACATCAATTGTACAAAAAGGTACATAATTAATACTCATGAATCTGTATTTTTATATGCTGTTTTATTTATTTACCTTTCATGTGCATTGTAGTGATTTACTTCATTTATTATATGTAGTTTATTTCATTCATTCATGACTGTATGCATATTTACCCTAACAAACCTAATTCTCACTTTAACCTACCAAACCCTACCTTACCTTGCTCTCACCTTCCAACCCTAACTTAACATAACCTATCTTGATCATCTTACATACCCTATATTTTCTTACCCTACCAACTCAACCTAACCTAGCCTACCCTTAGTATAGCTATACCTAAATTAACTGTGTAGTATATTATACCCCATGAGAACCATTGATGGTCTGTACCATTTCATTCCAATAGGGAAGCTTAGATGGAACCAATATTGTTGGAAGATTTTTTTGTTTTGAAACCCATTTTTAACCTCAAAATTCCTCTAATGTAAGTGATTCAAAGAAATAACACTTTGCTTATAGATTAGGGAACCTTTTTTACTTTACATCATTTAATGATAAAAATAATTTGGCACCTTGGAGTGGTGAACCATTCATAAAGCATGGCCAAAAGAGTTGTTGGCCCATTAAATTTTCATATGACCCCTTATAATTTAATTATTAAATATATTTTTGTGATCTTCAAATTTGATATTTTCACTGACAACACCTCTTTTGATTTCTCCACTATAAATGCACTGGACATAAGAGGAATTAGAGTATATGAAGTTGGCGATTTTTTTTTGACCACATCCTTAAAACAAGGTTTGGAAGATGAAGATGCACCTTTTCCCATTTCTCCTCCATCCATGTGTAAAACGAAAAAAAGAGTTGAATATTTACAAATGTTGTAGTTATATAACATAGCCTGTTCCTTGATTTGTTTCCTTGCAAACAAAAGCCTATATTGTCTTGCTAGAATCCTTTGCATGTATTCTAACTTTATTTTTATATTTGATATATAAACTTCATAATGTACCCATATCATCACAGTTTACATGAGAGGAATTTGATCATGATTAAAAACCTACTTGAAGAGCATGCATTTCTTTGAACTATTGGGGTGCATCATAAAATTGTAGAGGGAATGAGAACAATGATTTAACACTTTATTGTATAAGGGTTACACCAAACAATTGGCATGCATATATTTCTATACATACCTGGAATGCAAACTCTATTGTCATTCTATCTTGGAGATATTCGGATGGGAACCACTCCAAGTAGCTTTATTGGTAACAATCCTAATCCAAAAGACAATATTTTATTGTCCAGAATCGTACTTTCCATCACACCATGAATCTCATCACCTTTTTTCAGATTTTTCATTAATCATGGCCAATATATTGTTAATCCCAGTAGATATAGTGTAGCCTTTCCACCATGGGTATTTGTATCTGTCCACTTTCCTCCATGGGCACATGCAATATCCTCCCACTTGAGTTTTGTTAGTGTGTAAGGTTTTCTTTAGTGATATCCTTACTGAGGTTTCTTTCTTTTTGAATAGTACTAAAGTTTAGCACAAATTAAAATATACAAGCAGAACCGAAGGATAAAGATCGAGGGCTAATGGAAAAATGTTTGTTCTGTTTGAATTAATAGTCAACGGTTAACACAATTTAAATCTAGTTAGGAATATTCTAAACTAGTGGAATGATAAAAAGTTGGCGAAGGTGATAAAAGTGGAAAAGAATTAGAAAAATGTTGTGGGGCCACTCAGATCGCGAGTATTATATCTCATCAATGGTTGATATTCATTGTGGAGGTTGAAAGTGATCGAGGATTAATTACTAAAGCGGGTTCATCAATGAAAACTGTGGTATAGTTGTTGGGGTACGTGTCGATACAAGGTTCATTACGGAGGTCAAGGCGGTGTAGATGAAAACCACCCCCGACAATTTCCGCAATCACACTTTATTTAAATAAATTGAAGGGTTTATATGTATATTATTTTATGAAGCACCAACATGAGAACTACCGAAAGATATTTCCTCTATCTCCGCAACCTGTCCTCCACTACAAATTCAAAGACTACATTTATTTATAAAGTGCTTCCGATGCCATGGAACAAACTAAAATTTCAAATGCACCTTACCAAAACCATGAAAATAAAAAAGATTTAATTATTGATAGGGATTACAATGTGTTCGATCCTGTGCTATCTGCAAACATTGTCACTGAGTCTAGAAGTAGGTTAAGTGCATTAGGAGTCCAAAATGCACCTTTTATAGATGGTGTTAAATTGTCAAATTTTCCCTATTGTATCGAACAATCATATCAATTCCTGAAATTCTTTAATTGGTGCGCCACCCATTATTCACATTCCAAAAGGGTCATTGTGGATACAAATGGGTCTGAAATTTTATGCAGGGTCGATACATTGTCAATTAGAGAGTTGTTAGGGTTACACAAGGATTTTACACAAGGTTATGAGTCATTTAATGAGACATAAATGATTAAGGTTTACAAGGAATGTGAATTGGAAGTAAAAAACCATTTTTTCCGTCATATTGTCAAACCAGATCAGTCCATTGCAAGTTTTTCATTGCCTTATAATGTAAATATCTTCATAGAAGAAGTGCAGTTGGTTTGTTCACTTCTGAGTCAAATATTAGGGTTAGATAATGATCAACATGTTGTTGAATTCATGTTAGGTTTTCTTCTGAGAGTCTTCAAATTTGATTCAATTAAGTCATTATGCCTTAATTTTGATGAATTCCTAGCTGAGACAATCCATTCCCATCGAGTGAATTTCTACTCTTTAAGACATTTCATGTATCAAACCTATTTGATGAGAATCATGATAGTTTCAAATCATGAAGAACTAAAGAAGATGGTCCAATATTTCTCATTTGTATCACCAGAAACAAAGAAAATCACCATGTTTACTTTCATAAACAAAATCATGTAAAAAATATACAGGTTAATCCATAATGCCAGTTTTCCTAGAGCCTTGGAGGAGATGAAGAACAAATTGTAATTTGACCATCATAATAGGGTTGGAGATTGGTTCCTATACATTAGTTATACAATTATTAGAATTTATGGATTTCATGAAGCCCCCTATATTCTGCCTGCTTTTCTTACCCCCATAATTTTTGCATTGAAATTTATTAGACAAAGGTTGGTAACAGAATCCGAACATTTCATTAAGTTGCACAGGGCAAAATATATCAAGTTTCCATTTAATATAGGCCCTTTTGTCGTAAAAAAAAAGTCTTTCCTTCCAACAGTAGAAGAAATTTGAAAGTCCCAAGTTTCCCAGAAGAAGAAAAGAAAAGATATGATCCTCATCAGATTATATCTAACAGAAGACAACAAAATAAAAATTCTCCATATGATCACCAAATAGTAGAAGGGATAGATAAAATAACCAATTTGGAGAGTTTTAAGGAAGGTGGAAAGTCGACTAAGATGCAAGATGATGCAGGGCAGGTCATTTCTCACACACTTACTATGCAAACCCCTGCTAAAGTTGAGTTATTGAACAAAAGAGGTTTTTCAGAGACAATAGAAATGGAGGTAGATGGGGAACAGTATGTTAGGAAAAGGATGAATATTACTAAGGTAAAGGATATTATTGATTTAGAGGAATAAGCATAGGCAAAAGATCAAGGATGTTATGCTCTTGTTGAAAGGGAGAAAGGTGAACCAAAAAGTAAATATACTTCATTTGTTTTCCATAATCAAAGGCATGTATTTGTAGATGTTCAAGGAGATCCATATAAATCAAAAGAATATAGCATTAAGTAGTATACAAAGAAGAAGACACTGACATTAAAAGAAGCTTGGAAATTATTCCCTGAAGTCAAAAAAATATCTCAAGAGACAACTTCACTAATTACTTTTAGGGATCATGAGAAGAATACTTTGAACATTGTAGTCGCAGATGCAGACAAGGTGTCAGAGATAAAGATCATATATGACCATATCAATCAACCATACAAGATACCATTTCATAATAAAACCAGTGATATGATTTATGCAGATTTGTTGTAGCTTACATTGAAGAACTCTAAGTTGACATTGTTGGTGTCTAAGTTTGCGAGTCAATTGAAACAAGAAAAAGCAGCTAACAAAGCTTGGCAGGTTCAAATCAAAAATTTTGAAACAATTTTTTTAGCTTGTGGGGCAGATCCAAAAAATGCTCAAGGAATGAAGAATATTTTGGATGAAAAAGAGAATACTATTCAGACTCTGAAGAAGAAGATAAAAATTCCAGCATCAGAGCATGTACAAACTCCAGAGCTTACAACAATTGAGCAATAAAATGAATTACTACAACAAGAGGTGTTAAGTTATAAAGCCAAAATGGTGCAGTTGGAGAAGCAACAAGGGGATTGGCTCAAAGAAAAAGAAGAACTGATGGAAATAGTTTCCTTTGCAGGCCCTAGTCATGAAAAGATTATGGCTATAGAGGACGAGGACCTAGTAAAATCCATGTCACAAATTAACTTGAAAGATGGGGAAATAAAGGGGTTAAAAGAACAAAATCAAAAGTTGAAGCAGGAAGTTGCTCAAAGGAGTGAAAAGAGTGAGAAAGTCCAAAAAGATAATGATTTTTCGCAGGAAAAGATTGACAAGTTAAAGTCAAGGATAAACGGAAAAGGTCCATTGGAAGGAGCCAAACATGTTCTCTGGGATTCTTTAGCAGTAGATATCACTAATTTTAGGCATTATATGAATTTTGTTGATGAAATGAATACTGCAACAGTTACAACTCGTCATAAATGTGCAGTTGTGAATGAAACATTGCTAAAAAGACCATTAGATTGGGCTCAAAATGCAATAAATCTATTGAATTCAGTTTCTAATGTAGATTTGTAGACCATTGGGGTCAAGGATAGGACAACTATTATAATTTGGGACAAAAAATCATTGGAAAACATAATCATATAAAGAATGTACAAACAAAGGCTGAGCAGATGGAACAAAGTGTGCAAGACTTCAAGGACCTATTTAGTCAGTTGTTTAACAAAGGTCTCTGTTGTAACCTAGGTCTTTACTCCTGCCTCTCCTCTCTTTTTCCCTATGCCTTCATCAATTTTTTCCTCGTCTGGTTGGTTAAGTTAGTTTCCCATTACTGAGTGACTTGGTTCTTAGTTGTTTCTTTCTTGATCGAGTCTTTGCACATTTCTGTTTCTATTGTTTCTTGAAGGATAGTTACATGTCATATTTGGTTCGAAATGCTTGTCATCATGTTTTCCATTGATTGAGCTCCAGCAGGTCGACCAAGCCTTTTGTATCCACAGGAAATGCCCATGGACACAACACAACAATACATAGAGGTCAATTTCGGGCTCAGAGTGTGGGAACATACAGGCTAAATTTCAACGGTGGAGATCCATAAGGCCAATCAGATCAACAACTCTCGTCCATTCGGGGGTCCAGAATCACAGGGGGTTTAACATCAAGAATTACCTGAAGTCTCGAAGAGCCGAAGTACCAAACTCTTGAAGTGAATATGAACTATCCATCAATGAGGACACATGGAGGAAAATCCTTCACTTTGGAGACTTACCACTCTAGGAGATTTTCGAGCACATAATTCATAAACTCCCAAAGTGCCGAATTGCTGAAGTCCCGAAGTAATGAGAGACTGCCACGTCACTTGGGGCCCAAAGCCCGAAGTGCCAAAGCACATGACACTCATCAATCATGACACGTGGCACTCATTCCAGGCCATTTGGTTGTGTCATTCGCTCATTTCCATGTGACACATGTCACCCTTCTTTCCATGACACATCAACAGCCGTGACATAATATGACATCAGGCCACCACATCACTTCGCAACCCTTACCACTCCAAGATATTTCCAAGCACATCATTCATAAACTCCCGAATAGCCAAAGTCCTGAAGTACCGAAGCAAATCTGGAACGTACATCAATGAGGACATGTGGCGATAGATATCCCACTTCAGATATACTGCACTTCAGAGGATTGCATGAGAAAGGAGATGAAAAGTCCTGAAGCCCGAACTCCCGAAGTGAATCTGGATCATCCAGATCTAGAGGTCACGTGCAGGCAGATATCTCACTTCGAGAGTATGACACTCCAGAGGATGGTAAGAACTATGCATTGAAAAGACCCGAAGCCCGAACTCCCGAAGTAATTGCAGACCGTTGATCTCAAATCAACCAACACCGTTGATCCTTGTAGCAGGTAAGAAAGGAATATCACCCATATGATGGATTGTGACAGAATTAATGGCCACAATTCATTGTGGGAACGCAAACTGCTTGGATGTTAATTTTCTAGAGTGGTCCCGCAATTGGAACCATGGTATTGTTGGAAGGGTACGTGGCAGATTGTGGGGGATTGAGGGCCCAAAAGCGGTATAGACGCAAACCACCCTTGACAACTTCCACAATCACGTGCTTATATGACACCACATCACCTCCACTCATTCCACTCACTACTCTCGCTCCTCTCACCACCCAACACTTGTCTTCCACTAACCTCCACGTAATACAAATCCACTCATATCACCTATCACATCCACACATCCTATTTCCCTATTAGACTCTTGTGTCCACGTCTTCCTGCTCATGACCAGGTCATCACAGTGAAAGTGGGGAGAAGGGTCAGTTATAGTTGATAAAAAGGGCGCTTAGCTTCCAAAATCTCAGACACAGACAAAGAGTTAAGTCTCAGTCACAGGTCAACACATATAGGTTCCAAAACACTTCAATAGACTACCTTTTCCTCAAGCAGAGATCTTCTCATGTAGCCAGTTGTCTCCAGTGGCCTCCAATAGCTCGTAGACATGCCATTACTCAACATAGAGCTCTATTCTGTCACTCCGAGGCCTATTTTCTTCCAATTTAGTTCCTCCAGCGCACACATCGGTTCTGTCTCAGAGATAATAGTAGTTTTTAATTGATTAATTACAGCTTCTTCTTAGATTAGATATAAGAGTGGTGTTTTGTGTGTGATAAGAACCACTCTTGCTGATTAAGTCCAATGTATTAGTGAAGTTGATAATTTTTTCCACAGCTAGTCACCTAAAATTAGGTCTCAGTCCCCTAAGGACGAGAACCTCTAAAAATCTGTTAAATAGGGGGTCTTTGAATGGTTTGAGGGTCTGTTTTTTTGGGAAAGGATAGCACTACATCATATTGGTTGGACCCATTCTATGCATGGATTAAATCTCTCTACCTCGTGAACATAATCTTGATGATAATGTTTCGTTCAAATCTTCAGGTGTTTTTATTCTTATCTTGAATACAGTTTTTGATTTGTGCAATGTACATTTCATTTCCTTTCAACTATTGTACAACTTATTTTTACTAATATGTAACCTGTCAAACAACTAATGCTTTGGTGAAGATTTGTTTTTCTTTCAACCCATGGGAGTAATTGTGTTTTTGATACATGTTTAATGTCTTGAAATGATATTTTAAGTATTGAATTTCTTGCAATAGATTATTCATTGAGTAGTTTGTTGTTTCCCTTTGTTTTCTATTATTTCACTGGTCTTTCATTAGTGTGCCACCAACCAAGGAGGAACCTCATCCATATGATTCTGCCAACCCAACCTTTCTTTTGTATTGATAGAATAACCCTTTGACTAACCAACAAAAAATTAAAAGAAACAATCATTCTAAATTGATAGGTGGCCTAGCTTTTCCCTTTAGCAGTCAGGTGCATAATTTAGGACCAACATATTCTAGCGCCATTGTCGGGGAATGGAGTAATGAAATATCTTTCCCTGGGAGAACGACAATGATCAGATCTGATCTTTGATGGTGAGCAAAGACCAGACACATTCAAACTATATATCATTCACCTGACGACTCCATGGTTAAAGAATCCAGTGGTGACTCTACAGTTTTAAGAAGTCATATTTTCATATGGAAGTCATATTGGCTTGGAGGTTTGCTCCATTAAATTTCTCAGTTGTTCCTGGTTTTCCAAATGTTGTTCCTACTATAGATGATTGGGGTGATTTTTTGCCAAGATTGAGAGAACATAGAGATGACAACCCTGCTGAGCATTTGCTTGAGTTTCATGAACTCATGCATCAGTGGGGAATACATCATGAGGATGTATTAATGAATATGTTCATGTACTCATTAGATGGATATGCTCATGAGGGGTATCGATCCTTGCCCCCTGCTAGCATCTCCTCCCTGGAACAATTCCATGTTGCATTTAGTAAGAATTATAAAAGGTTTTTTTTCTAGCTGATTCACTTTTTGAAAATTGTTGTGAAGAATTTGCATCTCATATTTGACAATCACTTATTATTTCTTCTAGTAGTGAAAATAAATGGGATTTTTTTGTTGAAGAAGTGGAGGAAGATTTGGTTACATATGAGTCTCCTTCTGATCCTTTTATTTAAAAATATGATGTTGGGAATTACATTAATGATGAAATTGATGATAACAAGACTTTGAATACATCTTGTATTATTTTAGATGACTCAGATAGTTGTTGTTATGATACATCTATTGTTCTATGTTCTCATAAAGATTTTATTAACTATGAGGAAAGTGATGTTGAAGGTCATGGGCATGCTTTTCCCCTTCCTTCTGAAATTGTTGAGCAACAAGAAATCTATAAGTCTGAAGATGACATTCTAGAGCTAGAATGAGGAAAAACTAACAATGCAGAAGACATACCTGTTCATTTCAAACAATAATATGAGCAATATCAAGAGTATTTTGCTGCCCTTTATGGTTGTGAATCACACAACTTTCATGAGCATTTTCAACAAGGAAAAGAGCAACTCAGTCTTGTCTATAATACATATCTTACACAACAAAAAATTTGTCCTCTCAACCAGTTGGAGGATTTTCATGAGTTTCAAGATCCAATAGCGAGATGGATGGATTCTTATTTTTCCAAAATCCCAAGGGTTGGAAGTTTTAGCATGATCATCATTCGCAACTGTAAGTACCAGATGCCTGCCAACTTTTTGTCGCATTTGATATATCCTCTTTGGATTATTCTAAACAGTGACTTGCATAGAGTTACGGTTCTCAGTCAAATGTTTTTTTGGTTTCATTGGAAGTGGAATTACACATGATTGATTTGTTTTTTCAACTAAATAGAGTAGGTAGTAGGAGAATCAGCTCATAGTTAGAGATTTTTTTTTTAATTTTTAGTTCGTAGATTATTTTTCAGTGTGTTGGTTTTCAATAGCTTGTTTGAATAAGAGACTTCATATCCCAACAAAGGCATTGGGGTTTAGATGCAGTTTCAAGTTTCAGTAAAGACTCCATAGCCCAACAAGGCACTGGGGTGTAGTCTTAGTTTTTAATTCAATAAAATGCATGGCTGAGACATAATAGTAGATAAAACAGGGCTGACCGACAAACAAAGGTAAGAAATGGAAGCTAAGAGCAATTATTAATCTCAAGGCACTGATCTACAATTCTTATCACCTCATAGGGACGAGCTATCCCCAGTTGGAGCCAATGTTGTAACCTAGGTTTGCATCCCTGACTCTCCTCTCTTTTTCCCTATGCCTTCATTAATTTTTTCCTCTTCTAGTTGGTTAAGTCAATTTCCCATTACTGAGTGACTTGGTTCTTATTCATTTCTTTCTTGATTGAGTCTTCGCACATTTCTGTTTCTATTGTTTCTTGAAATATAATTACATGTTGTATTTGGTTCATAATGCTTATCATCAAGTTTTCCATTGATTGAGCTCACAACAGGTTGACCAAGCCTTTTGTATGCACAGGAAATTCCCATGGACACAACACAACAATCCAAAGCGGTCAATTTTGGGCTCAGACTATGGGGAACAAACATGCTAACTTTCAATGATGGAGATCCATCAGGCCAATCAGATCAACGAATCTCATCCATTTGGTGGTCTAGAATTGCGGGGGGTTTAACATCAAGAATTACCAGAAGTCCCGAAGTCCCAAAGTGAATATGGACCATCCATCAACGATGACACATGGAGGCAGATCCTTCACTTCAGAGACTTAACACTCTGGGATATTTCTGAGCACAACATTCATAAACTCCCAAAGTGTCGAACTGTCGAAGTCCCAAAGTAATGAGAGACTACCACGTCACTTTGAGCCCATACTAATTCAAAAGAACTTCACGCGTCACAATCCAAAACTCCCAAATCCCTAAGTGCCGATGTAACACCCTGTTTCCCCCAGTTTGTAAAAATAACTATACTGGCCAAGAACTGTGGAAAACTCAAAAATGTGAATGTGTGATGTGAATGGACCTTGTGAAAAAGGTCGATGAAT
>JZKD02S1612935.1:89464-133482 GCA_000966675.3 Picea glauca | reverse complement strand
GTTGAGGTACCAACTTACCCATCGGGGCCCACATAACTATTGGCGTTTCATATCCTAGGGTTAGGTTTTTGGATGTCTAGGGTTTTGGAATTCATGAGTAATGTTAAAAAGGCCTGTGGATCTTCATTGTAATCATTATGCTTGGATAGATGCATGTAGCAACCACATCTCTTATTAGAGATAACTACCACCATTCGAGCAAGTTTCTTTCAGTTCTATCATTTTACAGTTTCAACCTATTTTATTTATTCAATAGAAGTTATTGTTCACTAGATATATGTTGTTTTTATCCGTATCTCTATGTTATTGTATTCAGTCTATTATTCATTTCGTTCCACTCATAAATCCATATTAGTGGTATCAGATAGGTCTACACTTAATTTATTTTTCTTCATGCATGTCCTCGACAAGATCTGGGTACAAGAAGTTGGGACTCGAGCCAGTCGATCCTTTGCAAGATCAGCCATGCCAAGCCTAAAAACAACCCATAGGGGACAAAAATAAATATGATGGAGCAGGAGATCCTTTTAAAATGTTTCTCGAGGGATCCCTTGCACGACAAAGGAATGAAATGATGGACAACTTTGCACAAATCCTTCAATGACTGCCCACAGGGGACACATCTTTATCAAGTGACCATGCAACCCCCTTCAAGGTACAAGTAAATTTTGATATTTCATTATTTGAGGGAATGATAGATGCAAATGTTGTAGATAAATGGATGAATATGCTCAAAGGGTATTTTTCGGTCCACAATTTTTTCGACAGGGAAAATATTACTTTTGCACTCCTCAAGGTCATCCCCCATGTTAAGGACTAGTGGGATACTTACTCTGAGCAAAGGGCCATAGAGGAATTTGCAATATTTTTGGTTTACCCCACATGGAATTCCTTTTGCGATGCCATTAAAGAAAAAAACTACCATGTTGGAAGCTACGAGGAACAATACATAAGATGGACCATGCTGCATCAAGAAAGGGACCAGACAATACCAGATTTCACTAATATTTTCTATACCCTGTGCACCAAATTGGGTATCAAAGACTTTGAATGACATCTGGTGCTCAAATATACCGACTGTCTGCATAGATAAATTTAAATAGAAATGGAGTTTCTGGACATCACATCATTAGGTGCGGCTTATAGATATGCTGTCAAGATCAAGCATAATTTTAAGTAGAAGAGGCAAGAGTTTGGATCTGCAAACTCCTCACAGTCGAAGCAGGGAAAAGGAAGCCCCAAACCACAAAACAAGGGACAAAGAAAATATGTCCACTCTTAGGACAACCAGTCCAAGATGCAATAGACGAAGGGTAATGAGAATTCATAGAAGGACATGGAAAAGTGGTGTGAATACCATAAAATCCCTTGGCACAACACCAAAGAATGCCACTCCAAACAATCACTGGTGGCCAAGCTGAAAGATTCTGATTCATAGGCATATTCTGACTCTGAATCAAATATAGAAGGAGGGAAGCAGATTATCGATGCCGAACCCAATGCCACTGTTGCTAACACCAAAGTACAACCAAGAAAACTAGAAGAACTAGAGGAAGGGGAACACCTCTTTCACTCACATATGTGGATAAGGGGGCTCCGATTCATTCCATTGTTGATAGTGGTATTCAGAAGAACCTGATCTCAGTAGAGGTCATCAAGCGGCTGGACCTACTGATGACACCGCACCCACAACCCTACACCATCGGATGGCTTCACGAAGAAATATATCTTCGCGTCAACCAACAATGTCATTTTCCCTATGACATCAAGCCCTTCAAAGATGAGGCATTGTGTGATATTTCTCCCCTTGAATTTTGAGAATTTATTTTTGAACAACCATATTTGTGGAAGCGACATGCTATGTATGAGTCTAGACCCCACAATGTTATTATTACTTTGGGTAGACAATTTTACATGATACCAGAGGTAGCATCACCTACTGCTATTTCTTTAGTCTATGATAAGCAATGCAATAAGGTCATTTCACAGACTGAGAATTTAGTATTCTTTGTGATCCATGCTCACAATAAGAAGAAGGTCGCTGCCACATCCATGGCCTCTACAAAAAACTCTCTTTGCAGCAAAATCAAGTGGACAAGATCATAGAAGAGTACAAAGACATATTATCCTCACACACCAGGTTACTGACGCACTGCTAAGTCAAGCATCCAATTGATCTAACCCCCGGTGCACCTCTACCTAATGGACCAGTCTATCATCGCTTATTGATGGAAAATGATGAAATAAAGTGTCAGATCCAAGATAGGATTCAAAAGGGGAAAATCATACCCAACTCCTCCCCTTGCGAAAGCCCGATTGTATTGGTGCATAAGAAAGACAAGACCTGGTGTCTCTGCATTGATTACAGATCATTAAACAAAATCACAGTCAAGAACCGATACCCAATTCCTCAAATTGGTGACCTTCTTGACCAACTCAAGGGGGAAAATCTCTTCAACAAGATTGACCTAAATTCTGGCTACCACTAGGTTCCCATTGAACCGACTGATGTATGGAAGACAACTTTCAAATATAAAGAAGGTCTCTTTGAATGGATGGTCATGCCCTTTGGATTAACAAACGCACCCACCACTTTCATGAGGTTGATGGATGATGTATTGACACCCTTCACAAAATATTTTTTTGTGGTATATCTGGATGACATCCTCATCTTTAACAGAACTTAGGAGGAACACATGCATCATATTCAAAAGGTTTTGAGCACTCTGTGGCAACACAAGATATATGCCAACTTGGAAAAATGCTCCTTTGGCATGAACATGGTCCAATACTTGGGATACATTGTTGATGAATATGGGGTACATGTGGATCTAGATAAGATCCAAGTCATCTGTGAATTGAAATCCCTGACCACACTAATTGAGCTTCAGAGCTTCTTGAGACTTGCCAAATTCTACCAACGGTTTGTATTGGGATTCTCCCATATTGCATGGGCCCTTAGACAAGTGACCAAGGGCGGTGGCATGGAAAATTTCTCATGGGGGAAGGCACAACAACGAAAATTTGATAATCTGAAGCATCACTTATGATCAACTACATTACTCTCCTTACCCAATCTGCAACAACCGTTCGATATTGAGACTGATGCATTCGACTATGATGTAGGTGTAGTTCTCACTCAACACAATCATCCAATAACATAACATAGTGAGTCACTTTTAGATATCATCTAGAAATACCCCACCTATGACAAGGAAATGTATTCCATTGTGCAAGCCTATTGTCAATGGAAACATTACATTCTGGGAAAGGAGAGAATCATCCACACTGATCACAAGCCTCAGACACAAGGGAAGTTTCAAAAAGACTGCCATAAGAAATGGTCTAGATACCTACAAAAGTTTCATCTCAACATAAAGTATAAGACATGGAGCACAAATCGTGTCGTTGTTTGCCTTATTTGAGCTCCTGTGGCTGCACTCACCACCATACTCCATTCATGTGGGCATGAGGCATATGAGTGACCCAAACTTTATCAGGGAGATCCTGACTTCGCCACCACCTATCATGATGTAGAAGCATCACCATCAACATTCAATGAGGCCAAGTGAAGGACAAATCAACATCCAATGTACACATTCAAACTAGTTTGGATCCCAAGGAGAGTGCGTCATTTTAATATTTTTAAAGTATTGTAATTAAAGACCCTTTAATATTTTGAGGCGAGAGCCATTGTATGAGATCGTAGGAGATTAAAATTGCTTTAATGAGCTGTAGTATTATACATATTTATAGAATCAACTCATATCTAGGCTGTAAATTCCATTTATTGTAATAATCTTAGTAGGGGAATGTTTTAAATTGTGATATGATCACTAAGATAGTCTGGAGGGAAGGCTCGAGAAGCCCCCTCATGTAGAAATGCATGTAATGAATGCCCAAAGAGGTTGCTGAAGATTATTTTTAATGTTGAAGAAAGTTTGTTAGAGAGTTGTAGAGAAGAAGCTGAGAGCTGCAAGAACCTGTGTAAATAATTTCTGAATGAATATCATATAGGATATTTGCTTCCAAATGTCCGAGTTTGCTTATCTATGAGTTAGCTAGGTAATGTTATGTTATCTCTTTTTCTGTGTTTATATGCCTATGTGTATTTCATGGTTGAATGAATGAAATTTTAATGTTATGTAAGTTTCAATTGTTTCTCTTATGAAACCTTGGTGCAAGGAGTGCGAAGGCATAGTCATTTTTAGACTCAATAGCTCAGGAGAGATAGTGTGAATTTTCACAGAGTGAGTGCAAGGAGTGCACATATAGTCATATGAGTATAAAATATTGAAGGATAGCCATGAAAGGTGTGCACAGGGCCAACACTTAGTCAAGTGTTGAAAGAGTTTCGAGGAGGACAAGCAAAAGGATTTCACAAGAGGTTCTTCACAAAACTTCAAGTCGAAGTTTCAAGGAGAGAAGCGCCAGACGTGAACCAAGGCTCAAATCACTAAGAGAGATAAAGCTCAGGAGAAATTATGAGAAAAATTCCTTGGAGAAATAATTTATCTTGTTTGGAGGACAAGCGAATGAGATCCATTTGGGAGGATCCAAAGTATTTCATGACCATTGGATTCGGGGAAGAAGCCCAAGATTTAACCCCTGAAGTCCTTAAGAATTCACAAATTCATAAATTTTAGGGTGTGTATTGTGGAGGAGACAAAAATCCTGAAGTCTTGGAGTCCAAAATTGATCTGAATCGTTGGTAGTTGAAGGACACGTGTCTGCATATAAAGGGTGTTTCGAAGGTCCGACTATTCGACGAAATTGAAGTGTAATTGCAAGAAAGTGCAGAAATTGTGAAGTTCCGAAGCCCGAAGGAGATCCTAACCATCGACATCATAGCCATGTGTTAGCATATTACTAGTGGTTTGGGAATCCAACAGTCCAGGAGAAGAGAGGTGTAAATTGTATTGGGTCGAGAACTCCAAAAGGCTAGAGTCCATGTCGACCGTCCATTTGCAAGGAAACGTGTATCACGTATCGCAACTCTTCGCCATTTTAGAGTTAAATGATTCGAGAAACTGTGTGTGTTGACATCCCAAAACTCTTGAAGCCCGGAGTCCTGGAGTGGATCAAAACCATCGATTGCTGGAGAAGTGTGGACCGTTGATTTGAGATCCCTCAGTAAGTTCACCAATTCGACGTTCGGAAATCTTGGGAGCTGTTGTAGTTAGAACTCCTGAAGCCCAAATCTCCGAAGCTAGAGAGAATAGAGTAGTTCGCCAGTTCAACGTTTGGGTGATTCACGTTGTTGTTGGGTCAAGAGTCTCGAAGCCCAGTGTCCCAAAATCCCTGTGTACCATAGATCTATGGTGCGGATTATAGACTATTGATCTCTTCCTTCGTTTGAATATTCACGAGTTCTACGTTCGGAAACAACAACGTGTGTTGCTATTAGAACCTTCGAAGGCTCCGCTGAAGTGTTAAGACCCCTGTGAATGTGATTTTTCACGCAAGGAAAAGGGGGAAGGCCCATGGTGAATATTTTCTAGGGTTCAACAAGAGCCTAAGAGCTAATTCATCTCCTTAGTGTGAATGATCCTTAGACCGGGAGGTCATGCGAGCCCCGAGAGTGGTGGGGGTTTGCATCAAGCGGTATTAGAGAAGGAAATAAGATTTGTAAGGAATAAAAAAATTGGAACCATGCAACTAAGAAGACGCAAAGAGAGACCAGTGGTCAGTGAAGCCATGGGAGAAGAGATGAGACAACTTCATGCAAGGTTGGATGCCATGGAGACAACATAGAGAAGAGCACCCAAATATGGTGATGCCAATGAAGTTGGAAGTGAAGATGTAGAAGAAGAAGAATTTGAAGGAGAACAAACAGCAAAGGAGAAACTATTGAGAGATGTTGTTAAGCTAGGAACCAGATAAAAAATGGAAGTCCCAATGTATGAAGGAAATTTGAATGTGGAAGAATTGCTTGACTGGATAAGTGCTTCAGATAAGTATTTTGACTATGAGAAGAAGGTGAAGCATGTAGTGACCAGATTGAAAGGACATGCAAATTTATGGCGGGATGAGTTGCAAGTTGACACAAGAAGCAAAGGTAAGTATAAAATCAAGAATTGGGATAGAATGGTAGCTAAGTTGAAGGCTAAGCTCATACCCAAGGATTACCAGTTGAATCTATTCAGAAAGTTGCAGAATATGAGACATAAAGGTTTGTCGGTGAAGGAGTACACTGAAGAGTTTTATAAGCTGAACATAAGAGCATGACATAGGGAGAATGATGAAGAAAAAGTTGTTAGGTACATTAATGGACTGAGATATGAAATCTAGGATGATTTTAGCATGATGAAAATGAGAACTATGGAAGATTCTTATGAGATAGCGCTGAAGGAAGAAGAAAATTTGGAAAGGAAGAAGAGTCAACGGAATAGAGGAAAGAGTCCCAACAAAGGAAGAGGATCTGTCAGAGAAAAGTTCCAAAATCCCAGAGGAGAAGCTAGAAATTATAATAGTCAAATAGAGAGAGGAGGAAGTTATAGAAGAGGACAATATGGAGGAAGAAACTCTTTTTCCAGAGGTAGAGGAAGAGACATAGGAGGAGAATTAAATTGTTATGCCTGTGGAAAAACATGGCACATGTCTTGGGAATGTCCTGAAAAGAAAAATGCAGGAGATGGAGAAGCTCACATTTATGAAGCATAAAAGAGGAATGTCAAGACAGAGATGAAGGCAGAAGAAACATAAGAAGGAAAATCACTCATGATGAGGAAATTTCTTGTAAATCCAGAGAAAGAAGCCCGAGAACCAGTCCATAGGAAATTTTTTTTCAGAACTGCTTGCAAGGCCAAAGATACACTATGCAAGGTGATCATAGACAATGGAAGTACTGATAACTTGATATCCATAGAGATGGTGGAAAATATGAATTTTGAGATGACTGCACATCCGAATCCGTACAAGGTGTCGTGGTTGCAGAAAGGACATCAAGTCATGGTAAGTTGACAATGTAAATTTGAGTTTATAATAGGTGGTTATAGGGATAAAGTTTTACGTGATGTCATACCTATGGATGTTTTTCATGTTATGTTGGGAATACCATGGAAATATGACATGAATGTCATACATGATGGGAGGACAAATACTTATACCCTTGATAAAAATGGGTGTAAGCATATGTTGTTTCCAATATAAGACAAAGGAGTCAAAGAGGAAGCTAGTCCTAGTATACTTCTCATGAGTGGGAAGGAATTCTTGAAAGAAGTCAAGAAAGAACATGAAATGCAGTTTGTTGTTGTAGGTAAGCTGAGAGTCATTCTCACAAGCACTTCTATGAATGATTTTCCTGTGAAAGTTCAGGAGTTCATGGATGAGTTTGTTGATATTGTGGTGGATGAGTTACCTCACTCTTTACTGCCCATCAAGAGTATCAGTCACCATATTGACCTTATTCTAGGAGAAAGTTTGCCAAATAAAGAAGCATACAAATTAACCCCTCAAGAGAATGAAGAGGTCAAAGAGAAAGTCCAAGAGTTGTTGGATAAAGGTTTGACCAGGGAAAGTTTGAGCCCATGTGCCATACCAACTGTGTTGAGTTTGAAGAAGGATGGAGGTTGGAGAATGTGCACAGATTCTAGAGCCATCAACAAGATAACCATAAGGTATAGATTTCCTTTACCCATAATGGATGATTTAATGGATTGCTTGAGTGGATCTAGTTATTTTTCCAAGATAGACTTGAAGAGTGGTTATCATCAGATAAGGATGAGAGAGGGAGATGGATGGAAGAAAACATTCAAAAAAAATGAAGGATTGTAGGAGTGGCTTGTTATACCATTTGTATTAAAAAATGTCCCAGGTACATTTACAAGGTTGATGAATGAAGTGCTCAAATATTTTATTGGTAAGTTTGTGATTGTTTATTTAGATGATATTCTAGTTTCCAGTAAGACTGAAGAGGATCATTTCAGACACTTAAAGATGGTGTTGAGGAGGTTACAACAAGAGAAGCTGTTGGTGAATTTGAAGAAATGTTCTTTTATGAAAACATAACTTGTATATTTGGGGTTCGTAATCTATTTAAATGAATTGAAGATGGATCCAAAGAAGGTGAGGGAAATAAGAGATTGGACTTCTCCGAGAAGTGTGTTTGAAGTAAGAAGTTTTCATGGGCTGGCAAGTGTTTACAGGAAATTCATCAGGAATTTCAACAGTATTTTTGCACCCATACTGGACACCATAAAGAAAGAACATAGATATTTTAATTATATAGAAGAAGGTGATAAAGGATTTAGAGTGTTTAAAGAAAAGATAATAGAACAACCTATTTTGGTTCTGCGAGATTTTAAGAAGAGTTTCCAGGTCAAGTGTGATGCAATTTGAGTAGCCATTGACACATTTTTAAGTCAAGACAATAAGTCTGTTGCTTATTTCAGTGAGAAGCTTAATGATGTTGAGAGGAAGTATTCAACATATGACAAATAATTTTATGTTGTAATTCAAGCCTTGAAAAAATGGAGGCATTATCTTATACCAAAGGAGTTTGTTTTATATACTAACAATCAAGCTTTGCGGTTTATAACCAAAAAAGAGAAATTGAACTAGAGACATGCCAAATGGGTAGAGTTCATGCATAATTTTAATTTTGTTACTAATCATATTAGTGGAAGCGCTAACAAAGTTGAAAATTATTTGAGTAGGAGATGTTTGATCTTGTAGGAATTCCAAGTGGAGACTTTCGGATTTGAACATATAAAGGAGATGTATCAAGAAGAATTGGATTTCAAGGAATCTTATGAAGCATGTGTGTTATAACCCTAATTTGCACTAGACATGCTTACTTGGCATCATGCCATCTCAGATTCCTTCTTTTCCAAAACACTACTGAACAACTCTTTAAAAAACCTCTTTTATAAGGGCCCACATGCCCTACTCCATTACTACATGCCTATATATGCTAGCTGACCTAAAACAATCCACGTGTACCTACAAAAGCACAAAAAAAGGAAAGTTGTCGACGGAACACACAACTTTGGGTGCGTTAACTGAAACTCCCGGCCTTGCATGGCCGAGGGTTCTTCCAAATACCTAGCTTATTCTAGCCTATAAAAGAAGGGTTAGGGGTCCCATTTGAAAGAGGAGAATAATAGTAAAGAAACTCTACCCAATTGCACATTCCCATTGTCCCAACCCTTTAGCCATCCTTGTGCAAGAAGAGATACAGAGAAAATAAGTTGGAGGATAGTTGAAGAGGAGCCCAGGATCAGGTTCGTAGAGTGGTGGCCAGTCTCGACATTGTAAGTTGATTCATTAAAATTAATAAAGAAATGATTTTCCCTTCCCACTATATGAGTTCTTCATAGTTTAGTGAATATATGTTTGAATCTCTAACCCATTAATCTGTAGAACAAATGCATGTAGAGTTTGTTGCTTGTTTTGTACGCAGGTCAGTCTTGGGAGGATAGCTGCTAACAAGCCATCAAGTGTGAAGAAGGATCGACATCAAACGTCTGGAACAAGGCATGTTCGTTTAACCATGTATTTGCTTAAAAGAAATGGGGATTAGGTCTGGGACGACGGCAGAAAGTAGGATTCTTTCGGTCTTATCTACATGCATAATATAACCCTAAATGATAGTCTGTAGGGGGATTTCCCACCACAATAGAATTGGTGACCATACTGGGGATGTCTCTAGGGTTCCTGGGAATATTTTTGGGTATTTTTAAAAGACTGGTTTTCTTTCCTGTTTTTTGAAGTTTCTACAAAGTCTGAGCTTACAAAGATTCTGGTCTTCCATACCAACTATCTCTGTTTCTTTTCTTGACTGTATTTTTTTCGAGACCCACAGAGGTACACACAGCTTACATAAGGTCTGCACGCATGTACCCACACCCTACTTTCTTACAGCCCACATGTAAACACTAGCTGAAGAAGTAACAGTAGCGTGTATGATTCCAGAAAATTTTTGAGGCAGTCATCCTCTTCCCTGTCAGAATCAGTCATTCTCAGGGGTTTTTTGGAACTCTTTCTCATCTTTGTTGTTTGCAGTCTATAACTTAGGGTTCACCTCAGGTTGGTTTGTTCTATGAATTTTTCCTTACATTGTTTTCTTTTTTTTGTTAAAGAAAGTGTCTAAGACTTCAAGAGATCCTGATTCTCAGTATCAGTGGTCTCTTCCTAGTTTGGATTGTCTGTTTTTATTTGTTTTAGAGTTTTAGAGATACATGCAGCCTGTATAAGGCCAACACATGTGTACACGCCCTCTGGCTCTACACAGCTTGTGTGCACACGTTTGTTGTTGAATTGTCAGCAGTGTGCTTGTGAAGGATAACTTTTGTTGAGGGTGAGGCAGTCATCCTTTCCCTTGACAAGAGTTATACCTTTCATGTTTTTTGAATCTCTGTCCTAGAAATCAGTAGCTTAGGTTTGATCTCAGCCATAGCTTTCTTTTTTCATTTAAAAGTTTTCATCAAAATTTTCTTTAGGGTTTTTAGACAAGTGTGAGAGTCCTTTTTTAAGTTGCTAGTGTGTGATTTCTTGAAGTGATTCTTTGCGATATGAGATTAGGCCAGAAGTTTTTCTTGGCTTTTGACTTGTTTATATTTTTCCTTTTTGCTTTGTGAGAATTCAAATAAAAAAAACAATCTTTCATTTCTTTGTTTGGTTGAAAAGTGTTGTTTTGCATTAGTAACCAAGGAAAAGTCTTTGCTTTCATAAGTTCTTGACAATTTTCTTAGATCGTAAGTAGCTCGTAGTCGAGTGAAATCTTGCTTTGAGTTTACTGTTCAAAAGATCTTAGAAAATTTTTAAAATTTTTAAAATTGTTGAAAATTTGCGTTAAGTGAAGGTTTTTGTTTCCATCTTTCTGTTCATTTTTACTTTCATCTTTCAAACATCACTAGTTTCACTTTCATACCCTTTGACATAAGACAAGCCATAAAATTAACGCTAAATCTAAAATTCATTAGACTTTTATGTTTGTAGGGTTAACCAACTAGTTCAGCATTAGGGCCTTGGATTAGGTTGGAGAGGAAACTCTTCAAGGCCATTAAAATCAAACATTGGAGTCTGAGTTAGGGAGTGTCCAAGTCCAATATCGTGAAATTTATCCAGGACCCCCCTCTAACACCAGGGATAAACACGAGGTCGTGATGCGGAAAGGTAGCGGGGATAACCCCTCCAAAGATGGACCAATCATAGTGGAGAACACATATAGAGGGCTTGTCTTGGGATTCCGTCAATTGAATTTGCCATAGAGATTCGTGGGTCTCGAATCCATTTGAGGTCCTCAGTTGTCTTCCAGACCACTTGCTCTCATACCCTTGACAGGTTTCGGGCTTGATACCCTGCTCATTGTGGTCTACCCGACTTTCGACTATACCCGCCTGGTGACTGTTCGTGCGCTGGCAACTTAGTTGCCTATCTTTTTTAAGGACATACACAGGTGACTGCGGGGGTATACCGTGGTACCTAGGACATATATCGGGCCATGCTTTGCAGAGTATACCTGAAGGGTGTTTCCTTGTTTGGTAAGTTTCTCTAGTGTTGATTGTTGTAACTGTTCTTCCAATTAATTTAGTGTTTGCATGTCTTATCTTATAGGGACTTTTTTAGCGTGTGTTGTTTTTGAACGACTAGAATGCCCTAGAGTGTCTTTTATCTTCTCACACAGTGGAGGATCATGAGCTTCACTAGTCATGAAGGCTTCTTGGCCTACCGCCGGTTACAATGGAGCCACCCCCGCCACCACTAAGGCGAAAGCTAGACCAACAAGGGTCTTTTGAAGCGACCAGGTCACAAGAAATTGTGCCTGACCAACATCCAGAGGAATCGACCATTTTAGACCTTGGAGAGAAAGATTTTGGTCTAGTTGAAACCTCCACCACTGATCTTTCGACACCCACCATCATACCGATTCATCCTTATGAGTGCCAGACAGTGTCACACACAACAATGGAAACAAATGCTGTTACTCCTTCTGGGAATTCTTCAATTCCCACTACGGTTGTCACCACAGGAGAGTTTCCACCTCCTCACCCACCGTCACAGGTACAAGCCACCATCGTCTCGACCACCTCTACATTGCACAATGGTTCGATCCCATCTCTGGCGGTGGCCACAACCCCTTTCACACCAAGTGCGACAGGCCCTCCGTTCTCATACATGATGCCTAGTTCAGGTACAAGTCCTGTACTTTCCTACTCCACTTCACAGACTTCAGGTCTGGGGGAAGGGAGCTCTAATGCTCCTTTGGAAGGCCACATGGGGGGAAATTTCACTCCCTTTAACACTTTCCCTTATGGAGGAGGTCATATACCTCCTTCGTCCCCTTTGCTCAGTGGCACACACCAGCCATCCGCTGGGCCGCCTGCACACCATAGTTTATTTGGAGCAGGGAGTCAAGGACAACCTTCGCATAATATGCCAGTAGGTTTGACACCATTTTATTTGTTTGCTAAATTTGGTAACAACACCTTCTCATCCACTGCTTTCCCGACTGGGGGAAATCCCAGTTTCGGACAACCTATTCCTATGCAGGGTACTATTCCTGCATAGGGGGCACACCCAGGAACTTCTTCTGCATCAGGGCATTGGAATTCTTGGTAGGGATCTATTCCCTCATCAGGAATGCTGATTTGGGGTAATTATTTTCACAATCAATGGAACCTCGAACAAAGTACTATGCCTATCCCCACGGGACCGACATGGGGCAACCCTTCCCAAAGTCCTTCGAATGTAATGCATGCCCAACCATCTATGTCCTATTTTGGAAATCATCCGATGATGTATCCTCACACGCAAAATCCATACGCTGGCCATGGCCATGGTTTTTACCAGAACCCAGGCTAGTAGCCAAACTTTTCCTGGCAACCTGGTGCCAGTCAAATTCCAGGCCCCTTTTTCCTAGGTTATCACCAAAAACCCAAACTACCCTTCCTGGCAACGTTGCATTTGCCACACATGATAAGGTTGTTGAATGACCCTATCTTTCATGATCTGCATTGGCCTCCTATGCCAACGAAGTTGCCTTTGGACATCCCAAAGTTCAAATCCAAGCCTAATGAAGATCTAGGAGATCATGTGACTACCTTCCATCTTTAGTGCTCATCTAACTCGTTGAAATACAACTTCGTATAGTTGCGATTGTTTCAACGTACTCTCATTGGGAGTGCCATGAAATGGTACATTGAGCTCAATCATTGAATATACTCTTCCTTCGGCGAACTGGCGATGGATTTCCTAAACCATTTCCAGTTACTTGTGAGATACGATGCTGGCACCGAATTGCTGGCCAATTTATCACAAACAAAAGCGGACCATATCTTTGATCACATCCGAGAATGGAGATGCCAAAAGAGTTTAATTAAGGTACCAGTCCCACCAACATTCCTCCTTGAGTGGTTCCTTAAGTCTTTGGTCCCACAATTGTCCAAAGACGCCACGATGTCGGGAGTATTTTTCAAAGAAGACGCCATCATGAGAGCTCAACAACTTCAGCTAACCTATTCTCAGTCTGGTTTATTATACGAGATATTTCCAGATGCGCCACGCTCAATACTTGATAAAACTAGACAGAGAGTTGGACCACATGCCGATGGTATTGTTGGTTCAGCACAAACAAAGCTCGCTGAGCAATTGACGAAGTAGTTGCAACAGTTGTCTATACAACACACAACGACCAACCAAACTACAGCTTTGGCTACTCCCCCTACCAAAACATCGGATGTACACACAGTGCAATTGGCTAATCCAAAGGCCACCTAGCAACCTGAAGGAAAGAAAAAACAATGAAAGAAGGGTAAGGGGGATAAAAAACCTATCAATAATGCTGGTGGGGACAACACTGAGAAATAGAAGGTGAGGTATCCATGTAACTTGTGCACGGAAGACCACCCGACCCATCTATGTCCCCAACTTGCAGATGCCCAAAAGTTTGTGACACAACAATAGCCTGCTGTGTTAACCAATCCATTTCAACATGGGCAAAATCTAACACAAGCCTCTGCAAGCACGGAAGGGGGCAGCCGAGGACCCTCTCTGTATTCGAACAACCCTGCATCCGTGAACGTATATATGGTGAAGGGTGATGCTTTTATATCAACTAGAGCGCATGAATATAGTAAACCAAGCACTTCCGAGAAGGGAAAAGAAGCCGAACTCCCATCTCTTCCTCTACATATTGAGAAGACGTTGGGAGAAACAATGACATGCATCCCAAAAGGCACATTCAAAAAAGATTCTCACAACCCAAAGGCAAGGGCCGCCCAGAAATATTATGTGGTGGAAGATTTATCACAAACCCCTTGTGCGATGTCCGCTTTGGAAGTCCTCCAAAGCTGCCTTTCCCAGAGGAAAGCCTTATTAACCGCTTTAGGATCTACCGAGACTTGTAATCTGGGTACAATCATGCTGGATACAACCGACTTAAAACCTCATCTTCCTTACCATGTAGCATTTTAGATAGTAGTGGCTTATCCCACGAAAACTTTTACTCGGAATATCTTCCGCATGGTGGTTGATGAGGGAACCTTGAAATGCGTTATGTCATTGGCATGTTGGAAGGCCATTGTCTAGCCTATTTTGTCTCCATCACCTACTCTCCTCACTGCTTTCGACGGTTGTTTGTTTCGACCACATGGTATCATTCCCTCTTTCCCCGTGCAGTTAGGAGGGAAGACCATGTGTGTCGAGGTACAAGTAGTCGATGCACCCCTCGAATATAACCTCTTGTTAGGGAGGAGTTGGACTTATTCCATGCAAGCTGTGGTTGCTATAGTTTTCCGGGTCTTGTTGTTTCCACACGAGGGCCAGATTGTGACGATCGATCAATTGTCTTTCTCCAGACTTGACCCTTCATTGGGGGCATCTGCGGTCCCGATGATCGATAATCCTCAACCAGGCGTAGTCAACATAGGGGTTGGTTTGTGCCCATATTTGATGGGTACCTTCGATTACCCACCCCCTCAAGGCAGTGTCAAGTTCATATCAGACCACCATAAGGTTGATATTTTCCAAGTTTCGTTATTTCGCATGACTTACTTCACCGATCCATGGATACTTCCTTCCCCATTGGCCACAATGGAGGAGACAGGGCATTCAGGGATGTCCATGCCCTTGTCTGTAGTTGAAGTAGTGTTCTCTTTAGTCCAACAATCTTTAGCCAACCCAGATCCAACTCCTGCACAAGAGTTAGATACACTTCTAGAGCCTATTTGGGCTCAAGGTTCTCTCGCTAACATCGATTTGTTAGACTTAGTCTTGCCCCCTGACAAAGTAGTAATTGAAGCAATGACTAGTCTGGACAAACCCTGGGATGATCTTCATCATAGATCATACTTCCTCCCAGAGTTAAGTAGAATCGAAGCAGGGGAATTCACTTTGACTATGACTAGAGATAGGTCTTGTCCTATCAATCCTTTGGCTACTCGTGCTATTTATGCCAAGGATAATATGACAAGTATCACTGAAACGGTACCTATAAATCTCTCCAGAACCCTTGGCGTCATAGACAATGTTTTCATCGGAGCATACTGCTCCCCTGAGGAGATACCCAGCATCGACCCACAAAGTGTCGATCATGAGCTAACTTTGTTGTTTTTCAAGCTCGCTTTGAGATCCGAAAGAAACATCCGGTGAGACTGCATTTATGCTTTTCGATCTCGTTCGGATTAACTGAGAAAAGTAACCTCTACGAGTCTTCTTTTAAGCCCTTTTCAAACCCTCTAAACATGAAAAGATTGCCGAGCGATCTTATGGCCTTTCACGCTCTTTAAACTGAAATTTGAAGTCACATCTGTTCGGCGGTATTTTACCCCTTTTTCGGTCTGGACGGTCAAATGTATGAACAAAGGTATACTCTATGAAACTTCAGTTCTCTAGAAGAGTATCCTCAGGTATAATTTTACCCCTTTTTCGGGCCCGAGGGACTAAACTTATGAAAAAGGAACCCCCTCGGAGTCCATAGTTAATCTCTTTTCAAACTCCCTAAAATTGAAAAGATCGCCAAGTGACCTTATTCTTTCACACTTGTTAAACTGGTCCAGAAGAACATTCCTGATGGAGTCCATAGTTAAGCTTTTTTCAGACTCCTTAAAAATGAAAAAATGGCCGAGTGATCTTGTCCTTATCACACTCGTTAAAATGGTTTTGAATAGACGTCTTGTCGGTGCTAGTTTACCCCTTTTTCGAACCAACTAGACTATCTTCGAAAAAGGTACCCCAATGGAGTCTCCTTTTACATTTTTCAGACTCTCTAAATATGAAAAACCATCGAGATTATCTTCTCTGGGCTCGTTAAACTTACATCGAAGGACATTACCATTGTGTGTTTTGTTAATCACATTTGCATACCCGTGTCTTTGGCCAAATGCTGTCTCCATGTTGCTCTCAACTGAACCATATGAAGCATGCCTCATACGCAAGCCCTATAGCACTATGCCTCTGCGTCTTGATACCTTTGGCCCCTGGAGGATTTTTCCCGAGTATCCTTTTCTTGCATATGTCTCTTTGCCCTGAACATCCTTGTGTTTTGTGCGCTTGGAACTAGTATGTTTGTGACACTCGATTCTCCTTTGTAACGTAACATTCTTTTATTCTTTTTTCAAAATTATTGAAAAAGACAAAAAAAATCAAATATACCCCAAAAAGAGGAAGGGAAAATTATTTTCTTTATTGGCAGCATAATGAGTCACCCTTGGATAAATCACATCTATCCGTTTGTTCATCAAACCCTGGGATTTAATATGACCTTAGGAATCTTTTCTCGCTACATAGAGCTGTGTCCTCCTCTGTTTGGTTATTCTTCCAAACATATGAAGAGTTTGTGTTGCCTCCTGCCTCGTAAACTTATGTCAATGCCATGCTGCCTGAGTCTCATCATTTGTCGTGTTGTTGTCCAAGGGAATTTTGTCACCAAGCCTGAGTTGGCCCCTCTGTAGTTTGTCTCTTGCCCTCATACCCGTCCATCCTGAATGTCCAATCAAGTCTTTGTTCAGAATCAATGAAACCTTCAATCTGATCATCAAGATTATCTAGTCCATGACTGATGAGCCATCGAAGACCTCTGGGTAGTAAAGTTGTACACTCATATTACACTCCTACCTGAGTTTTGAATATTTTTTGAAGTTGTTGCTCGAGCTCTGAAGATCTCATCTCTAGCCATCAGGCCGTATCAGCTTCTAGAAGATGGATACTCTATATGTATATCTTTTTGATTTCTAGATATAGCTCCACTGTGTATTGTTCATGGCTACACTTTATATAGTTATTTGACATGGATCTACAATGTATTTGATTGGTAGCCATGATTCTATTTTATCCCGAGCATGGGTATGCCTGCCTTGGTGAGACATTTGTTATTTTGTAGACGACGCCTTCCAGTTCCTGGTCCTTGGGCTCACCTGGTCAGCACATCAGTAAAGATTGGTAATGTATTTCGGCTATCAGATGCTCTTCTGACCTCACACATTAGGGGGAATCTTTTATAACCCTAATTTCCACCAGACATGCTTACCTGACATCATGCCATCTCAGATTCCTTCTTTGCCAAAACACTGCTGAAAAACTCTTTAAAAAACCTCTTTTATAAGGGCCCACACGCCCTACTCCATTACTGCACGCGTGTACATGCTAGCTGACCTAAAACAACTCGTGTGTACCTACAAAAGCATGAAAAAAAAAGTTTCCGATGGAACACACAACTTTGGGTGAGTTAACTGAAACTCCCGACCATGCATGGCCGAGGGTTCATCCAAATACCTAGCTTCTTCTAGCCTATAAAAGAAGGGTTAGGGGTCCCATTCAAAAGAGGAGAATAATAGTAAAGAAACTCTACCCAATTGCACATTCCCATTGTCCCAACCCTTTATCCATCCTTGTGCAAGAAGAGATACAGAGAAAATAAGTTGGAGGACAGTTGAAGAGGAGCCCAAGATCAGGTTCACAGAGCGGTGGCCGGTCTCGACATTGTAAGTTGATTCATTAAAATTAATAAATAAATGATTTTCCCGTCCCACTATATGAGTTCTTCATAGTTTAGCGAATATATGTTTGAATCTCTAACCCATTAATCTGTAGAACAAATGCATGTAGAGTTTGTTTCTTGTTTTGTACGTAGGTCAGTCTTGGGAGGATAGCTGCTAACAAGCAATAAAGCATGAAGAAGGACCGACATCGAACGTTCGAAACAAGGTATGTTCATTTAACCATGTATTTTCTTAAAATAAATGGGGATTAGGTCTGGGACGACGGTAGAAAGTAGGATTCTTTCGGTCTTATCTGCATGCATAATATAACCCTAAATGCTAGTTCGTAGGGGGATTTCCCACCAAAACAATGTGAGAACACTTTGATAAGGGACATAAATCAATGGATGGAATATTTGATCCAAGACAGGCTGTTATTCAAGAGAAGTCAGTTGTGCATCCCAATTTTTTTGATGAGGGACAACTTTCTAAAGGATAAACATAGTGGAGGATTGGCTGGACACTTTGGCCATGATAAAACATATGCATAGTTTATTTCTTCATACCATTGGCTAGGAATGAGGTCTGATGTGAAGAAATTTGTGGAGAGATGAAGAATCTGCCAATATACTAAAGGAAAGAAACAAAACACTATATTGTATCAACCATTTCCTATTCCAGACATGCCATGGGATGCTATAAGTATGGATTTTGTTCTGGGATTTCCAAGAACCCATAGGGGAAGTGATTCAATCTTTGTGGTGGTTGACAGATTTTCAAAAATGGAACATTTTGTGCCATGTTAGAAAACCCGTGATGCTACCCACATAGTAAATTTGTTTTTCAAGGAAATCATGAGATTACATGGGTTGCCCAGAAGTATAGTCTCAGAAAAAGATACTAAATTTGTAGGACAATTTTGGAGGACCTTGTGGAAGAAGTTGGGGACAAGTTTTTGTTTCAGTTTAGCATATCATCCTCAGACAGATAGCCAGACTGAGGTAGTGAATCAAATCTTAGGAAATCTGTTAAGTATTTTGGTCACTGAACATAATAGTCAGTGGGATCAAAGTCTTCCCCAAGCAGAGTTTTCATATAATGACTCAACAAATAGAAGCACTGATAAGAGCCCATTCTAGATATTATATGGAATGCATCCGAGAGGAATTTTAGATTTGAGAGACTTTGGATGAGATGAATTTTGAAGTGCAGGAGTAGAGGATTTTTCTACAGAAATGCAGAAGTTCCATGATCAAATTAAAGGACAACTACAAGATAGGAGCCAGAGATACAAGAGAAAAGTAGACCAAAGAAGAAGAGAGGTTAATTTTGAAGTTGGATATCAAGTCTTAGCACACCTGAGGAAGGAGATATTTCTGAAAGGGACGTATAAAAATATGAAGATGAAAAATATATGACATTGTAAGATCCATAGAAAATTTGCTGCAAATGCTTATGAGATTGAATTTCTAGAGGACAATGGAATATTGCCAATATTCAATGTAGTAGACTTATACCCTTACATTCTGGATGATACAGGAGGGACAGATGGTTGGGAGGAAATTCAGTGGAATTGATAGATGCTCGTAGTAGAGAAGCCAAAAATAGAGAAGATTTTAGATCAGAGGATTGCTAAGAAGACTAGGAGAAAAATTTATTAAGAGTATTTTTTCAAGTGGAAAGATCATCTAGCAGAAGATGCTAGTTGGATAATTGAAACTAATATCCATAAGCATGGAAATAGAGTGGAGGAGATCATGGATATGAGTCCATGAATCTTTTTTTCCAGAGGAGTATGATGAAGGAGCATCACCATCAACATTCAATGAGGCCAAGTGGAGGACAACTCAACATCCAATGCGTGCATTCAAATTAGTTTGGATCACAAGGAGAGCGTGCCATTTTAATATTTTGAAAGTATTGTAATGAAATACCCTTTAATATTTTGAGGCAAGATCCATTGTATGAGATCGTGAGAGATTGTAATTGCTTTAATTATCTATAGGATTGTACAGATTTCGAGCATCAACTCATATCTAGGTTGTAAATTCTATTTATTGTAATAAGCTTAATAGGGGAATGTTTTAAATTGTGATATGATAAAACTAAGATAGTCTAGAGGGAAGGCTTGAGAAGCCACCTCATGTCTATTGGACCTTGGTTATGGAAGCAAGCAAAGATCAAGGAAGAAAAAGGAAAATGTGAACTTTGCAGAAGACACAGTGACTGTTACTGGGTCGAAGTGAGAAAAAGAGAAGAAAAGATGGAGCGAAGAAAGCCATTGGATGAGGAGATCGAGGATGACAGATCATCAAGAAATAATGATCGTGGAAAACTCAACAAGTGGAAAAAATCATCGTTATATTCTTTGGAGCACCGCATGAGAAGGAAGGAAAGATAGGCTGGCGAAGCCCTGAAAATGCGGGTCAAGTTGACCTAGGGTTTAGACACCTAGGGTTTTGGTATCTAGGGTTTTGGAAACCTAGGTTTTGGCCTAAGGATGTCGGTGAGCTATTGTAATGTATAAATAAAGTTCATGAGGACCTAGTTTGGGTTGGTATGATATTGTTGGGTATAGTTGTATTGATGATTAAGAGTGATTGTTGTTGTGTGAGAGAGAAGTGATAAGTGTGAGAGCCTTCTGGTATTGTAAGATCTTCAGTTGGGTGCAAAGATTGATCCTACAGTTGGTTGTGCAGGAAGGGGAGAGAAAGAGAGGAGAAGAAAGAGGATCTGCTAGCTAAGAGCACAGAAAAGAACTGTATGCTTCATCCTAATATACTATAAAGCACAGTTCTGTGGACATAGCCCTAGAGAGAGGCTGAACCACGTATATTTGGTGTTGTGCGTGATTAGTATTTTGTCTCTGTCATTGATATATTGTGATTGCATTACTATTTTAGATTTGATAACTAGATGTGCATAGTAGATCCAAGATGATAAGTGATATATGAATGTTGTGATGTTCTTGTGTTAGATCCACTTGATATTCCCTTTGGTTGTAGACATCTCTATCCTGCAACCCCCTCATAACTACTTCGGGTGAGACTGCATATGCTTCGCAGGTTTTGCCGAAAGGGCCAGTAGTTAGGGATTTTTGGTGCACTCTTGGAGCTGAACCCTAGGTCTACCCCTATGCCAACAAATGGTTCCATTGTCGGGACAATAATCTTCTTGAGGGAATGTCAAGGTGGTTCCCATTGAAGAAAGAGATTCAAAAGTGGATAGAGGATCAAGAAAAGGACTTTGCTGAAGCCCAGAACAAGAACCCTAATCTTAGTACATAGGGTTGGTTGGAGAAATATATCTTCACTGATATACACAAAATTTTCTTTGTGGGAATCCATCAAGAGCTATACGAGTGACTAGCTAGATTAGCAGATACCTAGTTTGAGATCTGATCTAGACCTCCTATGGTTTGAACGTTGGAGCTAATCAATAAGGTCAAAAGAGTTGATAACAATGTATCACGAGCAGTAGATCACTGGTTCGATAACACCATTGGAGGGTACATCGCAGAGTTTGTTGTTGACATAATAGAATCATATAACCAAGCTGAGAGATACTTCTTCTAGGGACCTAGAGGAAAATTTTTACAATTCCTAAAGTTGAGACTCAAGATGTTATTGCATGAGAATAACATCTTGAAGATACAGTAGATTGGTCGGATCTAGAAAGGCTAATGTTCAAGAATTTGGACAACGACAATGACATAGAAGCTGGACATACACACAATGGGAGAGTGTTCAGAGAAGTTCACCTTGCGAACCTGTCCAAGCAGAACTACGGGGACAAAGGTTTCTGTAGTGGAGAAGAGGTAGATTTGACAGACGGGGAGCATTCAGAACCTGCTGGGACAGAGGAAGGGAAAGCTAAAGAGCTTCACCGGGGAGAACCTGAAACCTAAAAAACTGCGCATACCATTGAAGTAAGTACTGTTATCCCTCCCGTTGATTTAGTATTAAGAAACCACAGTAAGTCCAGTCACCAGAGCATCCAAAGCACTGTCAATAGTAGTCCACCACATATTCAGTCAGGGACCCTAGGAAGATATATGGAAGATGAGATGAAGGTTCCTATATTTAGGGGATATGGATCTAAAGATCATGATCATCATTGGTTCCTATGGAAAGCTATACGGAATATTAAATATTTCATTGAAAAAGATGTCAAAAGAACCCAGTTTAGTACCACTCTAAGGGATCGCACACTAAGTTGGTACATGAAGCTTGTTCAAGGACTTGCACAGCCTAAGCCACTAAATTAGATTAAGAATGTGCAGATTGCGGAGTTCAAGAAACCCAATTCGGAGTCACAATGTATTACAGAGCTGAAAGAGATCAAGCAGAAGGTGGCCGAACCTATTTGGGAATTTGATCAGAGATTCAAAACCTTAATAGGCCGATCGACTTTTTAGATCCCAGTTGAATAGAACAAATAATGGTTCATTTCTACCCTCTTACCACACATCATATTCCCTATGATGCAATAGAAGATTGATTCACAGTCTGAGGCACTGGAGACCGCCATGAAACTAGAATTAGCCCCTATGGGAGAATCCAGCTCAGGTATGAGTTAGATCTTGAGTCAACTGACTAGTTTGTTTCTACAGGTCGAAGATATGAAGAACGCTAAGGGAAAAGATAAAAGAGAAGACATCTGGTGTGTCAGATGCAGATCAGAAGGCCATGACAAGGAACACTGTCCCCTATTCAATGAATACTTGTCTTCTGGAGCTCCGAGCCCTTTGAAGCAAGTCACCTTACCTTGGTGCGAGGTATGCAGAAACAAACATCACCTTGGTGAGTGCTACTACATGAAAAATTATGTTTAGACACCTACAAATTTGTACTGTACATTCTGTAAGTTTGTAGGACATGATGATAGGGATTGTAGGGCTTACGATATCATGCATGAAAGGTCAAGAGACATATATAAGATTCAAGGCGAAGTACAACAAGAAGGAAACACTACATAGTATAACTCTCCTGGGAGAGGAAACTTTAATCCTCGTGGTGGATTCAGAGGAGGAGGAGGAGGAGGAGGATGAATGGGATGAGGCCGAGGATAGATAATCTGTTATAACTGCACACAACTAGGACACCTCGCAATGGATTTCCAGAACCCTTGTACTACTTGTAGCTACTGTATCTCATTTGAACATGTTATAGGAGATTGTCCTGTGCTGCTAGCTAAGCTTCAGGAGAGACAAGGACCTCAGTAGAACCTGCAAGTACAACTAATATACACTGAACGTCACGGAGAAGACCCTAGAGTGGCTATTATAACTAGAGGAGGCGTTGTTACAGGAGAAGACAGACTGACCCAAGGGAAGAATATAGAATATTCAAGAATTAGGAAAGATACAGAGAAGACACAAATGTTTGATGCAAGGAAAGAAAGACAAATGTTTGAGGAAGCAAGGAAAGAATTCAGAGGAGACCAAGGTTCCTCATCAAAGACTAGACCAGAAGTGAGAGAATATGGAATGCCTCTGGCATTTGATCAGTTTGCTTCGCCAAAAGAAGAAAAAGAGGTAAGCAAGCTCATGGAATTCCTATATACTTCTATTAAGTTGATTCAGGATGAGAGCACTGTACAAGAGTTACAAAATTTAATCGGAAAATATGAGCTAGGAAAGATAGACCCCTTACTGAATAGGGTAGTACACCAAATTGGTAAGAAGAGAAGGAAAAATAAGGAATTACATTTGAATGCTCAAATATGAGAGTATGAGATAGATTATGTAGTCATCGACTTAGGGTCAGAGGTCAATGTCACAACGAAGCAAACCTGGGTGCTGATGGGAAAATTGAAGTTGATTTATTCCCCTATCAGGCTTAGGATGGCTAGTTAGCAAGTTGTAAGCCCTTTTGACAGATTAGAACATGTCCCTGTGGACATTGACGGAGTAAGAACGTTTGCAGATTTTGAGGTAATTGAAATAGTTGATGATAACTGTCCTTACCCCATGCTGTTAGGAATTGATTGGGCTTTCAATAATTCCACTGTGGTTGATTTAAAGAAAAGACGTATGACTTTTGAAAGAGATGGCCTTAGGGTCATTGCACCTTTAGATCCAGATGAAGGTCAGTGATACACAAAACCTATCAGAGAAGAAGACCACGCATATGCATTAGAAAATATATACAAGCTAACATCCATACAACAAGACTACATTAATCCTACAGCCGATGGGAACCTAAGATGGCGAAGTGAGAGCGCATGTTAATTAGACTTAGAAGAAGCATTGGAGATCTGGAAGGATAAGATGTATGAAGTATATACACAAAGATGTGCTAGATTAACCAGAGAAGTCCACTGGATTGGCACAATAGTAAGCAACTTACCCACCTTTGATGGTCTAAATCCTTGAGAAACCTTCTTGTCGGAATTTGAAGAAAGTGTACCAATACAATAGAGATTATTGGCAATGGATGAGGCCCTGAAAGCAACCTTGGCAAGATGGTGGGGGACACATAAACATAGCATCAAAAAATGGATACAATGTCGTACCCCGATGACAACATGGTTCTCAGCACAAGTAGAAGGCTGTGAATTTTTCTACACAGGTTGAAGTTGTCCAAAAGACCATGTGCGGAGTTGTGATGAAGCCTGGAGCAACATTCCTCAATAAAAATGGGTGCAAAAATTCATTAACATGCTAGACACGATGCCTATCAATTGGTACATCCAAGCAGAGCTGCACCTCATCACTATGGATTGGGAAGATATGACTCAGAATTTTGTAACTACATTCCTATTTGAAAGCCAATTTCCTTCAGTATACCAAGCACTACAGATTGTCAGACATAAAGTACTTTAGGAGGCCTTTAGCCTCTCTCTAGAGAAAGAAGAGGATGAATGGACTGCGCCTCTCCAAAATCTGCAAGGCTGTTACAACATTAATGCAGATGAAGACGATGATCCTAGGAAGGTGAACATCACATAAATAGAAGGTCAGAGAGATGTAGAAGGACCATGAGTTGAGCTACCATTTATTGGAAAGCTGATCAATATTAAGAAGGTCAATATTGGAACAGAGAAGACATCAAAGTTTGCAAATGTTGGAGATTACTGGGATGCTGCCACCATTGACAAAATTACAGAGTTACTGCATGAATATCAGGACTTGTTTCCAACCAAGTTCACTGATATGAAGGGAATTAAAGAGCCTATGGGAGAGATGAAGATTCATTTAAATCCAGGTGAAAGACCAGTCAAACAAAGACCTTACAGACTGAACCCTAAATATAAGGAAAAAGTGAAGATTGAGCTTGAGATAATGCTGGAAGCAGGGATTATAGAACCTGTCAAAGAGTCATAGTGGATTAGCCCTATGGTGGTACAAGATAAGAAGAAAGGATAAATCAGGATATGCGTAGATCTCAGGAAGCTGAATGATGCTTGTTTTCATGACCCCTTCCCTACACCATTCACTGACAAAGTGTTAGATAATGTGGGAGGCTAGGAAGTATATTATTTTATAGATGGATTTTCAGGATACCATCAGATCCAGATTGCCAAGGAAGATCACCACAAGACCACATTTGCAACATAATGGGGATCCTACCAATATACGGTGATGCCATTTGGATTAAAGAATGCCCCAACCATCTTTTCCAGGGTGGTGGTTGAAGCATTCAAGGAATTTCTGCATAAATTTCTAGAAGCACAGTTTGATGATTGGACTGTTTTTAGTTTATTAAAGAATCATATTGAATGTCTAAGGCTAATGTTGGATAAATGCAGGCAGTGTCAAATTGCCTTGAACCTGAAGAAATGTATTTTCTTTTAACCATTTGGAGTGCTGTTAGGTCATATTGTATGCAAGCAGGGATTGCTGGTTGATCCATCCAAAATTTCCATTATAGTTGATCTACCCCCTCCTACTTCAGTCAAACAGCTGTGCACTGCATTGGGACACACAAGATACTACAGAAAATTCGTTAAAGGATATGCTCAGATACCAACACCCATTGAGAAGTTTTTGAAGAAAGATTGTCAGTTTAGTTGGATAGAAGCATGCCAATAGAGCTTCCACACACTGAAACAGAAAATGGTTATTGCGCCTATTCTGGTTTTCCCAGACTGGATAAAGGAATTTCATGTGCATGTCGATGCATCTTCCATTTCTTTAGGAGTTGTGTTAGAACAACCTGGAGGAGGAGATATTGACCACCTGTTAGCCTTTTCTAGTAGGAAGCTATCAATTACTGAGATTAATTACACCACCATTGAGCGAGAAGGGTTAGCCATGGTATATGCATTGCAAAAATTTCACCACGATTTGTTGGGAGGACACTTTAAAATGTTTACTGATCACTCCATGCTGAAATACCTAGTCAACAAGCCAGTGTTGGGGGGAAGGATATGAAGATGGCTTATTCTATTTCAGGAATATGATTTTGATATCATAGTAAAGCCAGGGAGAATGAACAAAGGTCCTGACCACTTGTCAAGGTTGGAACATGGTGAAGAGACAACCAATTTGGAGGATACACTACCAGATGCTCAACTACTGGCCATTATAAATATTGATGACCACTTCACAGAGATAGTTCAGTTCCTAACAATAGTAATGGAACCTACTGAATATACAATTCCTCATAAGAAACAACTAGTAGTGTGCACTGCAGACTTCTTACTTATAGCTGGACATCTATACAAGATGGGACCTGATGAAATAATGAGAATGTGTGTTATGGAGGTAGAACGACCACTGATCCTTGCAAAATCTCATGAAGGCATCGTAGGAGGACATTACGTAGGGAAATCAAGTTCACATAAGGTTCTTAGAGCTAGCCTTTGGTGGCCTACCTTACACAGAGATGCTAAAGACTATTCCAGAGCCTGCGATGTATGCCAAAGAGTTGGGAAACCATCTAGAAGAGATGAAATTCCATTAGCCCCACAATTGAACCTACAAGCATTTGAGAAATGGGCCATTGACTTCATTGGACCTATAAACCCACCAGGAAAGCATACAGGAGTAAGGTACATAATTACAGCTACAAAATACTTGACCAGATGGGCCGAAGCAAGAGAAATTAAGGACTATAGTGAAACTATAGTTGCATGCTTCATATTTGATGACATGGCAACCAAGTTTGGATGCCCAAATATCCTTATGAGTGATCAAGGTACACATTTCATCAATAAGACAGTTGAAGCCCTGACTGAAGAATTTGCAGTCCACCATTAGAAGAGCACACCATACCATCCACAAGCAAATGGGACAGTTGAAGCATTCAACAAGATCTTGGAGACAACACTCATGAAGATTTGCAGTGTGAAAAAGGATGATTGGGATCTAAGAGTACCAGTAGTATTATGGGCCTATAGAACCACTTGCAAGAAGCTAACAATGAAGACCCCCTGAAGTTGGTTTATGGTCTCGAAGCTCTTGTTCTAATGGAATGTCTGGTACCAAGCCTAATAATTGCTGCCTTTACAGATATGGATGACCCTGGTGTTGTTCAAGAGAGGCTTGCACAGTTGGTTGAATTGGAGGAAGACAGATTTATCGCAGGATTCCATCAACAGGTACAAAATGAAAGAGAGAAGGCCTACCATGATAGGCACATCAAGAAGAAGGCATTTAAACAAGGTGATCTAGTATTTTTATATGACAACAAGTTCATAAAACATCCTGGGAAGTTCATAATGCATTGTCTAGGGCCATATCGGATCCATTATGTTACAGAGGGAGGAGTTGCACAATTGAAGACTTTGAATGGGGAGTGGAAGGAAGGTTTAGTGAATGGGATTCGGTTGAAATTGTACTATGAAAATCATCTGCCCTGCAGTTCCCAGTAAATGCAAGATGAAAAGGGTCTAGGTACCAAGTGCAGTTGAAAATGGGTACCATACAAAGAAAAGACAGTTTGCACAAGGATGAAAAGGAGGCATAAAGAAAAAATTAGAGGTTGCACTGCACAGTCAGAAGTTGAAGTAAAACATAAGGGCCAGATCTGAAGTGCCTCGGGATGAATCATAGGTGAGTGTTAGGGGCCTATTGGCCCTTGGTTATGGAAGCAAACGAAGATCAAGGAAGAAAAAGGAAAATGCAAACTTCGCGGAAGACACAATGACTGTTATTGGGTCGAAGTGAGAAAAAGAGCATAAAAGATGGAGCGAAGCAAGACATTGGATGAGGAGATCGAGGATGACAAATCAACAAGAAAGAAGGATTGTGGACAACTCAACAAGTGGAAAAATCCACCATTATATGATTTGGAGCACCGCGTGAGAAGGAAGGAAAGACAGGTTGACAAAGCCTTGAAAACACGGGTCAAGTTGACCTAGGGTTTAAACACCTCGGGTTTTGGTATCTAGGGTTTTGGACACCTAGGTTTCGGCCTAAGGATGTTGGTGAGCTATTGTAAGGTATAAATAAAGGTTACGAGGAGCTAGTTTGGGTTGGTACAATATTTTTGGGTATAATTGTATTGATGATTAAGAGTGATTATTGTTGTGTGAGAGAGAAGCGCTAAGTGTGAGAGCCTTCTGGTATTGTAAGATATTTAGTTGGGTGCGAAGATCGATCCTGCAGCTGGGTACATAGGAAGGGGAGAGAAAGAGAGGAGAAGAAAGAGGATCTGCTCGCTAAGAGCACATACACGAACTGTATGCTTCATCCTAATATACTATAAAGCACAGTTCTGTGGATGTATCCCTAGAGAGAGGGTGAACCACGTATATTTGGTGTTGTGCGTGATTAGTATTTTGTCTCTATCATTGATATACTATGATTAGATCTGATAAGTAGATGTGCATAGTAGATCCAAGCTGATAAGTGATATATGAATGCTGTGCTGTTCTTGTGTTAGATCCACTTGATCTTCCCTTTGGTTGTAGAAATATCTGTCCTACAACCCCCTCATAAATTCTTCGGGTGAGACTGCATCTGCTTCACAGGTGTTTCCGAAAGGGCCAATAGTTAGGGCTTGTTGGTGCGCTCTTGGAGCTGAACCCTAGGTCTGCCCCTGTGCCAACAATGTCTAAATGTATGCAATGAATTTCCAAAGAGGCTACTAAAGCTTATTGTTATTGTTGTTGAAGAAAGTTTGTTGGAGATTTGTAGAGAAGAAGCCGAGAGCTGCAAGAGCCTGTGTAAATATTTTCTCAATGAATATAATAGAAGATATTTGCTTCCAAATGTCTGAGTTTTCTTATCTCTGAGTTAATTGGGTAATGTTATGTTATCTATTTTTCTGTGTTTATATGCCTGTGTGTATTTCATGGTTGAATGCATGAAATTTTAATGTTCTGTAAGTTTCAATTGTTTCTATTATGAAACCTTGGTGCAAGGAGTGCGTAGTGCACACACAAGGAGTGCGTAGGAATAGTTGTTTTCAGACTCAATAACTCAGGAGAGATAGTGTGAATTTTCATAGAGTGAGTGAAAGGAGTGCACATATACTCATTTGAGTATAAAATCTTGAAGGAGACCCATGAAAGGTGTGCACAGGGCAAACACTTAGTCAAGTGTTGAAAGAGTTTCGTGGAGGATAGGCGCAAGGCGTGCATAGGAGGTTTTTCACAAAACTTCAAGCCGAAGTTTCAAGGAGAGAAGCGCCACACGTGCGCCAAGGTTCGAATCACTAAGAGTGATAAATTTCATGATAAATTGTGAGCAAAAGTCCTTAGAGAGATAATTTATCTTGTTTGGAGGACGAGTAGATGAGATCCATTCGAGAGGAGACAAAGTCTTTCACAAGCATTGGATCTGAGGAAGAAGCGCCGATGTTAATCTCTGAATTCCTTCAGACTTCACAAATTCAAAATTTTTAGGGTGTGTATTATAGAGGAGACAAAACTCCTGAAGTCCTGGAGTCCGAAATCGATCTGGACTGTTGGTAGTCGAGGGACACATGTCCGCAGATCAAGGGATGTCTAAAATTCTAGCTATCCAGAAAAATTGAAGTGTAATCGCAAGAGAGTGCAGAACTCCCAAAGTTTCGAAGCCCAGAGAAGATCATGATCATCATCATTAGAGCCACATGTCAGTAGATTTTTAGTTGTTCCAGAATCTGACAGTCCGAGAGAACAGAGGTGTAAAGTGTTTTTGGTCGAGAACTCCTAAAGGCTAGATTCCATCTCATCCATCCATTTGAAAGGACACATGTACCATGGATCATAACCCTTCTCCATTTCGGAGTTAGACGATCCAGGAAACTGTGCGTGTTGACATCCCAGAACTCCTAAAGCCCAGAGTCCTGGAGGGGATCACAACTGTCGAATGCTAGAGAGGTGTGGACCGTTGATCTGAGAGCCCTTCAAAATTTATCCAATTAAACGTTTGAAAAGTTTGGGAGATGTTGCAATTATAAATCCCGAAGGTCAAAGCTTCGAAGCTAGAGAGCACATAGTAGTTTTCTAGTTCGACGTTCAAGTGATTCACGTTGTTGTTGGGTTAGGACTCCCGAAGCCCGAAGTCCCAAAATCTTTGTGTATCATATATTTGTGGTGTAGATTGTATATTGTTGATCTCTTCTTTCATTTGCTTGTTCACGAGTACGATGTTCAAAAAAAACAACGCATGTTTATATTAGAACCTCTGAAGCCCAAAGCTCCAGAGTGTTTAATTTTCCCACCTGTTGAAAGCTTAGCCGACGGTTTTGGCCCGAGGTCACGTGGAAGACTCCACTGAAGTGTTAATACCCTTGTGAATGTGATTTTGCGCATAAGGAAAAGGGAAGTCCCGTGGTGAAGTTTTTTGAGGGTTCAACAAGAGCCTAAGAGATAATTCAACTCCTTAGTGTGAACAATCCTTAGATCGTGACTTTCATGAGGTCGCGCAAGCCTCGAGAGTGGTGGGGGTTTGCATCATATCAGCTCTTGGGTACATGCATGAATTCCACCGATTTTCACATTCAGGATGGAATTTTATTGCATTTGGTCCATCTCTATGTTCCTACAAGTGAGCTTGCCAAGATGATTTGGGAGCCTCACTACAGTCGGATGGCAGGACATTTTGGCATGGAGAAAACTGTGGCTGTTCTACATAAATTTTTTTATTGGCCAAAACTTCAACAAGACGTCAACAATTATATCAGATTTTAAGCTTCCTATTCCATTTCCAAGATAACCATCAAGAATCAAAGCTTATACAACCCTATTCCTTCTCCCGAGAGGCCTTGGGAATACATATCGATGGATTACATGTCTAGCCTTCCATCCACCAAGTAAGGCAGTGATTGCATATTTTTGGTGGTTGATCAGTTTTCAAAGATGACCATTCTCAAAGCCTGCAAGAAGAGCATCACAACGAAAGACATTGCCAAGATCTTCTTCAAATGAATGTGGGTCAATTTTGGGATACCACAAACCATCATCTTCGATTGGGACAACATGTTACTCATCAAATTTTGGTTGAGTCTCTGGTCACTACTGGACACCAAGATCACTAAATCCACTTTCTTCCACCCTCAAACAAATGGCCAAACAAAGGTAATCAATCGGATGATTGTGCACATCTTGCACATGTGTAACTCTAAGAAACTATGTATATGGTATGAGAGTCTTCCCTATGTTCAATAAATCTACAATATGGCCATAACACCTTTCAGGTGGGGCTGGGATTCCAACCCTTTGGTCCCATTTATGTTGCACTACCTCTTGCAACTACACAGACAAATTATTCCCATGTTTAGTCTGAGGCCAACAAAGCCACCATATTTATTGAGTGGATTCAACATGTCCACCAATATGTACATGGGATTTTGTAGAAAGCCAATGCTAAGTACAATAAAAACCATGATCAACACTGGGTACTGCAAAAGTTTAGGTGGTAGAAAAGGTTTAGTTACATTTGTAGAAATAATGCCTTACAGGGCCCCATCAAAAGCTCCATACACTTTGCTATGGGCCTTACACTATCACCAAGGATGTGGGTGACAATCATTTTGAGCTCAACAGTCCCCCCTTCCTTGGATTGTGCCCAATGTTCAATGTGTATCTCCTCCAGCCAAATTTTACACCATTATTGGACACCTCAGAGATCATAGAACAATTGACACCAATAGAACTCAAACCTGAATGCATGGAACATGCATCCACTAATAAGATAGTGGATACATAGGTCAAGGGAACTGGACAACATAGGATCCAACGTTATCGGGTTGTCAAGGCAGGGAAACGCTTGCAACAAGGCAAGTGTCTCACTAGGATCCAAATTCAATAGAAATTTCCTCCCCTGAAGGGGGCACTCAACACAATGGAGACCATTTCTTATTAAGGGGGGAGGACTGATCCAGGTGGATATTGGTGGCCACCCACCTATTCCAACTTACTCCTCTTGACAATTTTTAGTTCAACACATTATTTTGTAATTTTTTGTAATGGTGGGTTTTACACTTCTAGGGATATTTGTAGCCCTACAAAACTTCCAGATGGATATTGGTGGCCACCCACCTAATCCAATTGGATTTTTTTGGAAGTTTTCATGTCAATACATATTTCTGTACTTCCAGGGCTGTTTTGCGGCCCTAAACAATGTTTTTTTTTGTCTTACCATAGTAAAAATATAAAATAAGTTAGAGTTTGAAGACATAATGTGTATTTATCGAAAATATATTTCCAACAAGATATCACAAGCCTAAAACAGAAGTTGTATGCAAAATTTACGATAATGAAGTTGAGGTACCAACTTACCCATCGGGGCCCACATAACTTTTGGAGTTTCATTTCCTAGGGTTAGGTTTTTTGGATGTCTAGGGTTTTGGAATTCATGAGTAATGTTAAAAAGGAATCTAAAGCCTCATTTTAATCATTCTTCTTAGAAGGATGCATGTTGCAGCCACATGTCTTCTCAGAGATAGCTACCACCATTCAAGCAAGTTGTTTTCAGTTCTGCAGTTTTACAGTTTCAACCTATTTTATTTATTCAATAGAAGTTATTGTTCACTAGATATCTGTTGTTGTTCTCTGTATCTTTGTATCATTATATTCATTCTGTTATTCATTTCATTTTTCTCATAAATCCAGATCATTCCTTCTCAAACATACAAACAATCTCAACTATCTCTTGACACCACCATGGAATACTAGCCATATGAATCTCCTTTGATGTGATCCAACATACAAATGAAGATAATTTAGATATGGAACACCTTAGGTCATGGGGGAATTCATGGTTCACACACCCACGCACGAGTAGAGGATAATGACACTACAAAGTAAACACATAAAAAATTAATTATATTTTATCCCATGGCATAAAAATAAAAACTACAAATAATAAAATCATATTTTTGACATACGTCGTACCTTTAGAAGGTTCAAATGGTCATGTAATTTCAACCTCGAAAATGGTCTTGACGCACAGTGAAGCAACGTCGTAGGGAATAACCATATAATGAAGGCACCTTCACACCCAATATAACTTCCTTTTCCAAAGAAAGATCTTCTTTCTTCAAAATCCATGGGACATCATGATCTAATTGGCTATTGGTGGCCACCCACCTATTCCAACTAGCTCCTCTTGTCCGATTTTAGTTCATCACATTCTTCTATAATTCTTTGTAATTGTGGGTTGTACACTTTTGGGGATGTATGAAGCCCCACACATCTTCTAGGTGGATATTGGTGGCCTCTCACCTAATCCAACTAGCTTATTTTGTATGTTTTCATGTCAGCACATATTGTTGTACTTCCAATGCCATTTTGGAGGCCTAAAAAATGTTTTTTTTTTTTGGCTCGCCACAATAAAATTGTAGACAAAGTCAGATTTTGATGGTTGAATGTGTAGTTCTCTGAAATACCTTTCCAACGGGCTATCACACACCTAAAATGGAGGTTGTATGAAAAATTTATGACACCGAGATGTTGAGGTACCAACTTACCCATAGTGGTCCACATGATTTTTGACGTTTCACCTCCTAGGGTTAGGTTTTTGGATGTCTATGGTTTTGGAATTCATGAGTAATATAAAAAATTCTTCTAGAGCCTCATTGTAATTCATTCTTCTTAGATGTACGCACGTAGCAGCCACATCTCTTCTCATAGATAGCTACCACCATTCAAGCAAGTGTTTCAGTTCTGCAGTTTTACAGTTTCATCCTATTTCATTATTCAATAGAAGATATTGTTCACTCGATATCTGTGTTATTATTCATATCTTTGTGTTTATTGTATTCAGTCTATTAATCAGTTCATTCCAATCCTAAATCTGAATCAATGGTATCAAAGCGATCTGCTCTTCATTTACTTTTCTTTGTGCATGCCCCCGATAAGATCTAGGTACAAGAAGTTGGGACTTGAACCAATCAAGCCATTGCAAGATCAACCATGATGAGCCCAAAAAAAACCCATGGGGGATGAAAAGAAGAATGATGGAGCAGGATATCCTATTAAAATGTTGCTCAAGGAATCCGTCATGTGACAAAGGAACAAAATGATGGAAAGCTTCAGGCAGATCCTTCGACGATTTCCCACAGGACAAGAATCTTAATTAAGAGGCCATGCAACCCTCTTCAAGGTACAAGTAAATCTTGATATTCCATTATTTGAAGGATTTATAGATGCATATGCTGTAGATAAATGGTTGAATATGATCGAAGGGTATTTTTCAGTCCACAATTTTTTTCGATAGGGAAAATATCACTTTTTCACTCCTCAAGGTCGTTCCCCATGTTAAATATTGGTGGGATACTTACTCTGAGAAAAGGGTCGTAGAGGAATTTTCAATGTTTGTGGTGGCCCCTACAAGTGATTCCTTTTCGGATGCCACTAAAGAACAATACTACCCTGTTGGAAGCTACGAGGACTAGTACACTAGATGGACCACCCTGCATTAAGAAAGGGACCAGATAGTACCAGATTTCACCAATATTTTCCATACCATACACACCAAATTGAGTATTAAATACTCTGAGCATCGTTTTGTGCTAAAATACCGTGACTATTTGCATAGATACATTAAAAAAAATGGAGTTTCTGGACATCGCCTCATTGGGAACGACTTATAGATACGCTGTCAAGATCAAGTAGAAATTTAAGCATAAAAGGTGAGAGTTTGGAGCTGCAAACCCCTCACAACTGAAGTAGGGAAAAGGCAGCCCAAACCCACACAACAAGGGACCAAGATGAGATGGCCACCCATAGGAAAACCAGTCCAATCAACAACACAAGAAGGGAAATGAGAAGACGAAGAAGGACATGGGAAAATGGTGTGAGTACCATAAAATCCCTTGGCACAACAATGAAGAATGTCGCTCCAAGCAGTCTCTCATGGATGAACTAAAGGCTTCCGAGTCAGAGGCTGATTTTGATTCCGAATAAAATCCTGAGGAGGGTAGCAGATTATCGATGCTGAACCCGATGCCACTGTCTCTACCACCAATGTCTGGCCAAGCGAACCAGAAGAACCAGAGTAATGAAAACACCTCTTTCACTCACAAATGTGGGTAAAGGGGGATCTGCTTCATTTCATTGTCGATAGTGGTAGTCAAAAGAACCTGGTTTCAACAGAGGTCGTCAAGTGGCTAGACCTACCAACGAAACTGCACCTGTAGTCCTACACCATCATATGGCTTCACCAAGGAAGAGATCTCCATGTCAGCCAACAATGTCGTCTTCCTTACGACATCAAGCCTTTCAAAGATGAGGTACTGTGTGATATTTCTCCCCTCGAATTTTGTGATTTTCTTTTAGGACAATGATATTTGTGGAAGTATCATGTTGTGTATGAGTATATACCCCACACTGTTATTATTACTTTGGGTAGACAATTATACAGGATACCATAGGTAGCACCGCCTACTGCTATTTCTTTAATCTCTGCTAAGCAATGCAGTAAGTGTTGATATTATGGTAGCTACGTGAGGTATTTACCTCTACATGTGAACCTAACGAGAATAGAATACTCTGGGAAGAAACAAGAAACCCTAATGAGTTGGCTAATAACCCCAGAAGACTTGTCGGCTCAAGAAGATAATTTATATTAGGTTATTAGCCTCCAAGAGAAGAAGTTGGCCAGAAATAATAATAATATACTGAACAGATAGGTACCCAGAAGGAGAAGTCGGCCCTAGTAAGTCTGTCAGAACCACTATAAATACAGGGTGTCAATCTCTCATTTGACACATCTTAGCAGTTGCAGAGAGCCAGTTCTACGCAGTGTAGTTGCAGTCTTGTGTGCAGGTTTGAGGAGAGATGCCAGTGCAGATGATGCAACTATTAGTTATGTTTTGGCTTGGACTATCTCTTGGCTAGGGTTTGTAACATCTGATCAGTCTTTGTTGATGAGATATCCTTGGGGAAAGGTGCACTACCCTTTGTTTGGCTATCTAGCCTAGGGTTTGCTTCCGGAGTGATTCTCTGTCAAGGTTAAGGTGCTCGGAGGGTGGCTTCGGCCTATGTTTGGGTGACAAGGGTATTGTCAATGGTAAAACAAGCACACATATTTCATATTGTAACAGGTTATGGGCCCACACCTCCTTCATTCAGTCTAAATGTTGGAAGGAAACATAGCCTCTAGAATATTGAGCTCGCTGAGGAACTGCCGCTAGGGTTACTAGAAGAAGCAACTTCCAAGACACTACAACTAGGGTTACTAGTAAGTGCAGTTGCAAAAACCCTAATCCTCTTGTTGAGGAACCTTAAGTGAAAGGATTGACCTAATCTCCGGATAGATCAGTGCGCTCTATCCTAGCGCATCTCCTGATACTCTCAACAAACTAAGATGTGAAGTTTGAGTTTGTGGTCAAATCTAGGGTTTGACCAAGCCAAAGCAGCCATGACTTATTCTATGAAGTCAGAGAACAAGTTAGATGGAGCCTCTAACTTCAGAGCATGGAAGACAAGGATTGACCTCATCCTTGCCAAGAATAAAGTGCTGGATATCGTGAAAGGAAAGATCGTGAAGCCAGAGTTTGAAGAAGGAAAAGAGAAGGAACCACAGAATGTTGCAGCTATGTAGAAGTTCAAAGACAGTGATATCAATGCTATGAGTATCATAGTGGAATCTATAAAAGACCACTTGATACCCTACGTCTCCCATCTTGACTCATCGAATAATATGTACAATGCCCTAACAAATATCTTCTCGGTCAGAAACATTGGATAAGTTACGAGTCTGAAGAATGAGCTCCGTGACATGAAGATGAATGATGAGGATAGCATAACATCATATTTTGTGAGAATCTCTCAGTTAAGAGATCAACTACAAGCTATTGAAGAGATCATCTCAGAGAAGGAGTTGGTAAACATAGTACTCAATGGTCTTCCCAAGACGTGGGATGCATTTGCTGCAAGCATGAACACAAGAAAGGAGTATCCGACATTTGAAGAACTTTGGACTTACTGTGCTGAAGAAGAATCAAGGATCAATGAAAAAGAGAAACCCCGAAATAAGTATGATGATCAAGCCTTCAAAAAAAGATTCAAGAACTTCAAGAACAAAAGGAAGTTTGGTTCAAGGAGGAATCCAAATCAAGAGAAAGACATTTCAAAAGTACAATGATTCAACTATCGAAAGTATGGTCACTACAAGAATCACTGTCCCGAGCTAAAGAAAAGGAAGGAGAAACACAAAGCATCGATTGTCTAAGAAAAGGAACCCACAAAGAAGGCTAAGCAGGATGGAAGAGACTTCTTCTTCTAAAGGTAACAAAATCTTCTTATTTCTTGTACATATCTTGTTTGTATCGTCTCTGTACATATCTTGTATATCTATCTCTTGGAAGATAATGTATTCCAAAAAGAACTATACCAATGGAAGAACAACAAGATAAGAATGGATGTCATTAGATAATACACATGAAAGGATGAAATACAAATCATGTGGAAGATATTGTAAGATAATCCAAATCAATCATGAAGAGACTTAGAAGAAGCAAATATAGAAAGAAGTCAACAATCAAGAGGAAATTGGAAAAAGACTTATGACGTTTTGTAGAAGACAACAAGACGAAAGCGTGGACTCTGTTAGACAAGAGAGTGAATTATATATTGCAGAAGACAATAAAGATGCATATGGAAGCGTGGACTCTGTTAGACGGAGGGAGCCGATCATATGCACTCTTACATGAAGCAAGGATTAGGAGGGAGATAATCCTATGATCCATTGAATATGATGAAGTATATATCCATGGTAGTAACCATGAAAGACAATATGTGTTCAGTTCAATCTCAGAATAAGTCTTCTTCGAAGAGAAGCCTTAAAGTATCCCTGATTGTCCATCCAGATCCGTGATCCTATGATGAAAGGAAGAAGTGGAATCTCTAGGGAATGGAATCTATAAGAAACTCCATGGAGCTGAGAACTAAAGAAACACATGAAGATTCCAAGAAATAAAGAGAAGCCATAACAACCAGTCATTGTATCAAGAATCACAAGATTGTTAGCCTGATGTAAACTCAATAAAAGCAATCAAGCAGAGGAACTAAAAGTCATGATGAATAAAAGTGTATGGAATATTTATTAATGAAAGCATTGCGAGATCCAAAATTAGAGGTTCTCCCAGATGGAGGGAGAAGACTATGATGATTACTTGTTCCAATAAACCAAACTTATCTCTACATGAGTCATTATATCATCCGCAACATCCATGAGTTGGAGTTCTACATCAGATGAATGAAAAGAATGTTCTCCAGAGAAATTGAATAAAGAGCAATCTCAAGACTTTGAGGCATACTAGAAAGAGACCCTTGTATGCAGATAGAAGAAGATAACTTGGTGGAGAACCTCCAGTGCACAATAGAAGTGTGGTGAAGATTTCATATAACATCAAGATGATTACTCAGTAGATAAGATCTCATGATGACAGAAGAAGTGCCACATGGATATGTTCTAGTTTTCCAACAATGATATACTCTATTGTTCAGAGCTACATAAAGCCTTCACATAAAATCAATGTTCCAGACTAAAGTACATTTGAAATCAAGCATTACATTATCCGTGATGAAGTCCAGAAAGGAGAAAGTGGTTCTCCAATACATATCTCCGCAGATGAGCAGATAAGCAGACATTTTGGTAAAGCCTCTATCCAAGATGAAAGAGTTTGCGTACTCAAGCTGGAGCTCATGGAAATGACTTCCTTATTGAAAAAGGAAGCATGAATCCCAAGTTGGGAGGGAGCACTGAAAATATTATTGAAGACATTCATTTTCAAGATTGAAAAATAGTCCATCTTGGACAGATGTTTTCCTGTTCAGAAAGTGGGTTGAGATTTCTGACGGATAGCGATTTTCCATTGTGGTTAACATGGGAAATGGTCTATATTGATGATGTATCATAGACAATGAATTCTCATTGTGGTTAACATGGGGAGTGGTCTAGGGTAGTCTCTCTTATTGAGGGTTACTAAAGAAGACTGGCCCACCTCATCGGACAATGATTTCTCATTGTGGTTAACATGAGGAATGGTCTGTTTTGGAGGTTGATGCAGGACAGTCTTTTCCTCTTGTGGTTAACAAAGGAAGACAGTCATTCCTTAGGGTTTATACATTCTCTCCAGGGTGTACTTTGATTAGTGTAGGAGGAATGGCCTAGGGTGGGGAATGGTCCAGGCTCAACAATCAGGGACATGCATTCCTTAGGGTTTATACATTCTCTCCAGGGTGCACTTTGATTAGTGTAGGAGGAATGGCCCAGGGTGGGGAATGGTCCAGGCTGAACATTCCTTAGGGTTTATACATTCTCTCTAGGGTGCACTTTGATTAGTGTAGGAAGAATGGCCCAGGATGGGGAATGGTCCAGGTTCAGAAGACAGGACAATTATTATTCCTTGCTTGAGAAGAATAGTCCAGATATCTCATTGTTCTACTCTGAGGGAATATATTATTTCAGATCTCACATATGTGAGTGAAAGATTGGCCCAAATGATTCAGTTTATATCATAACATTGTTTCTGTGCAGGTTGCTATTAGATGTTTGTTATGAAGACTGCATGACAATAGATGTATACTACTGTGGTGGATATGTTCCATTGTTCGTGACTATATGTTGCTGATCAAGTACTTGTGTGTTACTTGGTGTGGTAGTGTACCACTGGATTGTAGTTATGTACTACTATGGATAGACACAGTTGTGTTCTATTTTTGTTCTGATTTCCTTGAAGAATATCAATAGTTTATTGAAGATAATCATCAACCAGAAGAATGATGAACAGAGATTTTCCAAACGGAAAATGGTTCAGAGCATTTACCCTTCTAGATTAGAAGAATGGGTTGATGGATGATGTATTGAGACCCTTCACAAACTCCTTTATGGTGGTATATTTGGATTACATCCTCATCTTCAAGAGAACATGGGAGGATCACATGCAGTATATTCAATAGGTTTTGAGCACTCTGCGACAACACAAGCTATATGCCAACTTGGAAAAATTCTCTTTTGGAAAAATTCTCTTTTGGAATGAATAGGGTCCAATAATTGGGCTACATTGTTTATGAGCATTGGGTACATGTTTATATAGCTAAGATCCAAGTCATCCATGACTGGACAACCCCGACCACACTGACCAAGCTTCAGAGCTTCTTGGGACTAGCCAACTTGTACTGACGATTCGTGTTGGGAATCTCCCATATTGCATGGGCCCTCAGCTAGGTGACCAAGGGTGGCATGGACAAGTTCATGTGGGGGAAGTAAAAAATAATGAGAATTCTATGATATAAAGAATCACTTGTGTTCATCTCCAGTACTCTCCTTTTCGAATTTGCAACAACCGTTCGAGATTGATATTGATGCATCTGACTATGATGTGGGTGCAATTATCACTCAACACGGTCGTTCGATGGCATACCATAGTGAGACACTCTCAAATACTGTCCGGAAATACCCCACCTATCACAAGGAAATGTATTCCCTTGTACAATCCTATCGTCAATGGAAACATTACATTCTAGGAAAAGAGATGATCATACACACTGATCAAAAGCCTCTACAGTTCATACAAACATAGGGGAAATTGCAGAACAATCGCCATCAAAATTGGTTCACCTACCTAAAACAGTTCCATATCAACATCAAGTATACAAAAGGTATCTCAAATCATGTCGTTGATTTCCTTATTCGACCTCTTGTGGCTGCACTCACCACTGTGCTCCATTCATGTGGACATGAAGAATATAAGTAGCCCCAACTTTATCAACAATATCCAGACTTCGCCACCACCTATAAACTATTGGGTATATGTGCGAATGTCACCAATTTTCACATTCAAGAAAAACTCTTATTCCACCTGGGCCATATTTGTGTTCCTACAAGAGAGCATGCAAATCTTATTTGGGAATCCCACTACAGTCGGTTGACAAGACATTTTAGCGTGGAGAAAACTGTGGCTGTTCTTCAGAAACATTTTTATTGGCCAAAAATTTGACAAGATGTCAAAAAGTATATCAGATCTTTCACTATCTGTGCCATTTCTAAGCCCACCATCAAGAAGCAAGGCTTATACACCCCTCTTCCTACTCCCTAGAAGCCTTGGGAATCCATCTCAATGGATTACATGTTGGGCCTTCTGTCCACCAAGCAAGGAAATGACTGCATATTTGTGGTCGTTGATCGATTTTTGAAGATGGCCATCCTCACAGCCTGCAAGAAGAATATCACAAAAAAATATACTGCCAAGATCTTCTTTGAATGAGTGTGGGTCCACTTTGGGATACCACAGACCATCATCTCCTATAGGGACAATAAGTTCCTCAACACATTTTGGTTGAGTCTCTAGTCATTGTTGGACACCAAGCTCACAAAATCCACTGCTTTCCACCCCCAAATAGATGGAAAAATATAGGTCGCCAATCATATGATTGTTCACATCCTATGCATGTACAATTCTAAGCATCCACGTACATGGGACAAGAGTCTCCCCTATGTTAAACATAGTTACAACAAGGCTCTCCATGGCTCCACCATCCATAGACCATTTCAAGTGGGTTTGGGATTCCAATCCTTGGGACCCATTGATGTTGCACTTCCTCTTGCCATCACACAGATAAAATCTTCCCATGATCAGTCTACGATTGAAAAATACACCATATTCATTGAGCGAATTCAACACATCCACCAACAGGTCCAAGAGATTTTGCAGAAATCTAATGCTAAGTACAAGCAATGACATGATAAACATAGGGTACCACACCAGTTTCAGGTTGGCGACAAAGTCTGGTTACATTTGCAGAAGGAGCATCTCACAGGGCCCCATCAGAAGCTCTGCCCACTTCACTATGGTCCTTAAACTATCACCAAGGTTGTGGGTAGCAATGATTTTGAGCTAAACACTCCAACCTTCCTTGGACTACACCCAGTGTTGAATGTGGACCTCCTTTGACCATATTTTCCACCATTATTGGAAACCTCATAGATCACAGAACAAATGACACCCACAGAGCTCAACCCCGACTGCATGGAACAAGCATCCACCGATCATATAGTGGACACACAGGTCAAGGGCACTCTCCAACAGATGATCCAGATTTATTGGGTTGTCAAGGCAGGGAAACTCATACACCAAGGCAAGTGGCTCACCCGGAGCCAAATCCAGCTGAAGTTTCCTCACCTAATAGGGGAACTCAATGCAACAGATACCATTTATTCCTAAGGGGGGAGGATTGATCCAGTTGGCTATTGGTGGCCACCCACCTATTCCAACTGGATCCTCTTGTCTGGTTTTAGTTCAATACGTTCTTCTGTACTTATTTGTAATTGTGGTTTCTACACTTCTAGGGCTATCTAAGTCCCTACACATCTTCCAGGTGGATATTGGTGGCCTCTCACCTAATCCAATAGACTTATTTTGTATGTTTTCATGTAAGCACATATTGTTGTACTTCCAGGGTTGTTTTGGAGGCCTACACAAATTTGTTTTTTGGCTCTCCACAATCAAGCTGTGGAAGAATTCATATTTTGATAGTGAAATGTGTATCTCTCTGAAACACCTTTCCAACAGGCTATCACACGCCTAAAAAAAAGGTCATATGCAAAAGTTAAGACCCAAGAAAGTTGAGGTACCAACTTACCCATAGGGGCCCACATGAATTTTGATGTTTCACCTCCTAGGGTTAGGTTTTTGGATGTCTATGGTTTTGGAATTCATGAGTAATATAAAAAAGGCCTCTACAACCTCATTTTAATTCATTCTTCTCAGATGGATGTGCATAGAAACCACATCTCTTATTAGAGATAACTACCACCATTTGAGCAAGTGTTTCAGTTCTGCAGTTTTACAGTTTCATCCTATTTCATTATTCAATAGAAGATATTGTTCACTAGATATCTGTGTTATTCTTCATATCTATGTGTTTATTGTATTCAATATGTTAATCATTTCGTTCCGTGCCTAAATCCATATCACATCACCTTCTTTGAAAGACCAAGAGGGACCAACCTCTCCTCTACTTTCTTGTCTTGGACAATGTTTATTTTTAGTTTTTGAAGAAATAAGATCTCTCCTCATAGCCAATGTGTCACTTTATTTTGATGATATGTGCCTCCATAAATAATATGAAACATTTTTAAATATATGCATGTGTTGTTGGGAAAAATACCCTACGGACTAGCAAACTAGGGTCAGACTTGCATGCAGATTTTGACCGTAAAGAAATGAATTTCTAACCTACCACCCAAAACTTAAACCCCTCTTTCGCGATACATGCATGGAAAGGAACTACTAACCTTTTTACTGATGTTTGGTGTAGATCCTCCGTTGCACTTTGCCCGCTTACTTGCACTGCTCCTTCTAAAGTTAACCTGCAATCAAGACAAAACACTACGCATGCATGCTACTTTCCTACTTGAGGGTTATAAATTAAGCATAAATTACACAAATCATAGATAACTCATGCATTGGGACGGGAAAAGTATTCTTCTATTATTTTCAAAATGAATTAACTTATAATCAAAGTCGAGACCAACCACCGCTCCTTGATCCTGATCCTGGGCTCCTCCTCTTCTTTTGTCCTCCAACTACTTTGCGTTAATTCTCCTTAGGCTTGAGGAAAGGCTTAAGGGTTGGGACAATGGATTTGAAAAATGGGCAGAGTTTCTTCGCTATCTTTTTCCTCCTCCAAATAGTACCCCTACCCCTTCTTTTATAGGCTAGAAGGAGCTAGGGTTTTGGACGAACTCTCGACCATGCATGGCTGGGA
>JZKD02S1612935.1:46972-67486 GCA_000966675.3 Picea glauca | reverse complement strand
TAACTGTTTGGAATGTGATACAAAGGGACCACTTATTGCATCGGATCCCAAATGCAGTCGACCCTCTTCCTTTTTCTTAATTTTTTTTAAACGGTTTCCGATTTTACGTTTAAAAAAAACAAAAAACATTTCCCTCTTTTTTGGTGCACCTTTTCGACAGAAACAAACTGATGAGTTTTTGTAGAAGGAATGAACTGATTAATTCATATATATATATAAAATTAAAAAATATGGTGCATAAAAAAAATATCACTGATATTCTCATCTAAACATCACAGAAAATGCTATCACATATATATTTTTTTAATTTTAAAATTTTTTCTTCTCATTGGTGTGTAATTTTTCTATTGTTTTTTTTTATGAATGTTTAATTTTTTTTCTATGTTTTTTTTCTACTGTAGTCATTGCAATGTCTTCTATATATATCACACTATTGTAATTCACAATATTTAAAAAAAATAAATTAAATTGTTTGGTGCGTGTTGTTGTATGGAATGCATCGGTGCGTTTTATGTATTAAACACACTGGTGCTTTGTATATAAAAAGCGCACAGGTTACAACGGTTTTTTTTCATTGAAAATTATGTGATTTATTTATAAAATATATTTAATAATTTCTGTACTGAATTATATAGGTTGTATATTGATAAAAATATGAGTGATAAGAGTTCAAATAAGAAAATTTCTGGTCAACACAATGATGACACATCCATAAAAACAAAAATGGTAGGTTCTCTGTAAATTCTATAAAAAATTAAGATGGTTGAACTATATGTAAGTTTAACTAATATGTATTGGCTAGTGTGTGTCATGCAGGGCCACAAAATGAGGAAGCTCAATTAAATTATTTCTGATCTAAGTGTAGAAGAGCGTAAAAACTTGATGGAAAAATTGCAGAGGGATGAATCAGGTGAATGCAAAAGTACTATTCAATATGATTTTTTTTTTTTTGAATTTTCATTAATAATATACTTAGGAATATTAGATGACATTTTTCAAACAATCTATTAATTCACATATGTTGAATTTTCTACAGGAACAAACAACGAGGGAACAAAATGTCATCATAACAAAATAAAATTAATTAATATAGAAGATGTAAATGATGATGAATTTCTCCTTAGCTCATCTGGAGTGGTGTTGGAGATTAATCAAAGGGGGAATTTTTTTTACAGAACTATGAGGGATATAGTGGAATGAACTTATAGACATACTTTCCACTTACAATATAGAAATAAATCCAATGATTTCAAGAACCAGGTTATATTTAAACTACATGAAGCATTTCCAAAGCAATGGTCAATGAGACCTGTCAGACTTGTAATAGAAAAAACATACAACAACAAAAAAAATCATTCAAAAAATAATATATTTAAAAACACTTTTTTAGAATATATATTTATTACAAAGTATTCATTTATTAATATATCAATTTTGTGATATTTAGTTTTCACATATCAATATAAAAATACTTTATTGTCATGTTATTGTTTCATGAAAATTATGAAAATCCCAGAGGACCAACAAGTTGATATCCAGAATATGCCAATAAGAATGTCCAAAAATGTGTACAAGGTGATGGTAAAAGAATTGGACATAATTGCATCACATGCGGAGCTATCTCAACAACAACGTGCTTCAATTGTATGTACTCATTGAGTTTTTCTATTAGGTACAAATAATTAATTATACATTAAATATTATTTTTCAAATATTCTCTTACAGAAAAGAAAATAAAATGGAACTCATTCTGCACATAAAATTGGAGGACAAGGAAGAAAAGGGTTGATAGAAAAGTTTGTGAGTAATTGTTATTTCCTTATAACATCTTAAGTTTTTTTTTTGTGTATATTTTAAGTTGTTTTACAACAACCATCCTTGGATGTCTTCAAACAGGTGCTAACATACAAAGAAGAGAAATAAAAAAAATTGATTGACATTGGGTTAATTAAGGGTTGTGAGTATATGTTGGCATATCAAAAATTAATTGTAGAATTTGTAAGTATAATCTATGTTGTTTTACTTCCATCATTTTATAATTAATGAAAAAAAAATAATACTTCATATTAAATCTATGATTTATTATGGGGTATAAAACTTGCAGGAAACAAAGTATGGAACTAAGCCAACAAAAGAATTGTTGAACAAGGCATGAGATTTGATTTTGAACATATGTGTATGATTCACGAGTCACTTCTTTCTTTGGAGGTACGTCTCTTTTCAATTTACAATCATGTATATTATTTATTTCAATTTTTATTATTCTCACTAATGTAGATAGACTCATTACAATTTATTTTTATGTTTGTAGATGGAACTTCAAGAAGAGAAAAACAATTGAGACAATTGACCAAACATTCATCAAAATAACCCAAGTCATGGAAGTAGCTCAAGCACTAACAATAGTTCCAGTGAAGAATGATGACCAATATATTGGGATATCAATGGAGGCTGCAATTGTATTTTTTTGAAATAATTGTCTGTGAAAATCAAACATTTTTGTTTAATGTAATGGACATAGTGTCCTGATTGAAAGACAAGGGATTACCGATAAGTTTCCCATTTTGTATGACAAAGAACCTCTTATTCATATAATAAAATATGTTTTAATTTATTCTATTGCGTTGTTCAATGTCACTGTGAAATGTTACATCACTGATAAAATATATGGATGACTAAATATTATAATGAAGAGATGAAAAATCTGATGATATAACAAATTAATCCAAACATCATATCCAAATTCACTAATCAAAATATAAGATATATGTAATTTTTTTGATAAATAATAGAATTAAAAAATAATAATAATTGTACTATCACAGGTCAATGTTTCTTGGTGTATTTTAATTATTAATCTCATAGGCGTGTTTAATATTAAAAATCACCGGTGTGTTTCATATGAAATTTGCACTGGTGCTTTTATGTAATCAATTAGCACTGGTTTCAATATTAATTTAATACCACAAAATTATATTAAAAATTTGGCCATCGGTGCATTAATATTATATGCAACATCGATGCATATGTGTTATTGATACACACCAACGCTATTGTGTTATTGATAAGTACTGGGGCTTGTTTGTTACGGAAATTCACAGGTGCTTTTGATTTGTAATGCACCAGGGCATTTTTTCCTGTAACGCACCAGTGCATATTATTTTATACAACATCGATGCCTTCTTATTAATAACAGACCAATGCATTCTATGAAGAAAGCCTTGGTGCTTAATTATTTTTAACTCTCCCGATGCGTTTTGTTGTTAAAGCCCCGATGCTTATAAGACAAACGCCTTGGTGCTTAAATATTTTACTGCCTCGATGCTTTCATATTTTACTACCTCCGTGCTTTCATATTTTACTGCCCTGGTTCTTGACGTTAAGTGAACCGAACCAATGTTGTAGGTGTATGTATGCATCGATTCTTGTGACTTATACAAACACACCGATTTTTAAACATCCTTTTACACCTCCGGTCGCCCATATTATTTTATTTATAATCAACTTCCATTATAGTATCTGCAAAAACATCTGCTATCGATAACATATGTTGTAGCGAATGTTTTTTTTCCAATTTTGTAACACTAGAAACCTTCTTTATAACCTCTGCTAAAAGGTATTTTCCTTGTAGTGATTCAAAGATATCCGAAAGATAAATGAGAGCTCAGTTGGCAACAAAGTGTTAACAAATCCCAAATATTTTGTAGGGAATATCTATTTTTGTAAAAATCTATTAAGACTAGCTCATTGATCATTTTGTATATATTTTATAATTTTCGATGTAATGGGGGTTTGAGAGGGAGGAAAAGGACTGATCTGTATTGCAATATTTTCCCAAGATTAATGAAATTATCATGTAGAATTCTTGAATTTTCTTACCATAGATTCATGTGTTAATTCTCCTTGGTGTGTGTTTTCCCATGTGAATGTGTATCTTTCTGAGTTTTTCCATTTAAATGTAATGTCTTCAGTATTTGAATGAACTTGTATATTGTTGGGAAGTTGTTAAATGAAGAAACAATAATTTTTTTTGTTTAAGGGTGCCATGAAAATGAAGCACTCCTCAGAACAAGTTATTTGAAATGTCAATTTCAATGTTAGCTTAGTGAGAGAAGGGAACAACACCTCAAGGGAAGTTAGGGTTTAGAGAAGTTAGTGTGGTCATTTCTTTTTTTCATCTTGGTCTCATTCTCCATTTATATTTTAAATCTCATGAATCCTTTGTTCATACACTATCTCCATCCAATAACCATATTTTGTCTATTGAATCCATATTATTGGTGAGCATAACAATGTGGAGTTGGAATATTGAGTTGTGTTATCTCCTGTAGTAAACCCATTTTCTTTATTTGGGCAATCTGTGACCTTTAGGATGGATATGTATCCTAGATATCCCTATAGGTCATTAGGGCTTTGCATTCCTATAGGTGTATACATTTGTTTATACAAAGACACAAATGGAAGGTACACATATTTTTCACTTAAGCTATAAGTTTTTACAAATCGGAGAGTATTCCAAGCAACAAGTGCCCATTTCTTAGTTGAGTTGGTGCCCTACCAAATACAATTGCACTAGAGAGCCTTGATAACTTTTAGTATTCTTTTAGGAGCTACCAGAGATGAAAAGAGATAGATCATGATGGCTTGAAGGACCGATTTTAGGAGAATGAGATGGCCAAAAATTTTGAGGGAGTGAAAATTCCAATTGGTGATATTTTTGTTGAGATGGGAGAGAATGTCTTCCCAAGAACAATTGCAAACAACAGTCTCCAAGAGAGAGGAACCAATATATTTGGATATGTAAAAAACTACAGTGACATTGGATGTTCAACCCCTTGACGTTGGCGTCCAATGATCATGCCATAGGTATGACTCCCTATGCAGTCAGATATTTGACAGGTCCAACAACATGATGATTCAACTCCATGAAGTTTGCATCTGATGACCCCACCATAGGTATGACACCCCAATTGATTCAGATATCAGATGCCTATGGGGCAAGATGATTGACGACCTAGCCACTGATCTGACGACTATGGAATTCAAATAATCGATAGCTATAGGGACATCATGATCGGTGACACATCCACTGATCTGACGGTTGTGGAAGTCGGATAACCAACTACTGCTATTGTGTGTCGACTAACCGACGGTGTCCCACCAATGCTTAAACAAAAAAAAATTCTGTCGAATTTTAGAAGTGTAACTGTCGAATTTTAGACAAATTATTTGTCATATTTTGGGTACAAATGTATTTTTGTTTTTTATATGGTTGTTCCAAACACTAAAGGTGTTTTCAAGTGGTTACAATAATTGATTTTTTGCTTAGGGCTCTACTTAATTCTATTTTCCTCAACTTATGTTTTTGTGAATGAAAAAGGAAAAGGAGATGTAGTAATGTTGATCTCCTATTATAGCTCCCTATGTTATAACATTGATCCAACTCAGATATTGGTTTGAGTTTTTTTACACCTAGAGGATTGCTAATATTAGTGCATCAATGATGATATTGAGAGATCAAACTTCTGGGATTGGATGGTTAAGATATACTTGAGGCCAAATGGGTGATTTATAGGGATTTTAATATGGTCAATTCTCGACAAAATAAATCCTTTATCCCTCATTGTTTGAGCCTTAGGGACTGGGCAACATGGTTCAATCTATGTTCTAGTATAGGCCTTTTGACCCAAACATTTATAGAAGGAATAACTCCTTATATTTATCACTAAAATGGTATAAGTTCAGGAAGGGAAAGTATGGTCTTGAATCATCTTATTGGAACATTCTCTTAGAACAAAATATCCTTTCATTTGATAATTATGGCTCCAGGTTCATGTAGGGAACTGGAAAGTCATTGTGTTTGAGCATCGACTTATATTTCTTGATATTTACTAGGGAGGTTGTAATTTGTGTATGTGTAGGTATGATTTCCTCACTTAAAGAATTAATATTGTATGTATAACTTGTTACCACCTAAACTATCACCATTGTAAAAAGTCCCAACACAGGTGTTAACTAGGGAAACAATATGGGAAGTGCACCACTAACACCTCAATACACTTTACCCCGCACTTTAGGCCAACTCCTAGAAGCCAAGGGGGTATCCCAATAAATGAAAGTAAACCTATTCAAGGGAATTAAAACCATGAAAGAATATTCTATTCTTTAATGAATCTACAATATATGTAACAAGACCATGCACAAGGATTCCAATAAGTGATTTCAATGCTCTAAAGATATACAACTAGAAACAATTGCATGAACCCCAATTATATCCACTTGAAAGAAAAGGTTAGTTTCTAGTGGATGTGTGTGCCAAATATGATGTGTGAGATAAAAAATATTGACAATTTCAAATTTGTATTTAAGCCTATCACTTAATAAATAAAACTTCCAAGAGGTTAGAACCACTTTAAGCTATTTTAGGGCACAAAGAGTGAAGACATTCAACATTAATACAAGGTGGAATGTGTGATTGTGTTTACCACTTGATTATATGCTAAGAAAGGACAATACTAGGGCTGTCCTTCACCTTATAAATCTATATTATGAATACAAACATAGAAATTTTAGATTTAGATCATAAAATCACTATGCAAGAGAGATTTTAAGCACAAGAAAACAAGATTTCTGGGATGTTTCCACTTGGGCAAGAGATATTCTATGCAAAAAAATCCAAACAAGTGTTAGAAACATGTTCTAAATATATGTAAGCATTAAATAAGAAGAAACTTGTAAAATAAATGGTGAACCCCCCTAGGGTTTCACAAGTTAGCACTTGGAATTCACCAAATAGACCTCTAAGTAAATGATAAACAAATAATAGCACATTAGAGATCAAATACACCTCTAGATATGTAAGATAAGCATGAAAAAAGAATCTAGAAATGAAGTAGAGGCTAGGTATGAGTAAGAAGACACATTGAAGCACCAAACCCTAGCCTTTGGGTTTCAACAAATCTGATTTTTAATGCTACAATTTAAATTCCATATTTGAGAAATACTTTGAATCAACCCACAAGATGTTAGATATGGCGTCAGGGATTCCTTCTATAGGTCCATTTTTCTTCCTTACAGTTAGAGATCAATAATTAAGTGTAAAACCTAGGGTAAAATTGTGTAGAAGATAGAATACACTGTTAAATTTACACTAGACAATGAAATAATTCAAAATAAACATTTTTCTTTGGCTTTTTACTGTTAGATTTCCTTCTAAAAAACAATTTTTTTTTTTTCATTTTTAGGGTTTTTTGGTTGGTTATTGGATATAAGACAAGTGCCTTTTTATCCAATTAGGGATTATGGGGTCAATAAGTATGCCCCTCTAATAATTGGTCATTCCTATCTTAAAGATTAGGGTGAAAGATTGGAACCCTAGGGAAAAATGATCCCTTGTCTAATCAAGACAAGGTATGAATACCAAAGTCCCTAGAAGAAGGGATTCCACAAGGAAAATACCTTCACCAACAAGATCAATTATGGCTTGAATAAAATACCTAAAACCCTTTCCAAGGAACCAAAAAATAATAATATAAGAGATTGAGAACTTACCAAACCAAGCAAAGAAATATAGAAGAGAAAATACCTTATACATCCTCCTTCCAAGTAGCTAATTAAATCCTCAAATGGATTGATATTGCTAGCTAGTAGAAGCCTTAAAAAATTCACACTTATCTTTGATGCACCAAGAAAATAACCAAGAAAGAGAAAGCTCTAAGAATTTACACCAAAAACTCAAAAGGTAGATCTTCTATTAATTGTATTCAAAATTATATTAAAAAATTCACAACAATTTTGAATGAGAGGAGAGCCTCTATTTATAGAAGAGGTTTCTACATCCTTCTCATTCTTTATTAATTCTTTTTCCTTAAAATTATCCTAGGAGAATTAAAAAATAATACTTGTCATCCACACAAACAAATAGAATAAGTCTAAGCATAACCAAATGATGCCACATGTACATATAACCCTCATGAGAGGGGGATGTCCATAAATAAGGCGGGGAAATTCCTCCTTTAACTCAATGTTCCCTTGAAAATGTGTTGTAGAAGCCTCAAAATGTGGTGTAGTAGCCTCTCATGCAAGAAAAATTCCAACGTCTAGCTTCTCCAAGTGGAATGACCTCGTGAAATGGTGGAGAATGGGTCTCAAGGGTGGATGGATATCTTAATCAAGCTCATAAGACCTCAACAGATTCTTTCCAAAGTATGACTAGGCCATTATATCAAGCAAAGATCCTCCACAACCATCATAAATACCACACATATTGGTCAATCCTCAAATCATGCATGAAATATCTCCAAAAGTGATGAAAAAGGAGGGTGCTATGGAATATACAATGTGGCATGTGTATAAGATTTCCATACATGCATAAATAACTGAAATGTGCCTTAGCAGATGTGACTAGTGCCTTGGGATATGCGTACTTCATCAAGAATTGTGAGTCTACCTCATGAAATGTGAAAATGAGGGAGCATCTACATAATAATGTCTAATAGTAGAAAGACAAAGTGGGATGAATACATAAGATAAAGATCCATTTGTATGCATAAAATAAGTGTGCTATACATAGGTGTGATAACCTTTACAAAGAGAAACACTTTTACATCATATACAAAGGGGTAAGAGAGACTAGTAGCTCCCCTAAATCATGTTTCCTAGTAGATCCACCCCAATATGGTTGTATACCAACCCAAATCATACACGATGGACATGATGAAGAGTTACCAACATCAAGGGGAAGTCTCCTGGAGCCATAAAAAAAATTCCTACCTTGAAATGGGGACTAAAAGGATGAGCCATGATTGAACACGAGGGGCCTGGAGATACTACATAGGCCCCCCACCAATACAAAGAACATCTTAGCATGGTACAATGCAATAGAAGAGCACAAATACAACCACACTTTTGGCTCACCATGATACATTGGAGCACATAATCTGCCCATATGATGGTCCACATCTAGAGACAAAATATAGAGTACACTGAGCTGAATAATTTTGTTAGGTTGAAAGGAAAAACATATAATTAATATAATAAATAAATAAATATAATGTTATTTTATAATTAAAACAAAAAATAGATATATTAAATTTGGTAAATATAAATATAATCACGAAATCAAATAATATTAAATTCTACATTAGAAAATAAAAAAGATTGTACTACTCACATTAATATATACGTTGGTTAAATATAGTATTTTACAAAATTAAAAATAAAGTAATAATAATAGGATTCAAAGTTATCACAAGTAGGGGAACCTCTTTTATATTTTTTTGAAAGTATTTTTTTTTATCAATCCATGTTATCAAAGTTGAGTTACATAATAAAATGCATGTGCACAAGAACACATACATAAGTACAACAAAGTAGATCCATATATATTTTTTAATTCTTTTAGGTGATTAATAGATCTCAAATGAAGATGAATATACACTGATCTTAACTAAGTCATCATATGTTATTAAATAAATTAACTTGAAAAATTTAAATATAAATTCCTATAAAGGTAGAAGCATATATAAATTAGGAAATATAGGTATGTTTGTTTATATTTGATGTTTGTAGTAAATGAATTTCATATGGTACTAGGAAAACCTTATGAAAAAACCATGGTTGTCTCACTAGAATGTTCAAAAAATCCTTCTTCCAATTCTTTCTTGATTCTTCACCATATCCTTATACTTGTGTACATTCATCCAAAAATATGTTTGTCACAAAATTAATTGCATTTATCCATTGCAGGTAGGTCTTCTTATAATGAGTATCCTGATGAAAGTCACAATAGTTTTCCATGGCCACTTTTTCTAGACCAATATTCAAATTGGTAGGTGGTGGTTCAATAGCTCTGGGTGGAGTAGGTCTTCTAATGAATGACCAATACAGTTTCTAATTGGAAATTGCTTCTCCATAATTTCGTTTCCTATCATTTATTTCATTGGATAGTATTTTAATCATTCTTTGCATTGATTCCATATCCATGAATCCTTTTTTATACCCTCTGTAGGTTGCTTTGGTGGAGACTTAGGTAGGATAAGATCCCCTTTGGGTGGTATGACCACTTTCTTCTCTAATGTTGGTTGGGTCTATTTACATCCACTCATCTCAAATTCAACTTTCTTAGCTTCCTAAACAGTTAAAACTAGGGTGTCTTTAGTTGCTCACTTAACAAACATTTAAATAGGTGAAGGTAAAGCATTAATGTATACTTCTATTTGTAAATCATGTGTAGGTGCAACATTTTTCTTAAACGTATTTAGGACCATGGTAAATATTTGGTTGAAGTGTTTAGCCTTTTATTTAGGGGACATTACCAGAGATCATAATTCAACTATTAGGGAACCAATAGTGGTTTCTTCTCTGAACTTATCAATGAAATATTTTTGAAAATCACTCCAACTAGTGAATAATCCTATCGAAAAATTGTAATACCATATAGATGTTACATTTTCAAAAGAGAAAGTGAATAGTCTGCATATGATATATTCATATTGAATATTCATCAATCTAATTGTCATGACAAATTTCTTGATGCATTCTTCTGGAAAACCAACCACTTCAAGATCATATTTAGGAAGTAGTCATTTTGGATGCTTGGTTAAATTGTGTAATCGACCAGGTAGAGACAAAGAATCCCTAGTAAACCAAGGCTAATTAACAATTTTATTGTGGGCCACTTCTGAGTGATCAAGATTTGAATTTGATCTTTCTAATTTGTCTGGATTCGAACTTGAACCTATATCTTGTTCAAAATAATCACTTTTAGGTAGGGTTACATCAGGGTTGAAATGGGTTGGATGAATCAAGAGGAAAGGTTGTGAGATTTTTTTCAAAGATAATTCCACTAAATATTCTAACATACAAACTAGATTATGATTAGGATTCGTGGTTACAGTTCTAGTATAATTTCTTCAATGAAGAAATGGAGGTGTTATGGGAAAAACACTGATATGATTTGCATATACCCAAGTAATACATCTACGCATGTTTACTTCTTGATTTGATATTTCATACATGATTGACTAAGTACCAGGTCCAATATTTACTAAATCTTGAAGTTTGGGATTTTTAGAAGTCTGACCTTCATGGATAGAGATATCTGTTTCTAAATATGGGTTTTTTACGTGGATTTCCATGCACATGCCCTCCTATCACTAATTTTGTTGAGGGGGTTGGATTCCCAATTCTCAACAATAGGGATTAAACCCAAGGATGAGGCACAATTAGAATCTTCCCTATTTGGTGTGGAATAATATTCCAGGTTAATGGTTCATAAACCGTTAGATGGGAACCCAATGGTATGATGTTCACACATACTTTTGTGCTATGTCCATTCATGTCTATTTGATAATATTTAACCATCTCATTGATTTTCCTCTTAGCCCCAGTGGATAATTGAACTAACCAAGATTTCTTATGCTTAATCCTTTGCAAGTGAAATATTTCAACAATGTTAGCATTTATGTAACTATGGATAGCTCTAGAATCAATTAAAATTGCTATGGATTGGTTGTCAACATTACCCTCCACTTCAATAATGGGGGATTGATATTTTGGTTTCTTTTTGTCCAAGGTTGCATAATTCCTTGAGATGTTTCCTCCTATGTCTTCAACTTCTTTATCCTACTAAACGTTTTGGATAGTATTCATTATTTCTCCTTTGTGAGCGAAGTCCCTATATAAGTGATTTCCCTCACATCCCCAACATTGCACAGGCTGTTGCATTTGTCTTTTCCCAAATTAATCTGCAGTGTTTTGCTTATTTTGAGTTGAATGAACTTGCTGATTTGATTAGGAATTGTTCTTGAAAAAGGGTGGCTTAAAACATTTCTGCCTTTGCTCCTTTTTACCCTTCATCTTGTCATTCCAAGTCTTTTGGAAAATTGACCTTCCTCTGCTTTTCTCATAAATATGTCTTTCTCTCCTTATGGCTTCCTCCAAAGTATTGGGGTTATCATATTAAATATTGTCACTATAAAAGGAGGGTAACCCACTTAGAAACCTTTGTATTTTGACCTTCTCATTCTTTATGAAGTTAACATACTTCAATAATTCAAATAACCTCTTCTCTTATTTGTCCATTGTCATGCTTCCTAGCTTGAGTTCAAAGAAATCTTTCATCTTCCTTTCATAATAATGCTCGGAAAAATATTTTTTCTTGGAAATATCCTTTGAACTGCCTCCATGAGATCCTCTTCTCATCAAGGTGCTTGGATTTCTTAATGTAATGTTACCACTATTTGTTTTTGGTTTTCTTCTAGTTTACTGATGTAAACATATTATCAAACAATTTGCATACCCAACGTCCTATCCAACAAATTACATGTAATTTCTAGTCTCAACTAAAAAATGAAGGAAATACCAATTAAAAAAATCAAAGGGGTTTATTGCATTAATCATTTATGATTTCTGCAATACATTTAAACCCAACACACAATACAACAACTAACACATAATGAACCTGATATATAGAGTGTTATAGGTTTCTTATGTAATTTCTGCTGGCTACTTTTACAATTTATGGAAATAATATGCCTGTAGATGGTTACCAAAATAGATACACCACTCAACAAGCAATATCCATAGGTTCTATGATTCAAAAAAAAAAGAAAATTGACCCCTTTCCTCTAACCAAGTAAGAATTCCCATACAGAACTGTCCATCTAATAAATTCGGCCCAAAACAAGGTAAATCAGACCTCCAGCAAAAGGGAAGCTCGTCCAACTTATAAGAGTTTGACACAACAAGGGTAAACTCAACCACCCAACTCAAAGAACACCTAGAATATTCAATTTTGTCCTTGCTGTAACAAGATTCACCTAGAACATTTTAGATTGACCCCCCATTCTTGAATATAGTACCTCCCTTCATACAAAACACAACCAATGGAGTATTCACTCAACCTCCACAGTCCAACTTGCCCTACCTCTAAAAAATTGACTTCAAAGGAATGAAACAACCCAGAAAAAGTGAAACTTTCCCCCCTCAAGGTATTCGACCTCTGCTACTAAGAAATCAACTGCCCAAGACAAAAATCAATTGCTAAAAGAGAAACCTCAGCTTGACAACCACAATAAAATGAACTTCGTCACAAATGAAGCACAATAAGAAGATCTATATGATCTCCTCTCAATGACCAACTAGGGTGGATAGTCTCACCACTGAAACCAATCTCTAAACTCTCTAGGGCTTTTTGTCCCAAGATTCAAAGCCACAAGATCTCTCTCAATTTCATTTTTTAGAAATAACATATGCATAATGAGAGAGGGTGTCCTCCTTTTCCTTTTATTCTCTCTTTGACCCCTTTTTTTCCCTTTTTACCCTTTTAATAAATAAAAAGTGGATTTATTAACTCAATAGTCACCTAGGCTCCTTTTTACCTAATTACTCAAAGTCACCTTTTAAAATAAATTATTTTCACACTCTGATGACTTTAAAGAATTAATTAATTCCCCTTTCCCACTAACTATATCCTACGAGAATCACTTAGGGTATTTCTTTATTCTCCTGGAGAGATCATTTGGAAAGGGACATTACAATCCTCCCTTCCTGAGATTGCTTGTCCTCAAACAACTACAAGTTTCAATGCTACAAGATCTAGTCACCCTCCCTTGTGGAATCCTCCGCTAGTAAATATCTCCACCTGATGAGGTAATTTCAGATCACCCTGTTACGTAGTTTCCTTTCCCATACCTCCAAGACCTCCTCCGGGACCAACACTAACTACCCTTCCTCATCCAATGGAGGTAATTCTGCCGAAGTAGTGACCTATTTTCCCAATTCCTTATTGAGGCATGAAACATGAAACACATTATGAATCTTACTTCCCTCCGACAACTCTAGCTCACAAGATACCTCGCCAAATATTCAAATCACCCTGTAGGGGCCTTAATATTTTCAACACCACTTTTCTTCAGTGAATATTGTCTATATGGATATAATCTCAAAAATACCAAGTCCCCCACCTATAAAGTTTGCTCGAATCTGTGCTTATATTCATACGTCTTCTACTAATTTTGTGCCACCTATAAATTGTCCTTGAGAGACTTGAGGATGTCATGGATCTCCTAAATCTAATCCATGGCTTTGGGAGCCCTACTATCCCCAAATTCCAAGTTTACAAAAGAAGGATCATCATATCCATATAATGCTTAGAATGGTGTCATACTGATGGACATATGATAAGTGGTGTTATAACAATGTTCCCCCAAATGAAACCACTTAACCCATGCCTTCTGCTTCATGGACACGTAGTTACATAAATACCCCTCAAGATACTTGTTCATGATATCTGTATGTCCATCTATATAAGGGTGGTAACTAGTGTTGGGATTCAACTCTGTGCTGAACAACTTGAAAATATCCTGCCAAAATGCACTAAGGAACCTGTTGTCTCTATCACTGATGATATAATTCGACAACCCATGGAGTCTAAATACCTCCCTGGAGAAAAAATCCACTACCTTTACCACCTTGTATTATGAATATATGGCAAATAAATGTGTAAATTTGTTCAACCAATCAACCACCACATATATGCAATCTCTTCCTTGTACTTTGGGCAAGTTTGTGATAAAATCCATAGATATGCTTTCCCACTTCTTCTTTGGAATGGGCAATGGCTATAGTAATCTTGTAGGATGGCTCTGATTTGACTTGTTCTACTGATAGGTCACACACTCCCTCACATATCTCAATACATCATCCTTGAGGACCTTCCAAGTGAACCTCTCTCTGATCTTCCTGTAAGTTTTAAAAAATGCCTAATGCCCCACCAAAGGTGTATCATGCATAGTCCTCATGATATGCTCCTTTAGTGTAGATTCTGGGACTAAGTATATGCAGTATTTGTAGTAGATGATATCATCCACCACTTTGTACCTGTCATCCTAGACACTATCATCCACTACTTTGTACATGTCATCCTAGACACTATCATCCACCACTTTGTACCGGTCATCCTAGACACTATGATCCATCAACTCACAAACAATTTTTTTCTTGGAATACTCCTCCAAGAGATGAGATTTCCAACTAGCTGAAATCTCTACAAGTGAATATATCTCAGGTTTCCTGGAGAGAGCATCAACAAATGAATTTTTCTTTCCTTTTACATACTCAATGTCAAAATCATATGCCTGCAATTTTATAACCCACTCCTATTTCTTTTCATTCAAATCCTTTTTCCCCAAAAAGTTCCTCAAGCTGTTTTGGTTGGTCTTAACAAAAACATTTCCACCTACAAAGTACTTTCTAAAATTCTCCAAGGAATTCATAATGGTGAGCATTTATTTGTTGTAGATGGAGTAGAATATCTCCTAATCTACGAGCTTCTTTCTCTCATATTCTATTGAATGCCTCTTCTACATAAAAAATTCTCCTATCCCCTCACCCAATGCACCGCACTCAAGCACAAAGGGCCGAGTAAAATGAGGAAGTGCTAGAACTGGGAAAAAATTCATCACTTACTTTATCCCATCAAATGTCCTCTAATCATCCTATTTCCATATGAATGATCCTTTCTTCTTTATATATATGAGTGGTGTAGCCAATTGTGAAAACCCCTTCACAAATTTCCCTTAGTAGCTACAAATCCCAAAGAAACCACACAAGTGTGTAAGATTTTTGGGTGGTGGTCAATCTAGTATAGCCTATATATTCTCCCTATGCACATGTACCCCATGAGCATTGACCACATGACCCAAGTATAATATCTCAATCATTCCAAACTCACACATTGACTCCTTGTCATATAGTGATTGTTCCTCCATGATGCTCAATATCTCATCCATATGCTCCAAGTGTTCCTCCCATGTCCTGATATATATCAGAAGATCATCAAAGAATACCAACAAAAACTTCCTCAACTATTTTTTGAATATGTGATTCAAGAAGGACTGAAAGGTGGATGGTGCATTGGTCAAACCAAATGGCATGAACAAAAACTCATAATTCCCATAATGGAATTCGAAAGAAGTTTTGGGAATATCCTACTCTTTGACTCTGATCTGGTGGTACCTCGATTGAAGATTAATTTTTGAAAAATACACTACTTTCTGGAACTCATCCAAAACCTTGTCGAAATTGGGAATAGGGTACCTATTCTTGATCATATTCTTATTCAACACTCTATAGCCAATGTACATACACATTGTGCCATCCTTCTTCTTTCCCAACACTATAGAAGAAGTGAATGGACTCGAGCTAGGCCTGATGTGTCCCATCTCCAATAGTTCCTTAATTACCTTCTCAATATCATACTTGAATTTCTTCAGATGCCTTTAGGGAGTGGTGATCATAGGTTTTCTCCCTCTTCCAATTCAATAGTGTGCTCAAATACCTTGTTTGGCGGTCTCCCTAGAGGTATCTTTCCAAAATATTGGTCATGTTTTCTCAACAATGTCTGGATGTTTATATGATAATGATGGTTACTAACAAAAGGTTTCTATGTAACTATGATGAAACACTCTAATGCATAAGAGACATACCCATGTATGAATATACCCTCCATTCATTTGGATGAGACGATATTGGGAGCATCATTTGACATGCCCCCCAAAACCACCTTCTTACCATCTTCTGCTTTGAACTCCAACTCCATGGCTTGGTAGTCAACAAAATGTTTTCTTAAGGAAACAAGACATTGGACCCCCAATATGATATTGATGTATTTCAACTCAACTACATAGAAATCATCAATCACTGTGTATTTTCCCAATGATACACACAACTGTAGGATCTCCTAAGTGCAAGGCATTACATGCCCACTGGCTACCATTACATAAAACCCCTCAAAATCCATCATGGGAATTCCCCTCTTATCCACCAAGGCTGAGTCCATGAAGTTGTGGGTTTCCCCGCCATCAATCAATACCATGACCCACTGAACTTGAACTAAACCATAGATCCTAAAGGTGTGAAATTCAGGGACACTCAATAGAGTGGTGATAGTTCCACTCTTGACCTCCTTATGTTACTTCTCATTAGTTAATCTATCCTTCTCGTCGTCTTGTACCTACTCTACTTACTCTTATTCCTCACTATATGAAAGCACTTCTATATAGTGTGCCTTACCCTTTACCATACACCTCTGTCCAGGTTCCCAAGGTTCCTTGCATGTAAAGCAAATCTTCTTTCTTCTCAACTCATTACGAGTTGCCTCATCCATATTCTCCTTACCAATTCCCTCTTTCTGAAAGGTTTTTTAAACTTTTCCTTTCTACGAATGAAATGTTTGGAGAATTTTTTTGTCTTTGGGACTACATCCTCCATGTCTTGTGTCTTGATAATGGAATCCTATAAAGTCTCAGGTTTGAAGGATTTTACCCAACCACAGAGTGTCTCAGATAAACCTTTAGTGAAAAAAATCGCCAATCTTTGCTTAGATATATTTGTCACTGTGATTGCAAGCCTCTGGAATTCAGTAATGTACGCATATGGTGTTCCAACCTGTTTGAGTTGTGCCAACTCTCTAAAATGTAATTATGGATCCTTCTTATCAAACCCGTCCATCAAATTCTATGTGAAGTCCATATAGGAGGTGATGTTGGCATGTCCCAAAGTGACCAATCCATGGTACCACTAGTCATGGGCATGGGCCTCCCCATATAAGTGCAAGGTAGTGAATTTAATCACTTCTGCCTCCGTCATTGGGTTAAGTTGGAAGTATGTGTCCAAATTTTACACCCATACTCTAGCTGTACACTTATTCAAACCATCAAAGGAGGAAATGGTGATCTTCCCAACCTTTCTCATGAGATCAATGTCTTGCTGACCCTAGTTGACCTTCCTTGGTATGTTCCTGTACTTGATATTGTAGTAGTGCTGTAGTGACACGGGCTCCTAAAATTCCTCACCAATATCCTGGTACTCCCTCCAATAATCATCAAAGGTCTCACCTTGTCCTTACTTCCTTTGATTCCCTGTTTGTTGGTTCCCCACAAATTGAGGCATAAGAGGCTTATGAATTATTCTACATGCGGTTCTAGTGCCAACTTGTGCATGAATATGATTGTTGATGCCTTCTGAATGGTTTCCGTTGTTCCCATTGGACCCCCCTACCCCATTGTTTCCCCTATTGCGTCCATTAGTACCTCCCAAACCATTGTTTTTTTTTTTCACATAAACGGATATGAGATTAGATTAAGAAGTGTGGCAGAGCCACTGGTTCAGATTACAAAATGCCCAATGTTTCTTTGGGTCTTTTACCTTGACTACAAATAGCTTTATCTACAACAGTTGTGAATACAAACACAAGCCTACTAACTGCCAGAGATCCCTATGTGCTTACTAAACTGCTTATTTAAAGCCATGGCTACTACATTGCCAGACTGCTTGAGAGCTTGATACAGTGACACTTAACCCAGAAGTTACTTTTCTTCATCCTGGTTCCAGTTACTGTTGAGCTGGGCCATTTTGGCCTCCAGTTGCTCCATTCTTTCGTCGAATTCTTGTTGTGGGTTCTTTAATTCTTGATGCAGTTTGTCCAATTCTTCAGCAAACCCAATCTTTGTCAGAGTGATGTCTGAGTCAAGCTGTTCAAGCCTGCGACCAACTTCCACATCCAGATTTTCCAAGAAATCTAACTGGTGCTGTAGCATCTGCTGCAAATTTGCAAGGGTCTTGTCCATCTCCTTCAAGCGTTCTTCTGTACTCATTGGCCCTTTGGAGGAAGATGCCATCACCCTTCTTGCTTTACTTTGCGTTCCTGGAGTAGCTCGCCCTAGTTTCTTGTCCTCTCTTTGTGCCTGCACGTCTTTGCTGAGCGTTCCTTGAGTCGATTTGTGAGGGGCCCGAGCGCCCTTTATTTCTCTTTGGTTCTTGGCCATCATTATTTTTGGGAGATGGGGGATTCGCGCGGATCCTTTGTCTGCCTCCAGACTCGGGCTCTCTTTCTCTTGGTACCTGACTGAACATATTTGCCAATAAACCCGAGCGTCCTTGTCTTCATGCCCGATTCGCTTTGATCCCATGTACCTGCGCGAGTCAACATTTGTATGAGCGTTGATGGACCTCATGAGATTAGGGGATCTCCACTAGATCCAATGTGCCATTCACTGACAGAGTACCTTCTTTCAGTAGCACGCCTTGATTGGCTGCTTGATCAACACTGCAGTTTTGGTCTCTTAAAACATGATAGAAGTGACAGGAGTTCAGCTTGTTGGTGATAATTCGAATTTTATCCAGGAGACTTTGGAGTTTTATAGATTGAGAGTTGGACCTCTTTACCATGGCTTGTATTATTATTCTTGAATCTCCTATTACTGTTAAGTCCTGAATATTGTGTTTTATTGCCAATTTCAGACCCTGCCAGAGAGCCAATGCCTCAGCCCTGTTGTTGGTGTCTATGCCGAGCCCAATTGCATATTTCATGACTGTGCCTTGATTTGGATCTTGAATTATGCCTCCTCCTCCAGAGGGACCTGGATTCCCTTTCGAGGCCCCATCGAAGTGAAGAATTGGGGTTTTGATTTTACATTTCCAAGTCACCAAATCACTTTCACTTCCCCTGATCTCCCAAGGTTCTGTATTGGAGTGCGTTTTGAATGGGCATTCTAGTTCAGGGACATTGAACTGGGCTATCCAGTTTCTCTGTTCTTCATCTAGCTTTTGAAGCTCGACTGTGGGACTGAGATGTGCAGCCAGCTCCCCCAGAATTGCTTGAATTTTGATGTACAGTCTTTCTTCATTTAACAGACTGTCCTTGAAAATTCTATGGTTTCGCTCAAGCCAGAGGCTCCAGAGGGCAAGCTTTGGTAACAGTCCCCATATCCAGTGAGTTTGGTTCTTTTTTTTGCCGGCAAAGGGACATAAGGAATCCCATTGGAGGAGAAGGCTTGTTACATCATTGGGGAGTTTGGTGATAAGATGGAGCCCTGTAATTTTCTTCCAGACTTCTTTGGAGTAGTTGCAATTAAGGAGAAGATGATCGATTATTTCTTCCTCTTGGCAGCATAGAGGGCATCGGAAGGGCCCTTCCCAGCCCCTTCTTTTGAGGTTCTCCCCTGTTGGGATGCTCTTATGTGCCAGGGTCCATATAAAGAGGTCAACTTTTGGAATGGAGCGGTAATTCCAGACTGCCTTCCATAGGGCTGGATTTGGTAGTGCAGTGGGGACTGAACTTAGGAGGTTGTATCCTTCAGCTGTGGTATACGCTTGAGCTTTCCTTCCCCATCCTCACTCATCTTTACCTGCCTTTTTTAGGGGAGCCTTCCCTTGCAAGAAATTCTTGAGAGCAGCCCAATGTCTCTCTAGATTGGCGGGTCTGATTGGGGCTACCCATCCTTGCCAAAGATGCGGTCTTTCTACTTCCCATTCTGAAATGTCTGAAAGAGTAGAGAGGTTTTGGCTGTCCATCCATCTTTTAAGGTCTTGGAGATCTTGGTGCTGTTCTAGGAGGGGGTCTCCCATTATCGAATCTGTCCAGATTCTTATTTTCTTGCCATTTTTCGGGACCCAAGTTAGGTGGGGTGCGAAGAGAGGTATCACCTTTTTGCAGAGTGCAAAGCTGGG
>JZKD02S1612935.1:24768-43277 GCA_000966675.3 Picea glauca | reverse complement strand
CGAAGCTGGGAGCTTCTACTGTGGTCGTTTGTTTGCTACACGCCTCTACCAGACGGCGAAAAGAGGAGGCTGGGGAAGGAGGGGGCGGCGGCTCCCCTCCCTGACCTGCCATGGCAGCTTAAACCCTAACGCACCAGGTTGCGCGAGTTTGGCTCACGAATCGCTAACGCATGATAGGGCCCATGTGTATCCAAAAGGTGGTGAGCTTGGCTCAGGAGAAATTGGACTTTTTCACCTCCCAAACCATTGTTACCCCCATGGTTCTGGTTTGTTTTTTTACTAGAAATTAACTGCGTCAAGAGTTGTGCCAACTATTGCTTCCCATTGGATAAATCCTCTAGGATTTGCAAATCCTTGTCTTCATTATTATCCCCCATGAATTCTTCTTGTTCTTCTTTTGGTTAGTTCTTTTCTACTTCTTCTTTGTTAAATAATTTTTTTCCCCTCCCTTCCTCCTATTTCTGCAGGTGATATACCCTTCGTCTCCTTACCTCATGAATTAAATAACCCCCTCAGGCTGGCAAGACCGAGGCTTTGATACCACTATAATGTTCCCACTATTTTTTTTGGTTTTCTTCTAGTTTACTGATGTAAAAATATTATCAAACAATTTGCATACCCAACATCCTACCCAAAAAATTACATGTAGTTTCTAGTCTCAACTGTAAAATGAATGAAATACCAAATTCAAAACTCAAAGGCGTTTATCACATTAATTATTTATGACTGTTGCAATACATTTAAACCCAACACATAGTACAACAATTAACAAGTAATGAAACTGATATATATAGTGTTGTAGGTTGCTTCTATAATTTCCACTGACTGCTTTTACAATTTCGGGAAATAAGATGCTTGCATATGGTTACCCAAATATATACACCACTCAACAAGCAATATCAATAGGTTCTATGATTCAACAACAAGGAAAATTAAACCCTTTCCTCTAACCAATTAATACTTCCCACACAAAAATATTGAGATGATAAATTCAACCCAGGACAAGGTAAATCAAACCTCTATCAAAAGAGAAACTCTCTTAGATTATAAGAGTTCGACCTAGAAATAGTAAACTCAACCACCCAACTCAGAGAATGCCCAACATATTCAACTTTATCCTTGGTGTAACAAAATTTGCCTAGAACATTTCAGATCGACCCCCCTTTCTTGAATATAGTGCCTCCTTCATACAAAATGTAGCCAATGGAGTATTCAATCAACCTCCATAGTTGAACTCTCCCTGCCTCTACAAACTCGACGTCAAAGGAATGACATAACCCCCAAAAAGGGAAACCTAGCTCGATCCCTTCAAGGTATTCGACCTCTGCTACTGAGAACTCAACTGCCCAAGACAAAATCCAGTTGCTAAAAGAGAAACCTCAACCAAAATAAAATGAAATCCATGAAAAATGAAGCACAATAAGAAGATTTGGATGATCTCCTCTCAATTACCAACTAGGGTGGATAATCTCACCACTGAAACTAATCTCTAAACTCTTTAGGGTTTTTCGTCCCAAGAGCCAAATCCACAAGAGCTCTCTCAACTTATTTTTTTAGAAATAACATATGCATAATGAGAGAGGGCTCCCTCCTTTTCCTTTTATTCTCTCGTTGGCCCTTTTTCCCTTTTTACCATTTTAATAAATTAAAAGCGACTTTATTAACTCAATAGTCACTTAGGTTCCTTTTTACCTGATTACTCAAAGTCACCTTTTAAAATAGATTATTTTTCCACTCCAATGACTTTAAATAATTAATTAATTCCCTTTTAACATTGACTATAACCTATGAGAATCACTTAGGCTATTTCGTTAATCTCCTGGAGAGATAGTTTAGAAAGGGACATTACACTTAAACTGATCCCACCATATGGCCGCCTTTCCTTGCAAGTGGTAGGTTGAAATTCTATCTTCTACTCGAGAAGGGTAATCATGTAGATATAAATATTTCTTGATTTCCAACAGCTAGGCCTTGGCCTCCTCCCCTTTCTTGTGCTCACCCTTGAAATTTGGTGGCTTAATTTTCCCGAGTTCACCTTGAAATATGTCTTCCTCAAGCCTTCTCCTTTTCCTCCTAATAGGAGAAACAATTGGTATGCTCCCTTTCCCTGAACTTGCATGAGTTCTCATGGTGGATTTCTTTGGAGGATGATGGCATCTACTCATTCTTTTTGACTATCTATCATTTCCATGATCATCCCTTTTTCTATGGGATCTAGATGTTGTCACTTGTCTAGCACTAGATTATTGCTTGGTGCTAGAGTATTTGTTGACTTACTTATGTAACATATTGAAAATTTAAAGTATCTCTTCCCGAGCCTTCAGAATCCTTTCATTATCTGTTCTATAGCTCTGCACTTCCCTATGCAGACTTCTCATAGTTACATGATCTTTCCTATCTCTTCTCCCATTAGATTCTATCTTAGCATTACCCATGCTGAAATGTAGACCTATGATCTCTTCCTCATGGATATGATACCCTTGAGAATCATCCATAACTCTAGTCCTCATATAAGAACCAAAGTTGTTATCCTGTACTTCTAATTCTACAAGAAATGTGCATATAATAATTATTGTCAGCACAGGCATAGCATAAAACATATCATCAATTAGAATACATGTTGTTTCTTCTTCAATTTATTAGGGACATGTTATCCCCATTTTTTGGATAACTAAGGATATTATGTCCCGAATCGCATGGATGATTTTAGGGGCTAAATTTCTCTCATGGGCTAATTTTCCATGGTTTTCTAAAAACGAGATTCGCTATTTTAAAAATGATTCGCCCAAATTCTATAGGATAAAATTATTTTACCTTAAAATCACCAAAATTCTATAAAAACTATATAAAATCCTTAGAAATTTGAATATTTTTACAAAAATATCGCCAATCATTTATAGTTGGTATATGAAGGATTAGTAAGATTCGCCAAGGTTTCTACATTTTAAAATAAATTTCATCCTTAAAATCATCCCTAGTCTCGAGGCCCTTAGGTTGCAGATATAGAGTGCCGAGAATACTACATGACTAGCAGTACCCTTTTGCACAGTTGGAAATGCCACTCACCACCACAGATGGTCACAGATTTGCAGATGGCATCCACCACATCAGCTGGCTTCTAGAAGGAAGTGGGACTTTCTCCATGAGGTACAAGTCAGTATTATGGTGAGAATAATTTCAATATTTAATCCATTTGAGTATGTTTTATCTTATATTGCTCTAGATTTCATGATATATGCTTGGACATTATGCCTTTTTCCCTGCTTCACCTTGGTGGTTGACATTGTTCCCTAGTAATTTGTCTTCCTTGGGGATGTATTTTCCACTAGGAACTCCTTTAAAGATCCATTGTACCATTCCCTACCATACTTACCACTTTCCATCATTATTCCCCTCCATTTCCTTGTCTCTTGGGATTTTAGGGTGTATTAACCCAATAAGGAGTTGTCCCTCATTCTATGGGAAGAAGGGGATGAAATCCCAGAGGGATTGATGTTGGGTAAAAAATAAAATCTTTGTATGAACCTTCTAGATTATTCACCCAAGGATCAGCCAAGAAAGAAGTGAAACACTTATCTTTGAGTAAAGGGGACCCACAACATAATAGAGAATGCTTAAAATGTTAGTTGTGTAAAGTTTTAGTGCTTCTATTAGGTTATCAATGCATTTACAAAATAACAACATAAAGAGGATCATTGAAAGAAACACAGTCACAAGGTACACAACATTTTATTCTGGGAAACCCTCATGGGATCTGCCTAGGGATAATCAATCCCCTAGGATATAAAATCCTAACGGAGCTACCCATTGTTGGTAAGGATACTATAGTATCATCAACATGACTCCCCTTTTCGAGGGAGGTCCTTTTGGAAAATACCAAGCTTGTCTCGAAAGTACTCAAACTTCACATGAGACAAAGGCTTGGTCAACACATCTGCAACCTGCTCATCTGTGCCAACATATTGGAGCTTTATAGCTCCCCTCTGCACCATATCATGAATGTAGTGATACCAGATCTCTATGTGCTTCGATTTATCATGGAACACTGGGTTCTTTGTCATCTTTATGTAACTCTGGTTATCACATAGAATCACGGTGGATTCCATCTCCAGATCAAATAAACATGTCAACAATTTCCGAAGCCATATGGCTTCACAACTAGTGGAACATGCTGCAATGTATTCCACTTCTACCATGCTGAGAGAAATATTGGCTTGCTTCCTGATTTCCCATGAAGTCATGGCTGAACCTAGACTGAAACAACATATTGAAGTGCTCTTTCTATTATAAGCACTTCTAGCCCAATTTGAATCAGTATAACCATACAGTCTGAAGTCATGATCTCTAGTATAATAGAGACCATAATCCAATGTACCCTTAAGGTATCTCAGCACATGCTTTGCAGCTACCAGGTGAACAAATTTGGGCTCTACCAGATACTGAATTAAGGTGTTCACACCAAATAATATATTTGGCCTATTATTCATTAGATACATTAATGAACCAATAATCTGTATGTACAGAGTAGCATCAACCAATTCTGTGGAAGTATCAACTAGGAGATTCAAGTTTGTTTCCATGGGTGTGTTCATGGATTTACATTCCAACATGTCAAATATCTTCAGTATTTCAACTGCATACTTCCCTTGGTTAAGGAATATCTTCTATGGGCTCTCCCAAACTTCAATACCTAATAAATAATGCATATGGCCTAGGTCTTTCATCTCAAATTCTGTAGCGAGCTTCTTCTTACAATATGCGATGAGCTTTTATTCTCCTTTTAAGAATAAGTCATCCACATACAATAGAAATATAACTAGATCATCATTCATAACATTGAATTAAAGGTTAGAATCAACTTGATTCAAGTGAATATCAATGTCCACCCACCTGTTCCAACTCGCTCAAAACAATTTACTGGCATTTTTGGCAATTTACTATTTTTAGCAGTTTTTAACTTCCCGGGCTATTTTGAGGGCCTAAATGAAGGTTTTTCAGGATTGAACTTCTCAATGATAGCCTAAGTCTCTCATTGAGCCCCCAAAATGAATCTCCTCGATAATACCTTTCCAATGGGCTATCGTTCTCCTAAAACGAAGATCATATGCAAAAGTTACGACCTTGGGAAGTTGATGTACTAACTTACCCAAACGAGGCCCACATGAATTTTGGCGCTTCATCTCCTAGGGTTAGGTTTTTGGATGTTTATGGTTTTTGAAATTCCTGTCTATTGTAAAAATGCCATCAAAGCCTCATTGTAATCTTCTTCTTGTGAATGAGTGCAACCGTCACATCTCTTCTCAGAGATAAGCCACCACCATTCCAACAAGCTTGTTTTCCGCTGCATTTTACAGTTTCAGCTTATTTCCTTATTGAATAGAAAACCAATTTTATTGTATCTCTGTAATTCTGTGTTAATCATATTTTAACAATATCTATTCATTTTTTTCTGCTCATAAAATCCAGATTAGTGGTATCAGAGCGATATGATCCTTGTCGTCTTAATGCATGTCCCAAACGAGGTCAGGGTACAAAGAGTTCGGTCTCGAGCTTGTTTCTTTTGAGGAAAAAATCTCTTGCACACCCAAGCGACCTCTCATGATAGGAGAAAATAAAGATGACGGGACATGATATGCTTTCAAAATGTTTCTTGAGGAATCCCTCACGCAACAGAGGAACGAGATGATGGATAGCTTGGTGCAAATCCTTCGGTGGCTACCAATAGGCGACACATCTTCCTCGAGTGGAGGTGACGCCCTCTTCAAGGTAAAAATCAACTTCAATATTCCTATATTTGAAAGTCAGATAGACGCAGATGTTGTAGACAAGTGGTTGAATCTACTAGAAGGGTATTTGGATGTCTAGGGTTTTCTAAATTCCTATTTATTTTAAAAATTCCTTTAGATCCTCATTGTAATCATCTTCTTGCGAATGAGCACAACCGTCACATCTCTTCTCAAATATAAGCCGCCACCATTCCAACAAGCTTGTTTTCCGTTGTATTTTACAGTTTCAGCTTATTTCCTTATTGAATAGAAAACCAATTTTACTGTATCTCTATTATTCTTTATTATTCATGTTTTAATAATCTATATTCATTTCGTTCTACTCATAAAATCTAGATGATAGTTTTACTCTTGGTAAATCCCAAGCTCGTCAGGAAACTATCAATTCTTCCATACCAAGCTTTAGGAGCTTGCTTCAGGCCGTACATAGATTTATTCAACCTGCATACATGAGTCTTCGTATATTCAAATTCAAACCCTTGTGGTTGTTCTATATACACTTATTCTTCAATAACACCATTTAAGAGGTCATTTTCACATCCATCTGGTGTAACTTACACTTCATTTTGGCTATAAGAGCTATGATGGTTCTGATAGAAGTGTATCTGGATATAGGAGAAAATGTCTCTTCATAATCAATACCTTCCTTTTGAGAAAAACCATGAGCCACAAATATTTCTTTGTGTTTCTCAATACTTCCATCTGCTCCATGTTTTATCTTGTATATCCAATTGGAAGATACCACATATTTGTTCTTTGGTATGGGAACTACTTCCCATACATCATTCTTTATAATGGAGTGGTATTCTTCTATCATGGCATCCACCCATTATTTCTTCTAAAAGACTTCTTCAAAGAAAATGGGTTCATTTTCTATGAGATCACACATCAAATCCATATAGCTGGAGAATGGATTGACATTCTTTCTTTGTCTCATGGTTCCTTATGGGGCACCGTACTTCTCTCCATATTGAATAAGTTCTCTCACCCAAGATGGCTTTCTCTTGTGAGAGATCGTCATACAAGGAGGTTCTTGTGATTCTATCATATCATGATCTTCTGGAATCTCATCATCAGGGTTAACTATAACTTCCTTCATGGGTTTTGCATCTTTGGGAGCTACAAGTTCTTCTTCATATACTTATTCAAGAGGACATTTCCTTGATCTCTTAAGTGATGCATCTTCATCAAAGGTTGCATCTCTGCTGATATCAATATCATGGTAACCTGGTATGTAAATTATGAAGGCCTTAGAGACCTCATAGTATCCAAAAGATATTCCCTTCTTTCGTGAGGGATCCAACTTAGTTCTCTTTTCTTTTGGAATGTGTACAAATAATGGACAATGAAACATTTTGAGATGTCTTACTTATATCTTCTTTTCGGTGAACATTTCTTGAGGGGTTTTGAATCCAAGTGCACTATGAGATAATCCATTTTGGACATAAACTGTTGTTCTTGCTGCTTCAATGCATAAGTGCATTGGAAGATCTTGATCATGAATCATAGTCTTCACTTCTTCCATAATTGTTCTATTCTTTATTTATACTACACCATTTTGTTGAGGATTATAGGGAGTGGTAAGCTCTCTCTTAATCCCGACATCTCTACAAAATATTTCAAATTCATTTGAGGTGTACTTTCCTCAATTATTTGACTTGAGTATCTTGATTTTTCTTTCAGAGAGGTTTTCTACCAAGGCTTTGAATTCCTTGAAATTTCCGAGTACTTCATATATTGATTTCAAGAAATAAACCCAAGTATTATGAGTGTAATAATCAATAAATGTTACATAGTATACATACCCACTTAGAGAGGTTGATGGAATTGGACCACATACATCTGAGTGGACAGGTTTCAAGATTCCTTTTTCTTTACTGCCGCTCTTTGGGAAAGGATTCTTTATGTTCTTTCCTTGTGCACATCCCTTGCATACACCTTCATGATCAACCTTAAATTATGGTAAACCAATGAATATCTTGCTTACATATGGTAAGGATTTGTAGTTGATGTGAGCTAGTCTTCTATGCCAAAGTTCACAAGGATTATCAATAGAGTGAGTTAAGGCTGCATCCGAGTGACCTTTTAACTTGTACAAACCTCCTTTTTTTGTTTCGATGAAAACTGCATCTTCTATAGTTTTTCCTTTAAGACACATACAAACTTCACCATCTATGAATGCAATCCTGAAACATTTCTTATCTAGAGTTGAGATAGAAAGTACGCTATTTTTCAAACCTGGTACATAAAGTACATCCTTCATTCTCATTGGAGTTCCTGAATCTAGTTTGTAAGTGGATTCTCCCATTCCTTTGATAGGGTACTGATAGTCATCTCCAAGTGAAACTTTCTGGGGTAATTCCTTTTCTATAAGGCTAGAGAGAATGTCTTTCTGACCTGTCATGTGCTTAGAAGCACCACTGTCTATGACCCAAGTATCCTCTACGGGTATCACGGATCATGAGAGGGCGAAAAACAAAACATAATATTCAATTTCTTCTTTAGTCAACTTCTTGGGTGGATCATCATCTTTAGCTGCATGGGAATGATTCATTTTGTTGTTTCTCTTCTTGTATTCTTCCTTTCTGGCAGGATAATTCTTAGCAATGTGTCCCATCTTATCACAATGATAACATTGATAATAGGATAAGTCTTTTCCCTTTCTTTGATCCTTATAAAATTTATGGAATCTCTTTGGAGGATGAGATTCTTTATGAAGGTGGGTCTCCTTTTGGAAATGAGACCTTTTCTTTCCTCCTTTAGCATGAGTATCTAGGGCTTGATATTCATATCTTAATATATGACTTCTCGATTGGCCACTCTTGCTTCTTCTTGAACATTTTCTTCACATAGATTGTCAAATTGGAGCTTCTCTTTTCTTGCATATATAGTTTGGATGAAGGCATCCCAAGGTCTTGTGAGACCATTAAAATCTATCATTATGAGTTCATATTCATCTAGGTTGTCTCCAATTTCTTCTAACTGTTCCTTGAATTGAGAAACCCTAGAGAAATAATCATGAACCATTTCTCCTTTATGCATCTTTGTATTCTTGTGTTGGGTTCTTAGCTACATATTCCAGTTGATGTTCTTTCCTTCATACATTCTAGTTAGGGAATCAAACATATACTTTGGAGTATTATTATAAGAAAGTTGAGGTATCAAGTGGTATTTAATGGAATTTGCAATTATTATTTTTGTCGTAATCATATCCTTCTTGTACTTCTCTTTGGCTTCTTATTCTTCAGGTTCCAATAAATTTTATTTTATGAATTTTGCAAGGTCATTCTCTTCAAGAATGAGTCCAATTCTTTACTTCCAGGCCCATAAATTTTCCACACCTTCTAACTTGTCAACAAGATTATTGGTTGCAGACATCTTGTCCTGGAGCTAGGAAAATGACCAGAAAATGAAAGTGCTCAGAAACTAAACCTGAAATTACAAGGAGGTGTGCTGAGCTGAGGCGAGTTGGCTGCGACTGACTGTTTTAGAAAATTCCAAGTTTTTCTCCCTCAAACTTGACCTGCACACTTTTGGACTGGTACTTCTGGTACTGGTTCTACTTTCATGGTTTTCTGGTACTAGCCAAAACTAGGGTTTGGCTTATTGGAGAATCTCCCCACTAAAAAGGTGCGCTCAAGTTGGCAAAGGATGCACTAGGGTAGGGTGCACTTCCCTAGGTGGTTTTTGGTAAGAAATTCATCTTCAATAAAATTCCCTAATTTCCTTGTATGACAACAATGATGTTTTTAGATTCCCAGTGAAAGGTGGACTATTCAGTCAAGCTCTGATACCATGTTAAGTTTTAGTTCTTCTCTGATACCAATTATTAAGTGCCTGAATAGATCTGCAAATATACTTCATAAATAACCAAGAATAAACCAAACTATTCACCAAATACTAAACAAAAGAAATAGAGAAAACCCTTGAGGTAGGGTAACACCATATATTAATCCTTAAGGAAGGATAACACTCCTCAAACAATGCTTGATACATTTACCATATTCTTCACTATGATTTATTACATTGTTTAGACTTCTTTATATAGATCTCTCTATCTCCTAAGAAACTTCTAGAGAGATTTCTCACATTTATTACATCTAACTACCATAGTGAGCCTTTATTAATATAGTGGACCTAGTCCACCTTACATTGAATGACAATATTCTCATATATTAAATGACTTCCACTAACAACACATAACTACATTCCCATTGGGTACCTCCCTAGGTACCCTATATTACCTCCCTAGGTATACTATATTAATGTAGTATACCTAGGGAGGTAATATGGGGTACCTAGGGAGTACCCAATGAGAATGTAGTTATGTGTTATTAGTGGAAGTCATTTAATATATGAGAATGTAGTCATTCAATTTAAGGTGGACTAGGTACACTATATTAATAAATGCCCACTATGGTAGTTAGATGTAATAAATGTGAGAAAGCTTTCTCGAAGGTTCTTAGGAGATAGAGAGAGATATATAAATAAGTGTAAGAAATGTAATGAAATATAGCGAAGAATATTGTGATTGTACAGGAAAGGATTGCTTGAAGAGTTTTATCCTTCCATAAGGATTAATATATGGTCTTACCCTACCTCAAGGGTTTTGACTATTTCTTGTGTTCAACATTTTGGTGAATGGTTTGGTTTATTCTTGGTTATTTCTGAAGTATATTTGCATATATATTCAAGAACTTAACAAGTGGTATCAGAGCACTTTCCTTGGCCAAAGAAGGGAATACTTTTTTTCTCTTTTTGCAGAATATTTTTAGGAAAGAAAAAAAGGGCGGCACACTTCAGGTTCAGATATGAAGCTTTTTGAGCTGAATTTGGAAAAAAAAAATGGATATTTTATTTCATCTCAGAAAAATACCCAATTTCAAAAAACAAATCAGTTGGAATGGAGTCCAAGAAGTAAAGTTATGAGCATTTTAAATTCAACAGTTTTTCAGGGGTTTTCTGGAAAAAACCGGGATTTTATGCAGTAAGTTATTTCTACACCCTAGTTTTTGTTTAAGATTTATTCCAAGCATGATATTTTTTACTGGAAGAGATGATGGCACTAATATTTAAGAATTTATACAATCTCACAAGTCATTATGGAAAGGGCAGTGGAAATATTTTGTAGACTGGGGTTTCAAAGGTGATGCTCTCATATGGTGGAAATCTGAGTGGATGTCACTGTCTGAGGAAGCACTTGAAAAATTACTTTTAGACAAGTGGTCTCATACAAAGAGTAAGGATAAAGACATCACCACAAGTTTATTTTCATGTGAAAAATCTATATTACAAGTTCATGGTTGTATTCATAAAGAAAATGTCATTGTTTCTATTAACCCTAGTTACAAACACAATTTTATCAATATTCCATTGGTTAATAGATCGCAAGTTCCGACAAAGAATATTCAAAGCACATCGGTTGCAGGTGACAATGTTAAAATTTTTAAATATTTGAAGCTCAGTATGGATAAATATGTGTTCCATTCATATTTTGAGGCTCTAGATATGGGTAATGAAGACATTGTTTTGGGATATCCATGGATAAAATCAGTGGGTACCATTAATATTAATGTGCAAAATAAGTTTTTAAAGATTTGGTACAAGAAAAAAAATTTACATTGTAGGATGTGTCTCTTAGTAAGAAAGATGGGCCCATGGAAGCTAACAAATAAGTTATTTTTGAGTCCAAAGTTGAATTAGAGGCAGAGTCTATAGAAGGAGATGAAGAGAAACTATAAAAAGGACATAATCAAGAAGCTAAGGAGGTCATTAACTCAAAGGCACCAAGTGTTGCAGATTTGAAGAAAAAAAATAGATACCTATAGTTGTTGTATATCACCATCCACATCATATAGAGACACAACAATCATCAAGGAAAGGGTTTGTGCATCAACAAATTTATGCCCCAACAGGGCACCATACAAGAAACTGATCAAGAGGTTCATTGAGGAGTATTGACACTATGGGAAGAGCTCAGGTTTCAGAAATAATCCCATGGCAACCCCGACATGATGCAAATCAAGATTAGGGTGGCAAGGCAACAAATAGACATCATGTTCGACTTCCATTGGGATGGATGGATGGTTATACTTGGTACCATTTGGCTACATTGCTTAGCCAGTCATATTGTATGGTTTCTTCTCATGTTTCAAAGACAAGACATGTGAAGGGGGATGGAATGTACTATACCTAGGGAGGTAATATGAGGTACCTAGTGAGGTACCCAATGGGAATGTAGTTATTCGTTATTAGTGGAAGTCATTTAATATATGAGAATGTGGTCATTCAATGTAAGGTGGACTAGGTCCACTATATTAATAAAGGCCCACTATGGTAGTTAGATGTAATAAATGTGAGAAATCTCTCTAGAAGGTTCTTAGGAGATAGAGAGAGATATATACAAAAGTGTAAGCAATATAATGAAGCATAGTGAAGAATATGGTAAATGTATCAAGCATTGCTTGAGGAGTGTTATCCTTCCGTAATGATTAATATATGGTGTTACCCTACCTCGTGGGTTTTATCTATTTCTTGGGTTCAATATTTGGTGAATGGTTTGGTTTATTCTTGGTTATTTCTGAAGTATATTTGTAGATCTATTCAGGAACTTAACATGTTATCAAAGAATTTCCAAAATAACAACATAAATATGATCACTTAAATAAACACAATCACAAGGTACATGAAATTTTATCCTGGAAAACCTTTATGGGGGAGAAAACCATCAAAAAATTCCTCAATAATAGATTGCCAATACAATGCCAAGACTAAGACCAAAACACCAAAGATAATCCAAGACTAAGTATGCCCCTCTCTTCTCCTTCTTCTTGTAACTGCAACTACCTTCAAAAGATGCGCACTAGATGAGTGATTAAGTGAGTGAACAAGTGAGGCTCCATCCTCACTTATAAATATTAGTTGAGGAGGAACAAGGGTTATGTCTCTTTATCAAGTAGGGCCGAATTATCCCAAGATTGGTTAAAACCACTTTATAAACCCTAGGGGGCAACTTTACAAATACTTCCATATAATTATGGTTTGACTGATCCACAAAAGGGGATTTGGTCTTATACAAGACCCGACATGATCAATCCACAAAAGGGGATTTGATCTATAAAATAATAACTCAATTAGGATTAGAATATTATTTGAAGTTACAATATTTCAACAAGTTAAAGGATATGAGGTCTCATCATGAGCCGACCTATTACATCCATGAATATCTAGTGGTATGACATTGCCATCATCTGGTCACCAAACCAGGGTAATGGCTCTCAGTCGCATGGCTGGGAGAAAGAGGGTCTCATCACGAGCGAACCTTCTAATTTCCACTGGGTGTTTGTGGGTGACATTTCCATTATTTGGTCACCACGCTAGGGAAGTGACCTTCAACCTCTCCTTAAAATTATGAAAGAATAAAAGAATGGCAATTAATGGGCTTGGAAAAAGTGCATTGCGGACGAAGGTACCACAAAACCCTCTACAAAATCACCCATGAATGAGACACTACAACCCCTTATATGTCATGAGCCCTATTCCCATTGAGTCTTGACCACAACCACTTTATCCACTTTACATGAGAGGGATCTCTTGGAAACTCTCCTTGACCTAGGCCAAGATCTACCTAATAGGACACCTCATCAACCCTTCCATACTCAAGCTTGACAAGTCGCATAGTGTCTTTGATAAATTAATTATTTGATATAGTGATATTTGATGCACATGCTTAGGTGGCTCATTTATTGATTGGATTCACTTATCGTGATGTTATGACTTGAGATCCTTGGAGGGCATGCTCATTTGTCTTTGCAGGACCTAGTTGGTGGACAATTTTGGGAGAACAAGCCTAGCTTGGTATTCCGTGGGGCTATAAGCCCATAGGTTGGATGCCAAGGGTCCACATGATGGATCATAAAGATGAAATATTGAAGGCCTATAGGACAATTGGATGGACCTAGCCCATTCTTCACTTGCCAGACGACTTTCCTAGGAGAGGAAAAAGATCACCTCCTAGGGCATGATGTCACTTTTGGGGGCTAGGTTTTGGTGATGATGTAGCCACTCATTGACACATGGAAGTTTTGAGGAGAAGGAGGTCTTCATCATGAGGAGATTTCCTATATGCTTGACATTTGGCCTTTGGAGGCCTTCCCATGCTTCTCCAACCCCGACAAAGTCTTCTAAGTGGAAAAATGTCCCCTAAAGGGGAGACATCCATGTAAATTAGGGTTTTTTCTGCAAAAGTGAAATTTTAAATGAATTGTTTAATATTACTTTGTTAAATGGGGAACTATTAGGGTTGTTGACCCCTAGTCTTATGGTTTACCCCTCAATATGTGGAAAATTCACCTTGGTGACATTTTGTATAAATAAGAGATCATAAGATCTCATTTTCATAATAAATATCCCTCTTGTGAGAGGAATTGGATCTGAAATTTTTGCTACACTTGGTATATTTGTCTCTTGTGCACTTGTTTATGGCTATCTCTTGTGAATGGTTGATGGAGGAGTGGGGCGCTAGCCTTGGAGGATTTTTTTCTAGATTTTATGGTGGATTATCCTTACATCTTTCTTGATTTTGGTATGGTATTTTACTCTTATGCTATCATTTTTTAAAGTCAAGGATTGTTATTCTAGGAGCTAAGTGGGAAGTAAGAGTATTTACACCCCCATTCTAGTCTCCATCATTTATTGCTTAAAGTTCATTGATGTTGCAAGGGTTTGTTTGAGGAAGTAAGAGGATTTACACCCCTCATTATCAAACCCTAACTAGAGATACTTTCCTTGGGAAGTAAGAGGATTTAAACTCCTAAGGAAGTAGTATATATAGCTAATTTATTTGACTCCATTAACCCAATAGTAAAGGAACTAGTCATCTAATTTTTTCATTGGAGATATAAAATCATTTCCTTGGGAAACATGAATTTTTGTCTTTTGAAAGATCTCTTTCTTGGAGTTGGTTTTCCACTTTGAGAGGAGTATTCCCATAATAGGGCATCCCCTCTCTCCCACAACTTTAATTTCTGTTACAAAATTTAACCTACAACCATTAAGGTTGCATAACCCTAGCTACTAATTCACTCCTAACTCCTAAAATAACCCTAGACTAGCTCCTAAATTTTGCTCACTAACTCTACTAACTAGGGAACATATTTTGGGATATGTGTTGGCATAGTTTGATGGTGTAATTTGCTAATAAAAGTGAACGAATGCTACAACCATAAGGCTACAATTTTCTGCATAAAATACATGTTACAACAACTTTCTTTGTTTAGCCTCAAAGTGCCATTTTTCAGTCATAATTGATTGCCATACTCATTGATAATATTGTTGATTGATCTTATGCTTTACATGCTGATTTGAAATATCTTACTTGCTGATATAACTATCATCTATTGATGAAAATTGGGGAAAAAAAGCTTAACTTGCTGATCCATACTAACATATATCATTGTAAGTTGGATTTTCTTGTGTCCTGGGTAGGTACAATCATCCGGAGAAGTACTATACATTTGGGAAAAAAATCACTTGACTTATGATGCAGGAGCATCATCATCAATGTTCAAAGAGGCTGAGTGGATGACAACTTAGCATCCAGTGCACACATTTAAAATTTGTTTTGAACTTGAGGAGAGCACGTCATTTTGGTGTTTTGAAAGTATTGAAATTAAATACGTTTTAATGTTTGGAGGCTAAAATCCATTATGGATAATCCAGGAGATTGTAATTTCTTTAATGTATATAGGATTGTACACATATTGAGAATCAACTCATATCCGAGTTGTAAATGCCCATTTATTGTAATAAGTCTTAGTAGGTGAATGTTTTAATTGTAATATGATAGCACTTAGATAGGCTAGAGGGAAATCTCGAGAACCCCCTCATGTATAAATATATGTATTGTAGGCCCAAATGAGGCTGCTACTGAGATTCTTATTTGTTGTTGATCAGTTGTTATTAGAAGATATGTAGAGAGTTGTTGTATAGAACTTGTGTAAATGTTTGTCTGAATGAATATAATAGAGGATATTTTCTTCCAAATGTCTGGGTTTGCTTATCTACGAGTTCATTGGTTAATGTTGTGTTTATGTGCGTTATGTGTTTTATATGCCTATGTGTGCATTTCATGATTATATGAATGAATTGTTGATGTTCTTTAAGTTTCAATTGTTTCTCTTCTGAAATTGTGGTGTAAGGAGTGCACAATGCCACATAAGGAGCACGAGGGCAAAGTATTTTTAGACTCGTTTGTCCATAAGAGATAGTGTGAACTTCGATGGAGAGAGTGCAAGGAGTGCACACATATTCAGTGGAGTATTGAAGCTTGAGAAGACCCATTCAAGGAGTGCACTGGACCAACACTTAGCCAAGTCTTGAAGAAGCTCTGAGGAAGACGACCGCAAGGAGTGTGCATGAGGATTTTCTAAGAACCTTCAAGTATGAAGTCTTTTGAAGTTTCAGAGAAGTGCAAGGAGTGCGTTAGGCATATGAATAATTTCAGGTAACAAATCTTGGGAGGAATAGCGGGAAAATTTCCTTGGAGGGAGGAGTTTATCTTATTTGAAGGTCGAGTGGATGAGATCCATTCGGGAGGAGCCAAGATCTCTTGTGACTTTCATATCTAGAGAAGGTGTGTGGGTTTTAACCCTCAGAGTCTTTTAGACTTCACAAGTGAAAATATTTTCCATGCTCAGGTGCAAGGGATACAAGTTTTTTGAAGTACCGGGATCTGAAGTGAATCTTGATCGTCCATCAGTAAGGACATGTGTCCATAGATCAGAGGTAGTCAAGAAGTCTAGTTATTCGAAAGAATTGGAGTGTGGATGAAAAAACACACAAGAATACCAAAGCTCCGACATACAGAGAAAATATTAACTGTTGATAGACAGGGGACACATTGCGACAGATCTCGTAATTTAGAGATTTGGCACTATGGAAGAATTGAGGTGTAATTTTTTTTGGGTCGAGAGCTCCTGAAGGCCCGAAGGTCATAGTTGATCTCGACCGTCGGTTGAAGAAGGAAACATGGAGAACATATCTAGCCTCCACAAATTAAGTGTTTGGAGGTTTTTGAGAGTTGTATAAGAAACATCCCCGAAGTCTTGAAGCCTGGAGTTGATCCAGGTCGTCTAGTCGTGAGGAAGCATGGACCATGGATCATGAATCCTTATTATTTCAGAGTTAGGTGATTCAGATAATTGTAAGTGTTAACCTCTTAGAACTCCTGAAGCCTAGAGTCCTAGAGAGGATCACCACCGTGGTTGCTGGAGAGGTTTGGACCATCGATTGAGCCCTTCATGAGTTCGCTAGTCCGACACTCTGGAGGATTTGAGGTATCAGGTGATGAAAATATCCTAAGCCCAGAGTGCAGAGTATATGGGGGACGTCGATCTGAGGCAAGTATTACTCGACATTCTGGGAGTATAGTGTGTGTTAGCACTCTGTAATTTTCCCAAGGCCGAGGAGGAAATCACTAAGGTAATATCAAACCACTTGGAGTCCTGGATCTAGCCCTCCAAGACTCAGAGAGGGATTTCTCTGTCTGATATAGCTTTATTTGAAGTGAATGTTAGGCTAGTTATAAAGTATAAGGTTTGTTTTTAAGAATTGGGTAGGGGCAGAGAAGAGGAACCATTGGGCAATGGAGTCACAAGTTGAGGTTCAATCAAAAACAAGTTCTACAGATAGCCTTACAGGGCAAGGTAGGCACTCTTTTTGGATTCTTTGAGTTTTATTTTGGATTTGGAGGAGAATATGAGAGGACCAAGAAATAACATGGCAATCGAGAATCCTGAAATTAACCATTGAGCAAAAAACATTGATAAGTATGTCAAAGATAGAAACAAAGTGTATGTATCAAAAAATTATGTTCTTTGAACCTCTTTAAATGATTTAGAATATGAATAACTTAAGAAATACAATGGAAACAAATTATAGTGAATAAGAAAAACATCACCACCAAGATTGACACATGAATCCTGTAACTGTTGTGACTGTATTATTGGATTGATGAATACAGAAGGCTCTGTGAGATATGATAAAAAATTAAATCATGGTCTCCAACTGATCAACCACCAAAATTTTTAATTCATAAGTATTTATACAATTTATTTCCAATTCTCTGGTCATCAATGACCATGATATTACTCCAGAAAAATCTCAACTGATAGTATCTTTGACCACTGCTTTTGGATGTTTCTGAAAAAATTGTGCTTGAATATATGGAGATGATTAGGTGCATTATCATTCTCTTTTTATAGGTGTCTCGTATTATCTGACATCTGGAGTGATGTTGAAACTGTGCCTACGAACTCTGCCACCTGTAAGTTCATTGCTTCCCAAAATTCTGAAAAAATAGGGTCAACGGAAGTGTCATTTTCTCGCACTATGAGATGTCTGTGTAAAAATGGTGGGAGTTTTTTGTAGATGAGCTTGTTATTAAAAAAATAACCTTTCTGTTTTTCCAAATTCATTTCCATCTCACCGAAATGACTCCCTCAAAATCATGACCGAAACAGGAAAAAATGGAATTCTGAAAAATAAGGCTCAGAGGTGGCTTCGATTATCCAAACTTATGATACATATGTAAATTATGGGAGAGGTTTTTGTTAATCATCCCATTCTGAACAAAAACCTCTCTCAGATTTTGAAAATTCATTCCCGTTTCCCTGGAATATCTCTTGGAAGACGAAGTGTTGAATTGACGAAAAACCGATTTTA
>JZKD02S1612935.1:10778-24718 GCA_000966675.3 Picea glauca | reverse complement strand
CTTATTAAAATAATCTAATTAAAATAACTTTATTAATCTAATTAGCATTAAAAAAGTCACTAACCTTTTATTATTAACCTAAAGTTCTGTATCCTAAGTTTGTTTATTCATGTAGGGATGAAAACGGTGGAGGGGTGAAAAAATGGAGGGCGAGGGCATGAAGGGTGCGACAGGGTGATGAAGGATCCGACGAAATGGATGGAGGGGGAAAATGAATCAATCGAGCCCATCAAGCCATATGTCTTCATCACGAGAGCAATGAGAAATAAACAGTTGAAGAATCACATTTGCTATGATTATAGGAACCCAACATAGGCTCCACCTGGGGATGACAACTCTTTCGAGAGGTAACAAGAACCACTGAACTCTGAAAACGTAAACTAGTGCCTTATCCATTGGGATGATTCCAAAATCTGCAACCTGTACCTATTCCAAACTTGACTAAATCTTCAAAGAGACACTAACATGGAATGCAAAGCATGCTTTTCCATCAAGCTTATTTGCACACTGTAAATTTGATTATTTAAAGGATGTTGATCTGGCGATCTTATTTATGCACATATATCCTATTCTAACCTTAGAATGCTTGACCTTAATCAATATGAAATATCCAATATAACCAATCAAATATTGGATTTGATACCTTATTTCTTTCGCTGTTTTTTACCAAACTCAGAACTGAATCTGTTAAAGCTACTTGAAAATGATTGTGAGCCTGGTATTCATCATAGGGAGCTTGGTAAACCTGAAAAACAATAGAAATGTTGGAAATGGATTGTCGCTATGTGAAGAAAAATTTCTCCATATAGATATCTATAGGATCAAGATAAACTTGACCTATTTCTTGGTATTCCAATTTAACCAACTCAACTTCATGATTTGATGCTGTATTTATTCTATTTACATCCTCATGCACTTCCTGACATGGTTGCAACTTTTCTGATGAGCTTTGAAATGATACTTCTGCTGAACACAACGATGAAGCTGACTGTTTGATCATATCAAAATCATAAATGTTTTTCAGCCCATGACTAGCAAATGAAACATGATTCTGTCTGCATATATCAACCAATACCTATGCTATTGGATATTGTAGAAAATGAGGTAGCAGTTGCATTGACTCTAATGAAACTTTATAATCTTTCCTGTATTCATCATTCAGAATGTGATCAAAATTCCCTTTCAAAATTTGAAATGAATTGGAGCATAATGGTATAGAATCAAAATGGATCAATTCATCATATGTTACCGAATTTGATCTTGCATCTGATATTTGACATTCAAGATGACTCAAGGGCCGCACCTATGGATCTAAAATAGTTTCTTTATCATCCATGATTCCCTCATCTGATTGGCAGGAGAGTTATCCATTCCTACTATTGACAACTTGCTTATAATTTTCTCTTAGAAATGAGGCAAAATATAAGGGAAATGATTTTGCACTTACTTGAAAAATTTTTGCACTATCCTCCTTGCTGTCATGATTAATATGAAACTGTTGATTTTCATCCTTGAGTTGTAACTAAACTTCTTCCTCCCAACCATGTGCCACTGATTGCTTTGAACAATCAACATCAATTTCACCTATATCCTCATCATACTTGGGTGAATTGTCTATGTAAGGAATGTCATCAAACATATACATTAAATCAATTACTTGCTCCTCTACAAGCTGATTTGAGCTTCATCTTTGACCATATTATGAATCGAGTACATGAAATAATCATCTTTTGTTTTAGGATGCCAAGGATGAGCTACAAATGGTTTGAGAACAATGATATTTTTCTTTTCTGGAACTAATGAAACATGTGATCTTTGAACAAGAAGTTCATCTTTTCTACTAATCTTCTGCATCATATCTTTTACAATGTTTGCCAGAACATCTAGTTTCACTTCTGAAGATGTCATATGTTCCTTTTCTGTTCTATCTTTATCTTTTTCTCTTAGCTTGGACTTTTTTTTCATCAAATTAGCGTCCACATTCACTGCGATGTTTTGAATTTCTTCAAGGGTTGTAGTGTTCCATTCTCTTAATTGGAATACCATCTCTGGATCAGATGCATCTGGGTAATGAAAAAGGGCTAATCTTGGGGGTGGCCTTATATCAACAGGCATTGCATGATACAACTTATTGAACCTGGATGAAAAGTGATGTACTATCTCTCCTATCTGTCTTTTTAAATGGTCATATTATTCTAAGATGAGAAAGAAATTTCCCCTGATCACCCATCTATCCAGGAAATTTTTCACAAATTGATGAAAATTATCAATGCTTGCAGATGGAAGATTCTTAAACCAATTTTTAACTTTACCTTGCAATGATAGGGAAAACATCCTGATACAAACATCACCTTCTTCCACCTCAAACAAATCAAGAAAATACTCAAGACTTTGGATGTTCTTTTCAGCAGTGATCTTCACATTTTCTCCATCAAACTTGGGCAGATTATTGTTGTAATTGGCAGGGAGGTCATGGAGAATAGGAGGAAAAATGAGAGGCTTGTATTTGTCTGGGATTTTTACAGGTATAGAAGGTAAAGTAGGGGGCTTATAACCATCTGGAGATTTATCAAGAGTAGGAGATAAAGCATGAGGCTCATGTCTCACTAGGCTTTCTACAGTGTATCTGGGATGTGAAAAGGTGTATGAGTATGTACATGATCCACAACTTGGGCCTTAGTCTCTTGAGGCTCATCAATTTGCAAACGATCAATGTAAACTTCAATAATGTACTTTTGACCAAGATCAAAATAAGATAGAATATAATTACAGATAAAACCAAAAATGTCTGGAATGCAATTTGGGCTTGAATACCTAATCTTTCTAGATTTCTTGGTCATATTTCAAGTTCTTCCTACTGTGGATTATTTGAATTGTAACTGATATGGAGCTTATTGGAGTCACCAGGTGAATGATTTCATCCTTCTTGTGTCTAATCACTTCCCACTATCAATAATCAGATCTGGAACTTGATATGCTTTCCGAGGAAGGTTCCCCAGTATGGTCGCCACTATGTTAGCACTCTGTAATTTTTCCAAGGCCGAGGAGGCAATCAATGAGGTAACATCAAACCACTTGGAGTCCTAGATCTATCCCTCCAAGACTCAGAGAGGGCTCTCTCTGTTTGATATAGCTTTATTTAAAGGGGATGTTAGTCTAGTTATCAAGTATAAGGTTTGTTTTTAAGAATTGGGTAGGGGCAGAAAAGAGGAACCATTGGGAAATGGAGTCACAAGCTGAGGTTAAATCAAAGACAAGTTCTACAGACATCCTTATAGGGAAATGTAGGTACTCTTGTTGGATTCTTTGAGTTTGATTTTGGATTTGGAGGAGAAGATGAGAGGACCAGGCAATAACAGGGCAATCAAGAATCTTGAAATTAACCTTGAGAAAAAAACATTGATAATTATATTAAAGCCAGAAACAAAGTGTATGTATCAACAAATTATGTTCTTTAAACCTCTTTGCATAATTTAGAATATGAATAAATTAAGAAATAAAATGGAAACAAATTACATCGAATAAGAAAAACATCACCACCAAGATTGACACATGAATCCTGTAACTGTTGCGACTATATTATTGGATTGATGAATACAAAAGGATCTGTGAGCTCTGATAAAAACTTAAATCATGGTCTCCAACTGATCAACCACAAATACTTCAAATTCATAAGTATTTATACAATTTATTTCCAAATCTCTAGTCATCAATGACCATGATATTACTCTAGAAAAATCTAAACTGACAGTATCTTTGGCCACTGCTTGTGGTCGTTTCTGAAAAATTTGTGCCCAAATATTTGGTGATGATTAAGTGCATGATGATTCTCTGTTTATAGGTGTCTCATATCATCTAACAACTGGAGTGATGTTGAAACTGTGCCTACGAACTCTGCCACCTGTAAGTTCACTGTTTCCCGAAATTATGAAAAAATAGGGTCAACGAAAGTGTCATTTTCTCCCACTATGAGATGTCTGTGTAAAAATGGGGGGAATTTTTGTAGATGATCCTGTGCTAAACAAAAACCTATTTTTGGTTTTTCCAAATTCATCTCCAGCTCACCGAAACATCTCCCACAAAATTATGACCGAAATAGGAAAAAATGGAAGCCTGAAAAATAGGTCTCAGATATGGCTTCGATTCTCCCAACTTTTGACACCTATGTAAATTATGGGAGAGGTTTTTGTTCTTCATCCCATGAAGAAAAAAAACCTCTCTCGTATTTTGAAAATTCATTCCCTTTTTTCTGGAACATATCTCAGAATACAAAGTGTTGAACTGGCGAAAAAATGGTTTTATTTTTGGGAGGGCGGTTTTGGAGGAGGAAAGGTGGTTTTTGGACTCCCTTGGAGAGGTAAGTGGTATTGGGAGGGGGGGTCCAAGTTCACCATACGATTATACCTATCCCTGGAAAACCCACTTACTCGAACCCCCTTTTGGTTGAGTGACGTAAGGGGGGGGTCCGATATATGGGGGAAGTATGTGGGTGTTTAAAACTTAGGATAGGTTTATTTTTGTGTTTATTAATACGTTTATTAATTTTTATTTTTATTTTGTGTTGTTTTATTATTGTTTTGTATTTATTTTGTGTTGTTTTTGTTTTTTATTGTTTTGTTTAATTTATATGTTTTATGTTTAATTTTATTATTTAACTTATTATATGCATTAATTTCATATGTTTTATTTTAATATTTCTTTAATTAATATTTAATTCTAAATTACTAACCTAATTACTAACTTAAACAAACAAATTTAATTACTAATTATTAATTAATCTATTTATTTATTTATTATTAATTATCTTATTAAAATAATCTAATTAAAATGAATTTATTAAGCTAATTAGCATTAAAAAAGTCACTAACCTTTTATTATTAACCTAATGTTTTTTATCCTAAGTTTGTTTATTCATGTAGGGACAAAAACAGTGGAGGGGTGAAAAAATGGAGGGCGAGGGCATGAAGGGTGCGACAAGGTGATGAAGGATCGAGCGAAATGGATGGAGGGGGAAAAGGAATCAACCGAGCACAACAATCGAGATGTCTTCATCACGGGAGAAATGACAAATAAACAACTAAAGAATCACGTTACCTATTATTATAGGACCCCAACAACGTGTTGGAGGGGGTAAAATCCCCAAAGTCAGGAATCCCAAAGACCGTGTGAGCCGTATATATCGGCACTTATTGAGGACAATTGATCATTTATGTAGTTCGATTGTTCGTGGGTTCGGCCTTCAGAAGGTTTGTGGCATGTTTTTTTGGAATTCTTGAAGCCTGGAATTCTGAAGAAATTTGAAAGCTAGCCCACGGTTTTGGCCCGGGGTCACTTGGAAGATTTGGATGGAGTATCAGGACCCTCGAAAATGTGATTTTTCACACAGGAATAAGAGTAAATACCCGTGGTGTATAATTTTGAGGGTTCAGAGAGGACTTGAGAGATAATTCATCTCCCTTGTAAGAACTATCCTAGACCAGGAGGTCACACAGGCCCCTGGGATTGGTGGGGGTTTACATAAACTTACAAGGAATATCTTCCCACATTTCACTCCATTTATATTTGACCTTTAGGGGATCCACTTCCATACCCATTTATCTACATTTCATCCCCCCTAGGTTCAACGGAATCGCCTCCCTAGAGTGACCTAGTCACCCTTGAAGTGTGGGACCTACATCGAGGTGACATTGGGTGTAGGATTCCCAAGTCGTAGCACTTGATTTTTTGGTTGGGTCAGGATTTTACCAACCTACAACTTGTTCTATAACATTTTTGTGCTATTTCTAGGGAGGATTTTGAATTATTTTCATGCCCTAATGACACTTTGGAAAGATTCCCTCCCAAATCCTCTATCCCTTAGCTTGCCTGCTGAATCCATTGAAGAACGTTCCCTTTTCCACCCTTGATAAGTTTCTTGTGAAGATTGTCTGGTGACTCCACTTTCCACGAACCCACCTTTCCCTCTTCCCCCCTTTCCATCCTTTTATGAGCCTTGATCTCATATGGTGACTCCATTGAGGTGTCCTTTTAGTCAATGGAAATATGGCACCATGGGATGAACCCCCATCCATAAATCGTTATGCCTGGAAGAATGAAATTTTACATACGGAAAAGGAAAAGGCTACCAATAAATCTGTTGAGAAAATGATGAAACATATACAAGAGTTATTTCCTTCCAAGGAACTAGCCTTTGAGAATGAATAAATACTCGAAAAACTAATATATGAAGAAGATTCCTATAAGTTTTCTCATATTGAATATCGGGACGAGACATTTGATGAAGACATCTAGGCCTTTGTTCCTCCTGTACATCAAGAAGAAAACATGATGAGTTGTAACCCTTTTGAATATATTGATGTCACTTTATTCCATGACTTTGGAAGTGAAGACGAATTATAGGATCCCTTAGATGCAACAGACCTTTTTGAAAAAAGGAAAATGGAGCACTTTGCATTAAGAATCAAGCCTCATGTGATGAAGAGGCGATGGAGGAGCATGCCCATGAAGAGAAAAAAGAATCTTGATGAAATGAAACATGTTGAGGCATTATTTTCTTTTCTCCTACTTGATGAGGATGAGCTCGTTCAAACTTGTTTTCTTATTACACACGAAGATGAAGAAGCGATTATCCTCGATGATATAGATGATATTGAGCAAGACCTCTCTGACATGGTCGATCTACACATTGAAAATTTTATATAGGTTGGGAGACGTAGATGGGATTTTGATCATTTCACTTTTGATAAAGACCCCATTTACGACATTGAGGGTATCTCTCTAGAAAAGGGTTTGAGTTGTCATCATCAGAAAACAGGTCTTCACACGTGTATGATTTAGATGTTTGGGAGCCTAGTGATGATATGAATACATATTTGTTCCATCAATTCGAGGATGACTTGTTGCAACATATTCAGAGTGATCTTCATTTGTCCCTCGATGCATACCCTTTTGAGGATGCATATTTGTTTTAGGGGGAATCCCAACCATTGTGCTCAGATTTTGAGGAATACCAAGACATGGCCACCTCAGAGCAGTCAGAGGTTCATTATTCAAAGAAGAAGTATTTTCATCTTGGAAATTTCCATGGAGATTCACAGGGGAAGAGGCAGTGTTTTTATACACCTAAGACTATTCCTTACCTCTTACCCTCTTCTCCAAGAGACCATGTAGTATTTTTCTGATCTCTCATTTCCTCTCAGTACTTGAAAAGTAGTGAGTCTTTGTGCACAGATGAAGATGAGCCCTCGTCTATATATAGTAGCCCCCTTCAAAGACAGATTGGTCAGTCTTGTGGCTACACTTTCAGGAAGGATGATCAGGCTGATGGTTTCTCTTTCCAGCAAGATTTCCTCCCTCCCACCCATCTTCATGAGTTTTATTTTATGATCGATTATATGTATGTTTATACTCATGATTATTATGTGCTTAACTTATCTTTGTTTTATTATATGATTAAGAATATGGGGAGATATTTTGATGAGATGATTAAATGGTTGCACTGGTTGTATGAATTCACCTGACATTATCTAGCACATGATCTTTAGGGCCCCAAGGCCCCAGGTAAGTAGGCAAGTCATTTTTATTCCCTTTATTTTCATCTTGATTTCTCATATTCATTTAGATACATTTCATTTTCATTTTTCTCTACTTGCATAATGATTTCATGCTTAGCTTAGAAATTTTTGAAAAAATGTCAAAATTTTCTTTTTCTAGCTTAGTTGGTTTTGATTATGATCACATGAGAACAAGGATGAGTAGGACATCTTGCACTTGACAGTTTGATGTTTCCTTGTAAGCACAGGTCTACCAAGAGATTTTGTAGTTCTCATACACTCTATGACAAGCACATGTCCCCAAGTAGAAGCTAGATGTTATCCCCATTTTGTGGATAACTAAGGATATTACGTCTCGAGGCCCTCAAGTTGCATATATGGAGTTTCAAGAAGACTAGATGACTGGTAGTACCCTTTTTCACAATTGCAAACCCCACTCACTACCATAGATGGTCACATATTTGCAGATGGAATCCACCACATCAGTTGGCTTTCATAAGCTAGTGGGCCTTGCTCCATGAGGTACAAGTCAATATTATGGTGAGAATCATTTCAATATTTAAGCTATTTGAGCTATGTTGTATCTTAGATTTCTCTAGATTTCATGATATATGCTTGGACACTATGTCATTTTCCCTGCTTCACCTTGGTGGTTGACATTATTCCCTACTAAGTGGCCTTCCTTGCAGATGGGTTTGCTACTAGGAACTCCCTTAAAGAGCCATCATACCATTCCCGACCATACTTACGACTTTCCATCATTATTCCCCTCCATTTCCGTATCTCTTGGGATTTTAGGGTGTATTGACCAAAGAAGGGGTTGTCCCTCATTTTATGGGAAGAAGGGGATGAAGGCCCAGAGGAATTGATGTTGGGTAAAAGATAAAAGCCTTGTATCAACCTTCCAAATGCTTCACCCAGGAATCACCCCCAAAAAGAAGTGAAACACTTATCTTTGAGTAAAGGGGACCCACAATATAATAAATAATGCTTAAGAGGTTACTTGAAGGATAATAGGTCTCATCACGAGACGACCTATCATGCCTATGAATATCTAGTGGTATGACATTACCATCATCTGGTCACCAAACCAATGTAATGTCTCTCAGTTGCATGGATGAGAGAAAGGGGGTCTCATCACGAACCGACCTTCTCATTTCCACTAGGTGTTTGTGGGTGACATTGCCATTATCTTTCCACCACGCCAAGGCAGTGACATTCAACCTCTCCTTAAAATTATGAAAGAATAAAAGAATGGAAATTAATGGGATTGGAAAAAGTGCATTGCGGACGAAGGTACCACACAACCCTATACAAAGGCACCCATGAATGAGACACTACAACCACTTATATGTCATGAGACCTATGCCCATTGAGTCTTGACCCCAACCACTTCTTCCACTTTACATGGATTAGAGAGGGATCTCTTGGAAACTCTCCTTGACCTATGGAAAGATATACCCAATAGGACACCTCGTCAACCCTCCCATACTCAAGTTTGACAAGTCGCATAGTATATTTGAGAAATTGATTGTTTGATATAGTGATATTTGATGCACATGCTTAGGTGGTTCATTTATTTATTGTATTCACTTATTATGATTTTATGAATTGAGATCCTTGGAGGGTGTGCTCATTTTTATTTGCAGGACCTAGCTGGTGGATAGTTTTGGGAGAACAGGCCTAGCTTGGGCTTCCATGAGGCTATAAGCCCACATGTTATATGCCAAGGGTACACATGTCAGATCACAAAGATGAAATATTGAAGGCCTAGAGGATAGATGGATGGACCTAGCCCATGCTTCACTTTCCAAATTACTTGCATAGGAGAGGAAAAATGTCACCTCCTAGGGAATGACATCACTTTTGGGGGATATGTTTTTGTGGTGATGTAGCCACTCAATGAGACATGGATGTTTTGAGGAGAAAGAGGAATTCACCATGATGATATTTCCTAGATGCTTGAAATGTGTCCTTTGGAGGCCTACCCATGCTTCTCCAACACCAACGACTTCTTCTAAGTGGAAAAACGTCCCTAAAGGGGAGACACCCATGTAAATTAGGGTTTTACTTGTGAAAAGTGAATTTTTAAATGAATTGTTTAATATTACTTTGTTAAAGGAGGCAAGATTAGGGTTGTTTAACCCTAGTCTTATGGTTTACCCCTAAATATGTGGACAAGTCACCTTGGTGACATTTTGTATAAATAAGAGATCATAACATCTCATTTTCACAATAACTCTTCCCCTTGTGAGAGGACTTGGATCTGAAATTTTCACTACACTTGGTATATTTGTCTCTTGTGTGTTTGTTTATGGCTATCTCTTGTGAATTTTTGATGGAGGAGTGAGGTGATAGACTTGGAGGAATGATTTATATCTTTTATGGTGTATTATATTAGACTCTTTCTTGATTTTGGTATGGTCTTTTACTCTTATGATATCATTTTTTCAAGTCAAGGATTGTTATGCTAGGAGCTAAGTGGGAAGTAAGAGTATTTACGCCCCCACTCTAGTCTCCATCATTTATTGATTAAAGTTCATTGATGTTGCAAGAGATTGTTTGAGGAAGTAAGAGGATTTACACCCCCAAGGATGTAAGAGGATTTGACTTCATTAACCCAATAGTAAAGGCACTAGTCATCTATTTTTTGCATCGGAGATATAAAATCATTGCCTTGGGAAACATGATTTTTTTTCTTTTGAAAGATCTCTTGCTTGGAGTTGGTTTGCCACTGTGAGAGGAGTCTTCCCCTAATAGGGCATCCTTTCTCTCCAAATACTTTAATTTCTATTATAAACTTTAACCTACAACCATTAAGGATGCATAACCCTAGCTAGTAATTCACTCTTAACTCCTAAACTAACCCTAGACTAGCTCCTAAATTTTGCTCACTAAATCTACTAACTAGGGCACATATTTTGGGATATTTGTTGGCATGTTTTGATGGTGTAAATTTCTGATAAAAATGAATGAATGCTACATCCATAAGGATGCAATTTTCTGCAGAAAATACATGTTACAACAACTTGATTTGTTTAGCCTCAAAGTGCCATTTTTCAATCATAATTGATTTCCATACTCATTGATAATATTGTTAATTGATATTATTCTTTATCTGATGATTTGAAATATCTTACTAGCCGATGTAAACTGTCATCTATTTCTGTAAATTAGGAACAACAAGGTTAATTTTCTGGTCCATACTAACATATATCATTTCAAGTTGGATTATCTTGTGTCTCGAGTAGGTACAATCATATGGAAAAGTACTATACCTTTGGGGAAAAATCACTTGACTTAAAAGACATATCTTCCCACATTTCAATCCATTTAGATTTGACCTCTTGGGGCTCCACTTCCATACCCATTTATCTACATCTCATTCCCCCTAGGGTCAACAGGATCGCCTCCCTAGAGTGACCTAGTCACCCTTGTAGTGTGGGACCTACATCGAGGTGACATTGGGTGTGTTGATATTATGGTAGCTGCAGGAGGTATTAAAACTCCACGTGTAATCTTGACAAGAATAAAATATTTTGGGAAGCAAGAAGAAACCCTAAAGCATTGGACATAACCCTAGAAGACAAGTAGACTAAAGAAAATAATTAATATTGAGTTTTTAGACTCCAGAAAGATAAGCCGGCTCAGACAGATAAGGAAGAGCAGTGTAAATACAAGATTCCATAGCTCATTTAGCACACACTCACTCACAACTACAAAAAATTAGTTGTGCACAAGTCTGGAGAGTAGCTATAGCTGCAACTACTGCAACTAGTATTTTCGATTTTAGGCTTGGAATTTCTCTTGGTTATGGTTCAGACTTGATGCCTTGTTCGCTAGCTCTAGAGAGAGGTACGCTACATTGATTAGCTATTGGATCTAGGGTTTTCTTCCAAAATTATTCTCTCTGTCAAGGTTAAGGTGCTTGGGGGTGGCTTCAACCTATGGTTGGGTGACAATATTGCTATATTATCTATGGTTAAACAAGAACACCTATTATTTCTAACAGGTTATGGGCCCACACTATCTTCGGAAAGTCTAACTACTGGAAGATAGATTGGAAGGATTTTTATCAGTTACAGTTACAGTTGTAGTCAATTTTTTTGCTACAACAATGAAACCCTAACCCTCTTGTTAAGGCACCTTAAGTGAAGATATTGACATGATTTCTAGATATCCTAGTGTGCCCTAACCTAGCGCACCTCCTAGTACTCTCAACAAGCTAAGATGTCAAGTTTGAGTTTTTGGTCAAAGTCAAAGGTTGACTAAGTCAAAGCATCCATTACTTACTCTATGAAGTCATAAAACAAGTTAGAAGGGGATTCTAACTTTAGAGAAAGGAATACAAGGATTTACCTCATCCTTTCCAAGAATAAAGTGTTGGATATCGCGAAAGGAAAGATCATGGAACCACAGTTTGAAGAAGGAAAAGGGAAGGAACCTTAGAACATTGAAATTATGGAGAAGTTAAAGGAAAATGACATCAATTCCATGAGTATCATAGTGGTCTCTATAAAATACCACTTTATACCCTACATCTCTCATCTTGACTCATCTAAGAAGATGTACGATTCCCTAACTAATCTCTTCTCAGTTAGAAACATTGGACAAGTAATGAGTCTAAAGAATGAGCTTCGTGACATGAAAATGAATGATGATGAAAGCATAACATCATACTTTGTGAGAATATCTCAGTTAAGAGATCAACTACAAGATATTTAAGAAATAATTTTTAGGAACTAGTAAATATAGTACTGAACAACCTTCCCAAGACATGGGATGCATTTGCCACAAGCATGAACACAATAAAGGAGTATCTCACATTTGAAGAACTTTGGACTTGTTGTGCACAAGAATAATAAAGGATTAGCACAAAAGAGAAATCCTAAAATAAATACGATGATCAAGCCTTCACAACAAAATTCAATAATTTCAGGAATAAGAGGAAGTTTGGCTTAAGGAAAGAAATAGATGAAGCATCAGTTGTTGAAGAAAGGGAACCCTCAAAGAAGGCCAAGCAGGATAAAATATACTTCTTCTTCTAAGTCAAGGTAACAATATTTTTCAAATTTCTTGTACATACCATGTTTACATTGTTTCTGTACATATCTTGCATATCTATTTCTTAGAATATAAGATGTTCAAGTGATCCAGATTATTTTCGGCACAAAATGAGAGCGGAGATATAATAAAGAAATGCACATAGATATCGAAAATATCCAATAATATAACATAAATGTATTAGATATGAAACCATAAACATAGATATATAGTAATCCACGATCTCTATTAATGAAAGAAATGTATAGAGACTGTAAAAATACAAAGTGGAAGACTCACTAGAATGGTGGCGGCTTATCTCTGAGAAGAGATGTGACAACTATGATCATTCACAAGAAGATGATTACAATGAGGCTCTGATGTCCTTTTTACAATAAACAGGAATGCCAAAAACCCTATACATCCAAAAACCTAACCCTAGGAGATGAAGCGCCAATAGTCATGTAGGCCCCGTTTGGGTAAGTTAGTACATCAACTTCCTGGGGTCGTAAATTTTGCATACGATCTTCATTTTAGGTGTATGATAGCCAGTTGGAAAGGTATCGTCAAGGAGATTCATTTTTGGGGCTCAATAATTCCTTCAAATATAATTGAGAAGCTTGATCCTAAAAAACCTTCATTTAGGCCCTCAAAATGGCCCTGGAAGTTAAAACTGCTAAAAATAGTAAATTGCCAAAATTGTAGAAAACTGTTTTGAGCTAGTTGGAAAAGGTGGGTGGTCACCAATATCCACCTATATCATCAAGTGAAACAATACCTATGGAAGAATAACAAGATAAGGATTGCTATCATGATGACCACAAGTCAAGCAATACACATGAAAAGATGAAGCACATTGACAACCCTTGGTAACAATTCCTGTGGAAGCTATTATATAAGTAACAAATGTCAGATAAGTGAAATCAAAATCAAACTTGAAAGAGACCCAGAAGAAGTCAAAACAAAAATAAGTCCGCAATTAAGAGGAAATTAGAAAAAGACTTGTGACACTTTGCAGGAGGCAATAAGGATGCAGCTGAAAGCGTGGAATCTCTTATATGGAGGGAGATGATTACGGACTTCCAAAAGAATATCATGCATTCATGCATGAAGTAAGTATTAGGAGGGAGATAATCCTAAATTATATGATCCATTGAGGATTATGAATTATCTTCCCATTTTCCAATTGAAAGTAGTAGCCATGATAAACAACACCTGTTCAGTTTGAATCTAGAAGAAGTCTTCTTTGAAAATAAGCCTTAAAGTATCCTTGGTTGTCCATCTACACCCATGATTCTATGATGAAAGGAAGAAGTTGGAATCTTCAAGGCATGTATAAGAACC
>JZKD02S1612924.1:89065-124413 GCA_000966675.3 Picea glauca | reverse complement strand
ATATTGAATTAATAGAAGAAAGCTTTGATTCAATTTCATAGTTGGTGTTGTTTCTCTATGTATGGATGCTATGCTCATGGATGTTTGCTTCTTGTCATACATTTTCTTTTATATGCTGTGTATGTGATTTCATGGTTGAATTGAAGTCTGAAAGGAATAAGGAATTAGATTCAATTGTTTCTCTATTCTGAGCCAGAGAATTCCTGCAAGGAGTGCAGTGGAATTTGTCCACAAGGAGTGCGTTGACAGAGGGCTTCAGATAGAGATAACTTTTGTTCTAAGTTCCCAGAAGTGCAGATTTGGCACCGGAGCCGTGCAAGGTGTGTGCAGGCTAGACGAAGTCTCAGAGTTGTGATTCTGAGCAAAGGGAATTAAGATTTATGCTGCAGGTGTGCGCAGAATCGAAGCTTCAACACTTAGAAGTTGTTGAAGGTTTGCCGCAAGGAGTGCACGCAAGAAGTTCTCAGAAGGACTTGAGAGGTCGAGAACAAGCTCAGGAAGGATAGGCCTTCGAGTTTGTCAAAGGATGATATAGAAAAAGTCGTGCCTTGAAGGTTGCAAGGAACTTCGTAGATTGGCGTGTGGGGTGACGAGTTCTACGAAGGAACGGTTCATCATTTCGCAGATTTGTATAAGGAAGAAACGGACGGTCGAAACCCTGTGGGAAATTTCACAAAGAAAACCAAGGATCGTTGGATCTCGGGAAGGTGCAAGGAGGCTACAGTGCAGGTGCGGAAAAGGTTCGAAGCTCAGAAGGGCAGGAGTCGTCGATCGAGATCACGAGGAGCATGGTTCTACTTGTGGATCGACATATCGGGAGTTCGTGAGACGAGACTCCAAATCTACGCAACGAAAGTAGCGACATAGCGAGATGCGATATTCCGACAACTACGTAAGTAGTGTGGGCCACAGAATATAGGGGAGGACAGGTGGCATAAACCATCGGAGGTTCGACGTCTTGGGCATTGGGAGTCGAGGTAGGAGTCATTTGGTCATGCGAGTGGCGAAGTCGCGAGGAAGCGAGATCACGAGTTTCGGCATTTTCGACGCATCGAGTATCGGAGGTTGGAACCCCGAGCGCTTAGTGTCACGAGTGGAAAGATCGCGATAGAGGGAAGTCCCGATAGCGGAGGGAGAAAGTCAGCGTTGGCTGATACATTGGGTCTCGGGGATTCAAGAGCCCAGAGATAGATAGTGAGCTCGTGCAGCTGCGAGTTTCGATTTCCTGACAAGCAGGAGGGAAGTCGCGCGAAAGAATCTGTGGGTAGATATTTCCCGATAGGGAAATATAAGAGCCTTGTAGTTATTCGAGATGAGAAGGATAAGAAGGTCCTAGAGAAGCGGACATGCTCCGAGGAGTGCAGCTGCGTCAGAGTGGTATCAGAGCGAGTCTCTGTTTGTATACTTCAGACAAAGGGAGAAAGAGGAGGAAAGCAACACTCTGATACACACGTCAGAGTGGTATCAGAGTGGGAATTTCTTTGCTTTCTGTAGCAGAGAAGGGATAAATTCGCCATGCCGCCCAGGAGAGAGAGGCAATCGTCTAACCTAGAAGACAGGGAGGTGCGAAGAAGAGACAGGCCAGCAGGAAATCCAGAAATGGAGAGACAGATGCGCGATCTCCGAGCGAGATTGGAAGATATGGAGGCAGTGCAAAGACGCACAGCTAGCGCAGGGGATCTTAGTGATTCCGACAACGAAGTTGAGGCTGAACGTGAGGAGGAAGTTGCAGCCGAAGATGCATCAACCGAGAGATTGATCAAATTTATCGCCGGAATGGGTGCGAAGGCGAAGATGGATATTCCAGTCTATGAGGGGAATTTGGATGCAGAAGAGTTACTGGATTGGATCCGAGCTCTTGACAACTACTTCGATTATGAAGATATCAAAGAGGATAAGAAGGTCAGACATGCTGTCACACAATTGAAAGGAAATGCAGCATTGTGGTGGGACGAGCTTCAAGCTGACAGACGCTGCAAAGGCAAGCAAAAGATCAAAAGATGGGATCGAATGATTGCGAACATGAAGGCAAAGTTCATCCCAAGAGATTATCAAATCACTCTGTTCAGGCGAATGCAGAACCTGAGACAGAAACTGATGACAGTAAAATAATACACTGAGGAATTCTATCGATTGAACATCAGAGCAGGTCATCGGGAGAACGATGATGAGAAGGTCTCTAGATATTTGAATGGTCTGAGATATGACATTCAGGATGAGTTAAGCATGGTTACCATCAGGACGGTGGAGGATGCTTACCAGATGGCTGTGAAAGCCAAAGAGAAGCTGAGTCGTAAGCAAGGTCAGCGAGGGCGAGGTAGAAGTCATCCCAGAGGCAAGGCAGTTGTCCAGGATAAATACCGAAAGCCCAAGGAGGAATGGAAGAAACCTCAGGGTAAGGTTGAAAGAGGTGGAACCTCACAGCGAGGACCATACATTGAACAACGAGGGCAACATAATGAGCAAAAGGGAGATTATGCTGATGCAAACACTTTCCCTCGTACTAGAGGTAGAGGAAGAGGTCGAGGTGGAGTAATTTCATGTTTCACATGTGGGAAAAATGGGCACAGGTCATTTGAGTGTCTATAAAAAAAGAAGGACATTGGAGAAATTCACATCACAGAAGCACAAAAGCGTGATGCTGAGACTGCAGATGCAGAAGGTGGAAGATCGCTTGGGATGCATAAAGTCCTTTTGACACCCGAAAAGGAGGTGGAAAACTCAGTTCAAAGGACCAGACTGTTTAGAACAGCTTGCAAGACTAAGGACGGAGTATGCAAGGTAATCGTGGACAATGGTAGCATGGATAATCTCGTTTCCACCGAGATGGTAGAGAAGCTGGAGCTGGAAACAACTGATCACCCGAGTCCATACAAAGTTTCATGGCTATAGAAAGGACATCAGGTGAGTGTCACCAAACAATGCTTGGTTGAATTCAAGATAGGTGGGTATAATGATAATATTTTATGTGATGTTATTCCCATGGATGTATGTCATTTATTGCTGGGTAGACCATGGCAATATGAGAGAAATGTGGTTCATGATGGGAGAATGAACATGTATACCTTGGAGAAGAATGGGAGAAGCCATATGTTGCTTCTGATAAAGGATAAGGAAGTGAAGCTGGAAGTGAACAACACAATACTTCTCATGAGTGGGAAGGAACTTCTTACAGAGATGGAGAAGAAAGAAGATCCACAATTATTTGTGGTTAGAAAGCCGAGAATTGTCCTGACTAGCNAAGGGAGATTATGCTGATGCGAACACTTTCCCTCGTACTAGAGGTAGAGGAAGAGGCCGAGGTGGAGTAATTTCATGTTTCACATGTGGGAAAAATGGGCACAGGTCATTTGAGTGTCCAGAAAAAAAGAAGGACATTGGAGAAACTCACATCACAGAAGAACAAAAGCGTGATGCTGAGACTGTAGATGCAGAAGGTGGAAGATCGCTTGGGATGCATAAAGTCCTTTTGACACCCGAAAAGGAGGTGGAAAACTCAGTTCAAAGGACCAGACTGTTCAGAATAGCTTGCAAGACTAAGGACGGAGTATGCAAGGTAATCGTGGATAGTGGTAGCATGGATAATCTCGTTTCCACCGAGATGGTAGAGAAGCTGGAGCTGGAAACAACTGATCACCCGAGTCCATACAAAGTTTCATGGCTATAGAAAGGACATCAGGTGAGTGTCACCAAACAATGCTTGGTTGAATTCAAGATAGGTGGGTATAATGATAATATTTTATGTGATGTTATTCCCATGGATGTATGTCATTTATTGTTGGGTAGACCATGGCAATATGAGAGAAATGTGGTTCATGATGGGAGAATGAACACGTATACCCTGGAGAAGAATGGGAGAACCCATATGTTGCTTCCGATAAAGGATAAGGAAGTGAAGCCGGAAGTGAACAACACAATACTTCTCATGAGTGGGAAGGAAATTCTTACAGAGATGGAGAAGAAAGAAGATCCACAATTATTTGTGGTCAGAAATCCGAGAATTGTCCTGACTAGCACAAGAGTGGATGATTTACCAGATGAGATTCAGGAACTGCTGGGAGAGTTCGCTGATATCATAGTGGAAAAATTACCTCATTCATTTCCATCGATGAGGAGTGTGAGTCATCTCATAGACCTCATACCAGGAGCTAGTTTGTCGAACAAAGCCGCGTACAGGTTGACGCCGCAAGAGAATGAGGAAGTTAAGAAGCAGGTCCAGGAGTTGATGGACAAAGGTTTGGTCAGGGAAAGCTTGAGTCCATGTGTTGTTCCGACAGTACTCAGTCCAAAGAAGGATGGTGGTTGGAGAATGTGTACTGACTCAAGAGCAATCAACAAGATAACCATCAGGTATAGGTTTCCATTGTCGAGAATGGATGATCTGATGGATTGCCTGAGTGGAGCAAAATATTTTTCAAAGATAGATTTGAAAAGTGGATATCACCAGATTCGCATGAGAGAAGGCGATGAATGGAAAACAACATTCAAGACAAACGAAGGTTTGTATGAATGGCTAGTCATGCCATTTGGTTTGACGAATGCACCAAGTACATTCATGACGCTGATGAATGAAGTCCTGAGGGAATTCATCGGGAAATTTGTCATTGTGTACTTGGATGACATACTGATTTACAGCAAATCAGAGGCTGAACATTTGAAGCATTTGGCCATTGTGATGAGGAAGCTACAACAGGAGAAGCTGTTGATAAATATGAAGAAGTCCTCATTTATTAAGACATAACTCATTTACTTGGGTTTTKTTATTTCAGCAAATGAATTGAAGATGGATCCAAGTAAAGTGGAGGTAATTAAAAATTGGCCATCACCGAGGAAYATTTTTGAGGTGAGAAGCTTTCATGGTTTGGCTAGTTTCTATCGAATTTTCATCAGGAATTTCAGTGGAATCAGCGCAGCGATGATGGATACAGTAAATAATTGACATAAATCTTTTCATTGGACAACAGAGGCTAAGAAAAGCTTCAATCTGTTGAAGTGGAAGATCACGGAACAACCAGTGTTGGTGTTACTGGATTTCCAGAAGACATTTCAGGTGAAATGTGATGCAAGTGGCTTTGCCATAGGAGCGGTCTTAAGTCAAGAAGACAGACCAGTTGCATATTTCAGTGAGAAGATGGATGAGGTGAAGATGAAATACTCCACGTATGATAAAGAATTCTACACTATCATACAGGAATTGAAGAAGTGGAGGCATTACTTGATCCCAAAAGAATTTGTATTGTACAGTGATAATCATGCACTGCAGTTTGTGACTCAACAAGAGAAGTTGAATCAGAAACATGCAAAATGGGTAGAGTATATGCAGAATTTTACATTTGTGATTAAACACATTTCAGATATTGCTAACAAAGTGGCTGAGGCTTTGAGCAGGAAATGTTTGCTATTGCATGAGTTTCGAATCAAAACATTGGGTTTTGAAAATCTCAGGGGTATGTACGCAGTAGATGCAGATTTTGGTGAAGCGTATGAAGCAGCTGAGAATCCAGTTCTCAGAGATAGAATCCCTTGGATAGATTATATGATCCAAGAGGGATTGTTGTTCAGAGGCAATCAACTGTGTATTCCAAAATGCTCCATGAGGGAGAACTTGTTAAAGGAGAAGCACAGTGGTGGCTTAGCAGGACATTTTGGCCATGACAAAACATTCACGAAGCTGAGCGAATCATATTTTTGGCCAGGGATGCGAGTATAGGTCAAGCGATTCGTTGACAGATGCAGGATTTGCCAGCATTCGAAGGGGAGAAATCAGAATGCAGGTTTTTATCAGCCATTGCCCATACCAGAGAGGCCATGGGAGGCGATAAGCATGGATTTTGTATTGGGGTTGCCAAGGACGTAGAGAGGTGTTGATTCCATATTTGTTATTTTGTTGATTGCTATGGAGTGCGTACACATCCTCCAACCACCATCCTTATTCGGACTTAACATAGTAGGTACTTCTCAGGGACTTAAAATATCCCTAACCAAACCTTTGTCCAACAACTCTTGGACTTGCTTTCTAATTTCTTCATTTTCTCTTGGTGTCAACATATATGCAGCTTTGTTTGGAAAACTAGCTCCTAGAATTAGATCAATATGATGACTAATTATTCTAATAGGAGGCAAAGTATCAAGAAATTCATCAACTACTAGATAATCTAATTAATCTAACAATGCATGAACTTCAATAGGTAAATCATGTATAGTGGTGCTAGTGAGAATTACTCTCGGCTTACCAATAACAACAAATTGTACCTCGTATTCCTTCTTGATTTCCTGCAAGAGTTCATTCCCACTCATGAGAAATATACTTGAACCAACTTCCTATTTAGTTCCTTCATCCTTCAATGGTAGCAACCCATGTTTGTGCCCATTCTTCTCAAGGGTGTATGTATTATTTCTTCCATCATACATTTCTTTCCTATCATATTTCCATGGTCTCCCCAACAAAATATGACAAACATCCATGGAAACAACATCACAAAAAATTTCATCCTTATAACTACCAATTTGAATTTATGCTTTGCATTTTTCACTTACCAAAATTGGATGTCCCTTTTGCAACCAAGACACCTTGTATGGAGTAGGANACAATAGTGTTCACAATTATAGATAGAAAAGTCTCAAATCGAGCTAGATCCTATAGAAAGAAATTATGGAGACTAAATACAACAATTTATTCATGAAAAGTGAAGGCAGAGTAAAGGGGTTATGGAAAGGAATGCTAGATTATAAGTTGATGAAACAATGGTCATCTCCAACGAAGCCATTTCTTCTACGGTGAAACCCCTAATTGGATACTAAACTTGCATCTGCTAAACACATGTGGCAGCAGCCATACGAGTAATACCAACGCTGGAGACAATGGAAACAAATAAGTACCCCTAATTGGACACTAAACCTACATCTTCCAAACACATTGGTAGTACACAACATCAACGACCATACTAGTAATACCAACACTAGAAGAAATGGCATACCAAAAATGGAGGCAATGGGAGCAAATAAGTACATGTGTCATTTGTTGGCTTGCTAATTTGACATATTTTACATCATCAGTTGGTCTCATGTTTTATCATTTTACCTTATCCCTTTACCCAATTATTGTGCCTATTATCATATCTACCCGTACTTATGAAGCTAATGTGCCTAACAAGCTTGATGTTGTTAATATTTAAAATTTCCTTTGTTTTTAGTAAGTTATAAAGGGTTTAGACTAATCTTGATAATGACATATGTTCTTAGTTCACTTCTGGTACCAGCAGTTCACTTCAGGTACCCGACCTCCATTATTTGCATATCCAAAAAACTCCAAGGAAAATTCTGGAACTTGGGTTTTGTCACTAGGACCCTTGACATGGTGTGATGTTCATCAAATCACACCCAGGTCCAATATGGNGAGCTGAAATTTTAACCCAACGTACCTTGATCCGTCTACTAAATATTCTCCAAGCCATTCCTTCTGAATTGTTGTGGAAAACAAGTTATAGAGAAAATTCCAAGGTGTCTCAAATGTAGCAGTGAAACCCCAAGAACTTGAGCTCCGATAGCATATGTTAGGAACCAAATATCAATATAGCATAGAAAAATCTCATAATAAGTACTCAACGCCTTGAAAAAGAGATAAATTTAGATAATAAGCCTCTTCAAGAGGGAAACCTCCTTATGCCCACATAAATGTCCAAATACAAGATGATTCCAAATGACAATGTATCCTTGGTATATATAGGAGAGTAGGAGGTATAATCACAACTAATGGACTAAAGCCGACATAAATAAAATAACATTACTAATGTAATATGCCCCAATTAAGGGGAAATGAGCCACTATTTAGGGCTTAACAATACACAACCATAGAATAGAGAAGGAAGAGGATAACATTATTGTAAGAGGGAGTAGAACCCATGCTTGAGTACTTGTAATCTTTGAATTTCATTCTATAATAATCAAATGTTGATGTTTTGTTCTTGTGCTTGAGTGCTCACTTAGTTTGTAAGCTTTCTCACATTGTGTGNAAGACAAAATTACATGGAAAAGAAAAATGAGCATACATGATACAATAATCTCTAATAAACTAAAATTTATCCCACCGTCTGCAACAAGACATCCATAAGAAGTGTGGTATAGAAGCAGAGTTTGGAAACTTAACAATACTTGAAATAGTGACTAAAAAGTCTAAATATCATACCAAAATTATCATCACATTCCATTGCCTCATGGATTTAGCAAACTCTACATTATCATCTTCAAAGTGAATGTAAAACCCCATGACTATAAACATCAACACCATCCATTATATATTGACACACCATCTGCATGACATTACAATTGAAAACTAAATCTTTACTCAACTATATCTCGATCACCTTACTTCATGCAACAAATAATTAAGTTTGAGAATCAACCCATGGTGCTTGTGGGGTTGGGAAGATACATACAAAAATTAAATAGGAAAATAAAAACTTACTTTTATTGAATATATCAGAATGGTCCTTGAAATCCTAGTCCTTGAACTGGCATTCCTTCCCAAGCACAAACATTGCCATGGCATGATTCTAGTCATTGGGTGACAATACAGATGGTTTATCCCTCACCTCAAAGGTAAACCCTACCTTGTCATGACCACTCTTCCTCAGTATAGTAATAGACTCAGGCTTCTTGGGCATCTCCTTGACCTCAGCATCAGGGGCATAGTAAACTCCATCCTCCAAAAATTCCTTCACATTGTACATATTCAAGAGGGTCTGGATGGGACAAGAATTATAGGCACACCCTCACCAATTTTGTTTTTTTTACATTTATTGTTTGTATTTTATGTTGAGGATGGCCTGGAATTTCCCTTCAACCCATCTTTCTTCTTACTGTATTTTAAACCAATATCAATCTCAAGATCCTTCCCAAACCTTTTTTCTTCAAAGGCTCCCTTGATGCCCCTATTGGGTGTCTATAGATTTTCCTTTTCTGCCACTTTTCTTTCTTCATCCCTCTTATTTTCCATCACAGTGACGTGCTGAAAATTCTTATTCATGTACTATGCTTATAGTTGATGCAACACTTTTCTTATCTACTTATGGTAGCCACCCCATATTCATTATTCTGGTCCTATGTGGGCTATTGTTTGGAATCAGAAAAACAAGCAAGTCCCAACCTAACAAATCATGGTGAATCCCTAAACATGCCCAAGGAGCTCTGGATCATTTGGGTGAATCTTGGCATACATCGTTCCCAAGAATATAAGCATGGCTATGAGTGAAGACGAGGATGAGAAAATGTACCTCCTCTCCATGAAAATGGACAGATCACCCAGTGTCATCTTCTTCACTAGCAACTCATTCCTATGCTCCATCCATGAATGTTTTTTCCTATCCATACAAATACATGAAAAAAGAAATTTGAATGAACCTTGTGACCAGTGAATTTAAAATTTGAAAGTTTAAACGGGGAGGCTTCCCAACGCATGCAAGTGGACTTCTACTATACCACCCTGCATTAACTTTCTTCCTCCATGTCCACTCTAATTGACTTTTTTTTAGTCTGCTAATGGAATACTGGAGCAGATGACAAATGGCGGTGCCAGGCAAAATGATATTTTCTAAACAGAGCCTAACCATAATCAGAGAAGGAAACGTGTTGGGAAAGGCATTGGTTAGCAATTCTACAAAATTGATTTTTTCGTCGGACGATATAAATTTACACAAATCACTATTTTTTTGTTGTTCAGAACTCATTTCTGAATTCATAAATGGATTCAGCATGCTGAAAAACTTTCAAGGCACTCGAATTATACAAAAATAATCATTTAAATCTACGAATCCAACAATTTCTCACTAGATTTTGAGTAAATATCCCCGAAAAAAATCTTCATTTTGTAGAATCTTTAACCTAAAATATTAAAATTCAAATAGTTAGAAACAACCCAGAATTTAACGTCCCCTTAAAAGAATTGTTGGTTCCAATACGTATTTCACAAGTTTTAAATTAACTTCGAACGTAGAAAATTATGTCTTCTCAAAATTCCGCAACGTAAATTTCACGGTGGGTAACATATAGAAGCCCATCAATTTTCTTTAAACCATGTATAAAAATAATTATGTACACCATTTTTATAATTAAATGGATATCTCCACTCCATTTAATTGAATTAAATCAGTTTAATTTTCATAGTTTAATGTATATCTCCACTCCATTTAATTGAATTAAATCAGTTTAATTTCATAGTTTAATGGATATCTCCACTTTATGTTTAATTCAGTTAAATTAGTTTAATTAATGTAAGTTGGGTCTTCATAGAATGGTTAGTTTGAAGTAAGTTGGATATACATAGAATAGTTAGTTGGTATGTATATTTCTTTCTAAGAATCTGCTTTTAACACTTTTTACAATACAAGCGTGTCTAATATGTTATATTAGTTTGAAAAAAAAAAATTAATAAAAAATGTTTTTTTAAACAAACACCTATCATACAAATTTTAATAAAACAATTTGGAAATAGGCATTGTTTTATATTTTACATGAACACGCATGAATAGGTATGCCACAATTGAGGCATCACAGGGATGACAGAACATGTGGATCTCTCTAAAGTATAAGGCATAAACAAAAACATGACATTACCGTATGGCATGTAAGTGATTTGTTAAAAGCCACCTTTTTTTTTTCATTTTGCTATGTCCATTCCAACTCCTATGTGTTGTGCATAGACACATACATTAATGTCAAAACATGTATTTATTTTATTGCCATACCAAATGTTGGAACAGGGATTTAACGCAGAGGACAATAAATCCGAGAGGCGACGATGGTGTCAAAAGACATCGTAGCACTGAAGAAAAAGTCGCTCAATGAGAGAGAGAAAATCTATCGAGATGATATAATGATCTGAGATGATGATAGATTGATCACAAGGATCGTCTATAAATGGGTTTCAGTCATGGACCAAAACTAACAAACTCGGGTGAAGGCGATTGCACCTGTCCATAAAACGTGGATCAAGAATCCTTAAGTGGACAAGGTCAACCGCCAATTTAGTCAGTCGTCAACCCAAAGACTTGGTTGACCCAATCATCCAACAAGGTGAGTTTTACAATGGAATCACATGTTCCAACACCCCCCCGTAAACTCAACTTGGAGGAAAACAAATTATGCAACATTCCCCCCGGAATTTGTTCTGACAACAAAACTTGATCACAAGATGGTACAACAACACTCCTAAGGAATTTTGATCCAGATGGATCTCGGTGGCCATCCACCTTTTCCACTGAATCACCATTTTGAGCCTATGGTTTTGATAAACCATAACATTCACCCTTTTGATGGGGAATGGAATGTAATGCCATCTTCATTTGTTAATTACATGCATCATGTATTGGCCTTATGTACATGCCTACAACTTAGTGGTAATGCATCGAATCCCATTAGAACTCCATAGTTAAGCACGCTCAAGCTAGAGTAGTATTGGGATGGGTGACCACTTGGGAAGTCCTAGTATTTTGCATGCCTATGTCATTTTATAAACTTAGTCCAATTTATCCCACATGCATCATGGGAATTGTTCTCCTCTCACTCTCTCATATATAATTGAGGTGAAGGAGGCCCTTTAAGTAGGCAATGGAGTGTGATGTAAAGCTTCTTGTGAATGAAGCGTAGCCAACATCTCTTTTTTTTTAGAGATAAGCTACCCCATTTTTTCAGTTTGTGTTCTACAATGTTTTTTTATCTTATTCAGTAATAGAAGTTGGGTTTCACTATATTTATGTATTCTCTTCTATATTTTTGTGTATTTCATTGTTATATCTCGGTTATATTTCTGTCGTCATGTCGTTCTCAAAATAATCTGGATCAGTAGTATCAGAGAAATCTGCTCCTTGTTATTTCTCAGAGCAAGTCCCTAACGAGGTCAGGGTATAGAGATTTGGGTCTCAAGCTAGTTTCGTTTGAGGACAACCACTCTCGCTATCCCAAGTAGCCTCCCATGGCGGTAGAAAATAGAGATGAAATAGCAGGAGATTCTTTCAAGACGTTGCTCGAGGAATCCCTTATGCAACAAAGGAACTAGATGATGGACAACTTTGCTCAGATCCTTTGAAGACTACCGCTGGCGGCAACTGAGGCATCTTCAACAAGTAACCATTTCACAAGTGCAACTCCCTTCAAGTTACAAGTCAATTTTGATATCCCCTTATTTGAAGGTCAAATAGATGCAAATGATCTAGAAAAATGGTTGAATCTTCTAGAAGCTTATTACTCTGTCCAAAAAAAATTCGACAGTGAAAAGATCACCTTCGCACTCCTTAAATCCCTTCCCCATGTCATAGCTTGGTGGGAAGGTTACTGGGAGAGGTACACCAAGTATGAATCTACACTATTTGGGAGAGAACCCACTTGGGCGGCCTTTGCAGATGCCCTAAAGGAGGAGTTCTACCCTGTTGGAAACTATGATGACCAAGACATGAGATGGAAAACTCTGCATCAGAAAAGAGACCAAACAATGTCGGAGTACACCAACATATTTCATACCTTTCGCTCAAAGCTGGGTATCAAAGACTCCAAGCAGCACTTGGTTTTGAAGTACCACAGTGGTCTACACAGGTACATCCAAACAGAGATGGATTTCTTAGACATCTCCTCATTGGGAGTTGCTTATCGATATGCAGCCAAAATTGAGAAAAAATTCAAACAATAGAGTAAGTGGGAGAAGCATGGACAGAGCAAGGAAGGCCAACCTCAAGAGAGCCAGGCCCAGATGCAGACAAAGAAGGGTAACAACAAGTCTAAGAAAGACATCGAAAAGTGGTGTGAGTTCCACAAATGCCCTTGTCATAACACTGATGAATGTCGCTCAATACAGTCAATGGTGGTCGAGCTCAAATATAAAGATCCAAACACGGACTTGGACCCTAATTCAAAAAATGATAAAAGGAGACAAATCATTGATGCAAAACCCACTGTTATTGTCGCAACTACAAAAATCCAACTAGAAGAGGATCCTAAGGAGGGGGAGCAACTCTTCCATTCATAGATGTGGGTGAAGGAAACCCCACTGCATTTTATTGTTGATAGTGAAAGCCAAAAGAACATCATCTCAGTAGTGGTTGTCAAGCAGTTGGATTTTCCAACAACACCACACCCATAGCCATACAACATCGGGTGGCTTCGCCAGGGTTAAGATCTTCATGTCAGCCAACAATGTTGTCTATCCTATGACATCAAGCCCTTCAAGGATGAGGTATTATGTGATGTTTCCCCACTGGAAGTCTATGATGTTCTATTAGGACAACCATATATGTGGAGGCATCATGCTATTTATGAGACTAGTGTCATTGTTACTCTGGGGGGTCAACTATACAGAATATCAGATGTAGTTTCAACTATTTTCCCACCAAAACAATGCCACAAAGTAATCTTTCATACTACAAAGTTTAGCCTCTTCACAATCCGATCAGAAGGTGAACAGAAGGACACTGCAGCCTCAGCCCAAGACCTTTCTATCCAACAGAAGCAGATNCAAATAGTTAGAAACAACCCAGAATTTAACGTCCCCTTAAAAGAATTGTTGGTTCCAATACGTATTTCACAAGTTTTAAATTAACTTCGAACGTAGAAAATTATGTCTTCTCAAAATTCCGCAACGTAAATTTCACGGTGGGTAACATATAGAAGCCCATCAATTTTCTTTAAACCATGTATAAAAATAATTATGTACACCATTTTTATAATTAAATGGATATCTCCACTCCATTTAATTGAATTAAATCAGTTTAATTTTCATAGTTTAATGTATATCTCCACTCCATTTAATTGAATTAAATCAGTTTAATTTCATAGTTTAATGGATATCTCCACTTTATGTTTAATTCAGTTAAATTAGTTTAATTAATGTAAGTTGGGTCTTCATAGAATGGTTAGTTTGAAGTAAGTTGGATATACATAGAATAGTTAGTTGGTATGTATATTTCTTTCTAAGAATCTGCTTTTAACACTTTTTACAATACAAGCGTGTCTAATATGTTATATTAGTTTGAAAAAAAAAAATTAATAAAAAATGTTTTTTTAAACAAACACCTATCATACAAATTTTAATAAAACAATTTGGAAATAGGCATTGTTTTATATTTTACATGAACACGCATGAATAGGTATGCCACAATTGAGGCATCACAGGGATGACAGAACATGTGGATCTCTCTAAAGTATAAGGCATAAACAAAAACATGACATTACCGTATGGCATGTAAGTGATTTGTTAAAAGCCACCTTTTTTTTTTCATTTTGCTATGTCCATTCCAACTCCTATGTGTTGTGCATAGACACATACATTAATGTCAAAACATGTATTTATTTTATTGCCATACCAAATGTTGGAACAGGGATTTAACGCAGAGGACAATAAATCCGAGAGGCGACGATGGTGTCAAAAGACATCGTAGCACTGAAGAAAAAGTCGCTCAATGAGAGAGAGAAAATCTATCGAGATGATATAATGATCTGAGATGATGATAGATTGATCACAAGGATCGTCTATAAATGGGTTTCAGTCATGGACCAAAACTAACAAACTCGGGTGAAGGCGATTGCACCTGTCCATAAAACGTGGATCAAGAATCCTTAAGTGGACAAGGTCAACCGCCAATTTAGTCAGTCGTCAACCCAAAGACTTGGTTGACCCAATCATCCAACAAGGTGAGTTTTACAATGGAATCACATGTTCCAACACCCCCCCGTAAACTCAACTTGGAGGAAAACAAATTATGCAACATTCCCCCCGGAATTTGTTCTGACAACAAAACTTGATCACAAGATGGTACAACAACACTCCTAAGGAATTTTGATCCAGATGGATCTCGGTGGCCATCCACCTTTTCCACTGAATCACCATTTTGAGCCTATGGTTTTGATAAACCATAACATTCACCCTTTTGATGGGGAATGGAATGTAATGCCATCTTCATTTGTTAATTACATGCATCATGTATTGGCCTTATGTACATGCCTACAACTTAGTGGTAATGCATCGAATCCCATTAGAACTCCATAGTTAAGCACGCTCAAGCTAGAGTAGTATTGGGATGGGTGACCGCTTGGGAAGTCCTAATATTTTGCATGCCTATGGCATTTTATAAACTTGGTCCAATTTATCCCACATGCATCATGGGAATTGTTCTCCTCTCACTCTCTCATATATAATTGAGGTGAAGGAGGCCCTTTAATCGGGCAATGGAGTGTGATGTAAAGCTTCTTGTGAATGAAGCGTAGCCAACATCTCTTTTTTTTTAGAGATAAGCTACCCCATTTTTTCAGTTTGTGTTCTACAATGTTTTTCTATCTTATTCAGTAATAGAAGTTGGGTTTCACTATATTTCTGTATTCTCTTCTATATTTTTTTGTATTTCATTGTTATATCTCGGTTATATTTCTGTCGTCATGTCGTTCTTAAAATAATCTGGATCAGTAGTATCAGAGAAATCTTCTCCTTGTTATTTCTCAGAGCAAGTCCCCAACGAGGTCAGGGTATAGAGATTTGGGTCTCAAGCTAGTTTCGTTTGAGGACAACCACTCTCGCTATCCCAAGTAGCCTCCCATGGCGGTAGAAAATAGAGATGAAATAGCAGAAGATTCTTTCAAGACGTTGCTCGAGGAATCCCTTATGCAACAAAGGAACTAGATGATGGACAACTTTGCTCAGATCCTTTGAAGACTACCGCTGGCGGAAACTGAGGCATCTTCAACAAGTAACCATTTCACAAGTGCAACTCCCTTCAAGTTACAAGTCAATTTTGATATCCCCTTATTTGAAGGTCAAATAGATGCAAATGCTCTAGAAAAATGGTTGAATCTTCTAGAAGCTTATTACTCTGTCCAAAAAAAAATCGACAGTGAAAAGATCACCTTCGCACTCCTTAAATCCCTTCCCCATGTCATAGCTTGGTGGGAAGGTTACTGGGAGAGGTACACCAAGTATGAATCTACACTATTTGGGAGAGAACCCACTTGGGCGGCCTTTGCAGATGCCCTAAAGGAGGAGTTCTACCCTGTTGGAAACTATGATGACCAAGACATGAGATGGAAAACTCTGCATCAGAAAAGAGACCAAACAATGTCGGAGTACACCAACATATTTCATACCTTTCGCTCAAAGCTGGGTATCAAAGACTCCAAGCAGCACTTGGTTTTGAAGTACCACAGTGGTCTACACAGGTACATCCAAACAGAGATGGATTTCTTAGACATCTCCTCATTGGGAGTTGCTTATCGATATGCAGCCAAAATTGAGAAAAAATTCAAACAATAGAGTAAGTGGGAGAAGCATGGACAGAGCAAGGAAGGCCAACCTCAAGAGAGCCAGGCCCAGATGCAGACAAAGAAGGGTAACAACAAGTCTAAGAAAGACATCGAAAAGTGGTGTGAGTTCCACAAATGCCCTTGTCATAACACTGATGAATGTCGCTCAATACAGTCAATGGTGGTCGAGCTCAAATATAAAGATCCAAACACGGACTTGGACCCTAATTCAAAAAATGATAAAAGGAGACAAATCATTGATGCAAAACCCACTGTTATTGTCGCAACTACAAAAATCCAACTAGAAGAGGATCCTAAGGAGGGGGAGCAACTCTTCCATTCATAGATGTGGGTGAAGGAAACCCCACTGCATTTTATTGTTGATAGTGAAAGCCAAAAGAACATCATCTCAGTAGTGGTTGTCAAGCAGTTGGATTTTCCAACAACACCACACCCATAGCCATACAACATCGGGTGGCTTCGCCAGGGTTAAGATCTTCATGTCAGCCAACAATGTTGTCTATCCTATGACATCAAGCCCTTCAAGGATGAGGTATTATGTGATGTTTCCCCACTGGAAGTCTATGATGTTCTATTAGGACAACCATATATGTGGAGGCATCATGCTATTTATGAGACTAGTGTCATTGTTACTCTGGGGGGTCAACTATACAGAATATCAGATGTAGTTTCAACTATTTTCCCACCAAAACAATGCCACAAAGTAATCTTTCATACTACAAAGTTTAGCCTCTTCACAATCCGATCAGAAGGTGAACAGAAGGACACTGCAGCCTCAGCCCAAGACCTTTCTATCCAACAGAAGCAGATNATGTCGTTCTCAAAATAATCCAGATCAAAGTTTGATCACCATCAACACAGATCAAGGCCAAAGAGTAGCCATCCATTGCAAAATAGGTTGAAAAATTAGTTGTTGAAACACGGTTCTAGTCGGTCAGTCGACTAGTGATCTGGAACCTTTTCATGGATGACTTATTAAAAAGAATTACATTAAAGAGTGTAAATGAAGCTTATGTGAAATATCATTAAAGAGGACATAATCATGGAGAAAAGATGATAAGGAGAGCAAGAACACAAGACATGAAAACAGAGTTCGTCCCAAGAATGGACTACATCTTCAGGCCCACTTCGAAGTGGAGAGGCTTTATATTATCTTAGCAATAAAAATTGGCATAAATACATCATTATACCTCAAGTCTAAAAAATGGTCTTTAGATATGTTTCTCAGATGAAAAATATGACTGCACCGCTGAATTCGTGGCAAGGAGTAGTACAAAATCAATTGTCAATTCATCTTAATCTAACATAGTCACCTCCAGGCCCTGTTGGGCTCTTTGCCTCGGTTTGTGTGCTACANTCATGGATCATTCCTCCTCACTAAGAAGCTTTTGGGCCTCCAAAAGCCTCATCAGTCAATTGGAAGGTGAGGGAATTTCTCCCTCACTTTATCTTTCTCAATCCACCATGATTTTATTGGATGTGTGCCCTTCAGGCCCACTCAAAGATATTCTACATCACCCTTGTGTGAATTCCTCATCCTTCTGTTCAGGATGATATCTTCCTTCAAATCATCTAAGTACTCAGAAGAAAACTCATCCACTGAAGGTACTGAAACACTCTTTTGTTGATCCATGATCATTGGAGGCTCATAAAGTTTCAAGTTCTCTACATTCATAACTGAGTATATCTGCATGTACGGTGGTAGATCGAGACGGAAAGCATTTGTGCCAATTTTCTCCAAGATGGTGAAGGGTCCATATCTGATGGGTTTGAGATTCTTTCCTTATGCCTTCAACCTATATTTTTTGATGTGGAGATGCACTTGATCTCCCACTTGAAATTGATAATCAGTTGATCTGTGCTTGTCATGGTGATATTTTTATTGTGCCCGACTCTTTTGCAATTATTCCCAGACTGTCTGGTGTACCTGTTGGATCCTCTAAATGAACTTGTGGGCTCTCTCTTCATATCTTTGTTCACTGGAGTCGAAATCTTTTCCAAAATTCAAGTCCAAGGGAACCCTAGGTAAATACCCAAAACATGTCTCGAATGGTGAACTATGTGTGGAAGAGTGCAAGGATCGGTTGTATGCATATTGCACATACTATATCTGATCATCCCACAACTTGGGATGTTTGATGCAATAGCCTTGAATCAAATGAACCATTGTTCTATTTACAACCTATGTTTGGTCGTTGGTTTGTGGATGGAAAGCAATACTTCTATTCAACTTGGTGTCCATCATTCTTCACAAGCTTGTCCAAAACTCTCCAAGGAATCGAGTGTCTCGATCTGATATAATTAATGTAGTTAGTCCAAAGTGGACCCATACATGTTGAAAGAAAAGATGAGGAGTTTTCCTAACAGTGACATGCTTTTTACATGGCATCAAGACACACATATTGCTAAACTTATCCACTACCACATACAAGTATTCATGACCCCTTTTTGACACAGGAAACCCCCCTACAAAATCCATGGAAATACTCTCCCAAGGATGAGAAGGAACATGAAGTGGTGTGTATAGCCCCAATTTTCTATTAGTGGGCTTACAAGTCGAGCACAAYATGCAACCCTTTACATAGTTGGTTACAATTTATTTCATTCGAGGCCAGTAGCAAAACCTCTGCAAATGTGTCATAGTCTTACCTACCCCAAAATGCCTAGATACAAGGGAAGTGTGTGCTTCCCTGATTACATGCACTCTTTCATTAACTGGAATACAAAGCTTGCCCATATGGTAGAGTAGTTTATCCTGCACATAAAAATTCTCCACCTATGAGCCACGATTTAGCCTCTCATATACATTCTTGAAATTTTCATCATTAGCATATTGGTCAATATAACTATCATGAGCTAAGGAAGCATTCTTCAAAACAATGGATGCAAAAATAGGAGGTCTAGAAAGCATGTCCGCAACTTTGTTACTTGTACCCTTCTTGTATATGATAACTAAATGGAATTGTTGTAAGAATCCCATCCACATGTAGTGTCTTGATTGTTGTAGCTTGGTCTGTGACTGTAGATACTACAAGGGTTAGTGGTTAGTGTGTATGATTGTTTCTTTTCCCATTGAGTAGTGTTTCCATTTCTTCACGCTTTGTACCAATCCATACAGTTATTTTTCATATGTAGGATAGTTACAAACAACCTTAGAAAAAGTTTCAGAATGAAAACAAATGGGCTTACGTTGTTGCATCAGGATTGCTCCCATGGCATAGGCATCGGCATCATTCATGATTTCAAATGGTTGTTGTAGGTTAGGTAGAGCTAGCACTGGTGCGATGCTGATATTTCTCTAGAAAGTGTCAATGTGATTGTGTTGTCTTCCTCCCCACTAGAAGGATTGTTTCAAACTAGTTAAAGAATGCAAAGGAGATGCAATGTAGGAGAAGGTTAAATGAACTTTCTCTAGTACTCAACTTCCCCTAAGAAACTTCTAACCTATGTAGCTAATGTTGGCTTTGGCCAATTTACAATAACTTCAACTTTGGAGGGATATATATTTAATTGACCACCTCCCATAATATGACCCAAGTAAACTAATGAGGTCTTTCCAAAGTCACACTTTGACAATTTTACATACAAATTTTCCTTTTTAAGGACATCCAATACTCTCTTCATGTTCATTTTAAGTCTTACTGAATAAAAGAATGTCATCTAAGTACACAATCACAAAGCCATCAATGAAAGGCCTAAAAATATAATTCATGACTCACATGAATGTTGTTAGAGCATTACAAAGCCCAAATAGCATCACAAGCCATTCAAAAAGACCTTTTTTTTTTCTAAGGTAGTCTTCCACATGTCAACTTCTGCAACTTTGACCTGGTGGTAACCGCTCCTCAAATCCAACTTGGTTAAGTATATTGCATTCTTTAGTTGATCCATCAAGTCATCTATCCGAGGCAAAGGGTATCAGTTCTTTATGGTTATCTTTTTGAGAGCCAGGTAATCAACGCACATTCACCATGTGCCATCCTTCTTTGGCACCAACACGATCGAAGAACCGCAAGGAGATGAGCTAGGTCGAATGACCCCTTGGTCTAGTAAGTCCTCTGCCTGCTTCTTGATTTTCTCCATTTCCACAACTGACATCCTGTACATTCCTAGATTTGGAAGAGGGACATCTTGTTGAAGATGTATTTCATGTTGAATCCCTCTTGGGACAAAATCCACTTGGTTTCTGAAATATTTCATCATAGTTAGATATAGCATCAATCATTTCATATTTGTGAGAGGGATCACATCCCTTGAAAGCATCATAAGTCTCAACATTTTTTTCCCTTACAACCATGAGTACATATTTTTTATTAGTGTTTATGAGTCTTTTCATCTAGCCTACACTAACAAGCGTTGTATTTTTTTCATACTGTGAACTCTTACAATGTATTCCACTCCATGTTTTGTGAGATGAGTATTTGTTCTCATTTCTAAAGAAGATGTCATTTCTATCATAAAGGTAAGGGCTTCCCATAACTATGCCACACATATCAAGTGGGACAACATATAAATCGACCTCATCCATCAACTTTGAAGCAATGGAAAATCTAACCATGCACTGCTTGGTGACATTCAGTTTTGCATTGTCAATTACCCAACCAAAAGGGTATGGTTTAGGATGAGATTTTGTTTCTAGGCCCAACTTTTTAACAAAAATTTCTGAGAATAAATTCACTTGAGAACCTGGATCAAATAGAGTGTTAATCTTTGTGTGTTTATATAGAACTCTAATATGAAATAATTCACTTCTTCTTCTTTCATGATCATGAGATGTACTTGTGAAACTTGAACCAGCATGAAATGAACTTTTACCTTGTACTCCAATGACTGTAATCCTCATTTCGTCACCTGAATCAGAACCAAGATCTTGTTGCATTGTCGCAACTATTTTTATGTTCCCTTTGCCACCAAATCTCTTAGGCTTCAAATCTGTATGTAGCTTCCAACAATGCTCATCATCATGCCCATATTTCTTGCAATGTGTGTGTTGAGCACTCAACACACCCTAAAAAATCCATGTCAAAATTTACTTTTTGGGTACCACTTGATCTTTTTGCATTGTCTAATTCGTCTTCATTGTGGAAAAATGTTGCATTTTCTTACCATTTTGAATCTCATTAAGTCTTTAAAGGTTTCCTTACAACTATGAAAATAAACGACTTAAAAGATTTAACTTCTGAATAAGAATCAACAGCTAAAATGTTTCGCCCTACGCGTCCAATTTTGGAATCGGAAAGGATTAAGCGTGAAATAAAATCACTCGAGAGAATCGAAGTAGCCGAGTGTCGATTTTCGTCGGCGTCATCAGACGAGAGTTTTCTTTCACAAAAATCATCACCAAGGATATCACTGATGACCAACCCCTTCGGCATCGGCAAAAGGCTAAAGAAGTAAACGCTAACGAAGAAAGAAATGATATCGTCGATCGCCGACTTCCGAAATGTTTTCTGTGTCGGGGGTTTTTCGAGGAGGATAATCCACAAGGAAACTACGCAATAGGTTTATTTCCAAAAGCTGATCCCTGAAACCTTTGTTGGCATCGGCAGTCCCAAGTCAAGCTTAGAGCGCTCGACTTAAACAAAGTTCTGAGTCCGACCATTACCCGCAAGCTGAGTTCCTGGTCTTCAGTACCATGTATCGTGATTCAGTGATGCCACGTTAGCGTCGTACAATGAAATCGATTGGCGTCGAAGGCTTTTTGAAAAAGGATATCAACAAAGAATGAAAAGTAACTTGGAGCAACACTAAGTATAAAATCAGGGCTAACTTACAAGAAAATTGGACAAAGAACACAGTAGATTCACACACAAAGAGAAAAAAATGATGCATTCAACTGCTATGACCAGAATCCTTTTGTCAAAATTTTGAGACTTTATATATTAGTTTTCCATCAGGCTCAGGTTACATACAGTAGACATTGTCTACACCTTTTGTCCAACCAACCCGATTACATTGAGAACATGAAAATTTTCACAAGAAAAAGGGAAAACTATCAAAATTTTGCATCATGTCTGAGAATACAAAACAGAGTTCACCAATCATGCCTCTTCTACGCATGGACTTTCTCCCTGGCTGCCTCACGCTCCTTGAGGTTTTTTCATTTTTGTTCTTCTGACACCCTTTGCACTTGGCATAGCTACATGATCATATCTTATGCTTCATGAAGCTGCCTCTTGAGCCAAGTTGTGTTCCCTTCATGACCTTGTGGTGCTGACACCTCAAGGTTCTTTTCCACCAACTGTCGTCATAATTCTCTATTATCCTGGTAAATTTCAGATATGGCAAGTTGTGCATGTTCCAGCTATTGATTAGGTCCTCAGACGTTAGAACCCGAGGCTTCTATCCTTCTCGTTCGGCTCCTGCTTCCTCGACTTGTGGTTTCGAAAAGCTCTAGCCAGATAACATTCATTAGGAACTCCTCAGCGGTTGATCATGCGCATGACTCAATCGAGATTTGACTTTCCCCCCCAAATTCCTTATTCTTCCTGGGCCTTCCTCTCCTCCATGGTATCTGTTGTTGAGGAAGTGTGGCTTCCAACTTGTTCCCTTCCGACATAACTTCTTCCACTTCAGCCTCCACACAGGGCGATACCATCATTTCTGTGCAAAGGTAGGAATCTCCCTTTGAAGCCTCGGGAACACCCACTACAAATAAGAACGAGTCCCATGCATTTTGTGGCTCAAGCCTGGTGCTTCGGTTGCCTTGCAGGCCCCGTCTTGTATTTTGAGGAGTTCCCATGGTGCGACAGGTTATCTACCTTACGCATGGGTGACTTGAAAAAGGCCAAAAGAAAATAATTTGATCRAGATGGACTCATGAGACGAGTCACCAATAGTGCATAAGCTCAATTGGTAAGTAGAACACAAACAAAACATCTAGAATTTATAACGGAGTAGGCAGTGAGTCGAAACGTGCCAGGGAACACTAAATNATCAGGCTCAGGTTACATACAGTAGACATTGTCTACACCTTTTGTCCAACCAACCCGATTACATTGAGAACATGAAAATTTTCACAAGAAAAAGGGAAAACTATCAAAATTTTGCGTCATGTTTGAGAATACAAAACAGAGTTCACCAATCATGCCTCTTCTACGCATGGACTTTCTCCCCGGCTGCCTCACGCTCCTTGAGGTTTTTTCATTTTTGTTCTTCTGACACCCTTTGCACTTTGCATAGCTACATGATCATATCTTATGCTTCATGAAGCTGCCTCTTGAGCCAAGTTGTGTTCCCTTCATGACCTTGTGGTGCTGACACCTCAAGGTTCTTTGCCACCAACTGTCGTCATAATTCTCTATTATCCTGGTAAATTTTAGCTATGGTGAGTTGTGCATGTTCCAGCTATTTATTAGGTCCTCAGACGTTAGAACCCGAGTCTTCTATCCTTCTCGTTCGGCTCCTGCTTCCTCGACTTGTGGTTTCAAAAATCTCTAGCCAGATAACATTCATTAGGAACTCCTCAGCGATTGATCATGTGCATGACTCAATCGGGATTTGACTTTCCCCCCCAAATTCCTTATTCTTCCTGGGCCTTCCTCTCGTCCATGGTATCTGTTGTTGAGGAAGTGTGGCTTCCAACTTGTTCCCTTCCGACATAAGTTCTTCCACTTCAGCCTCCACACGGGGCGATACCATCATTTCTGTGCAAAGGTAGGAATCTCCCTTTGAAGCCTCGGGAACACCCACTACAAATAAGAACGAGTCCCATGCATTTTGTGGCTCAAGCCTGGTGCTTCGACTGCCTTGCAGGCCCCGTCTTGCATTTTGAGGAGTTCCCATGGTGCGACAGGTTATCTACCTTACGCATGGGTGACTTGAGAAAGGCAAAAAGAAAATAATTTGATCGAGATGGACTCATGAGACGAGTCACCAATAGTGCATAAGCTCAATTGGTAAGTAGAACACAAACAAAACATCTAGAATTTATAACGGAGTAGGCAGTGAGTCGAAACGTGCCAGGGAACACTAAATTCCTTGCAATGGGATGTTTTAAAGAATTTGTGTGTCACATCCGCGCGACGGGTATGATCTTGGGCGTGTGAGATGCAGCCGATAGGAGTTGCAGAGGATGTGTGATAGGAGTTGCAGTTGTTGATGTGACTTTTGTTTGAGAAACTTTCCTTGACCTGAAACATTTAATGACTTCCCTTATGACAATATCTGAATCTTTTGGAAGATACTCATACTTTCGACACATGTTCGGCTCTGACATTCTTTCTCGACCCCAAGGGCCAACGGACCACTGGCATGACTTTGACTCTCATGTTTTTCGTACCTGATCTTTCATGTTGTGGCGCACGGATGTAACCCACCCTAACTGAAGAAAAATGGCGGCACTAACAGAGATGGTGCAAGTAATTCGAAAGGTTGCAGAGATCACGTAAGTANATCCATGAAACGCTAGTCGGCGACATCTCTGAACCAGACGATTTTTCGGAAGAGGAGGAGTTTAACTGAGAATCCAAAGATATGAAATATAACAACAACCATGATGAAGAAGGGCAAAACCCAACTTATAAAAATCAACCTTGGTTTTTCGAATATGCTTTGGCCATCCCAGGGAGAGTGCATAATCTTCCCTGACACCCAGAGAAGTTAATTCCTAAATTCGACCCCGAGACTTCAGGATTTCCTGAAGACCATATCAAGAAATTCATACTAGTGGTTAGACTTATGAATGTCCAACATGAAGACGTAGTATGTAGGCTTTTCCCCTATACATTTGAGAATTCAGCTTCCACGTGGTATTTTAATCTGCTGATAGGATCTATAACTAGCTGGACAAAGTTAAAAAAATATTTTTTACATAAATTTGCAGAGAAAAATACTACAAGATCTCTAATGGCTGAGTTGTTCACCACCACCATGAGTTCAAAGGAAAGGGTCAAATATTTCAATCAAAGATTCACGACCATCTTAAACAAGTTTCAGCCCGAAGCTAAGCCAACTCAGGAGTTGCAAATTGAAGTTTATGCTAATGCGCTCTCAACTTATATTTCCGTGTTTGTGAAGAGGGCCACCAAACGAACCTTAGTTGAGACTTTTGAAGAAGCCAAAACGATAGAATTCCATATGAAAGAGTGTAAAGAAGGTCATGTCTCTTTAGTTAATAAAGAAGTTCAACCTCCTCCTAGGAGAGGGCTCCTTTTGACTAGACCACTAGGGAAACAAGAAGAATAGACTCCTGAAAAGGGTAATGGAGACATAGAATATCTACAATGCATGGTTAATAAATTATCAAACGAGATCATAGACATGAAAAGAAGTGCAGGGGAGGGAAACTAAGGACAAAGGCCCTATAATCCTTTCTTTAAAAGGAACCCATCGTTCAAAGAAATTGAACCTCCCCCAACAAACTTAAATATCGATCTATAAAACGTGGCATCTGATTATTTTTGTACCTACCATCAAGAAAACCACTCTGAAAGAGACTACCCTCAATGGGTGCATGCCATGAATTTGATGGCCAACTGGTTCTTAGATGAGGTTTCCCTAACCGAACAACCAAGCAGTTCAGTTATGAATGTTGTCGATCAGGAAGAGATTGATCCACCAGAATATGAAAGCATGTTGATATGGGATCCTGGCCTAATTATGCCTTCCGACGACTTATTTCAGGTTCAAGAACCACCCGCGGAAGTCTTGGTTGTGCAAATGCGAAGTAAGTGTCCACCTATCTCGAAAGATCCTACTACTATCCAAAACCCGGGAGGGAAAGCAACTCCCGATCACCCGAAAGCACCTTTTTCTCCCCGTAAGAACCCTATAAGCATCCATACTCAAGATTCTCCCAAACTTGATTACAATGTAGTTGAATATTTGAAGAAGTTGAAGGCTAATATATCAGTTATGGACATTTGTAGTATCCATCAGAAAAAGGACTTCCTATTATAGGCTTTGAAATCAGTAGAAAATCCCATGACAAGCACTGGCCTAGGAAGAAATCTAACTTCCATATATCTAGTAAATAAACCAACTGTGAATACCTGCTCGGAAGATAAGAAGGGAAAACCCTTTGTCCCACCGTTCCTTTTAACGTTTGAAGTTTTCAACAAGAACCTCCACAATTGTTTAGTCGATTTGGGAGCATCTTCCAGCGTTATGCCTTTGTTTATTTGCAAGAAATTAAATGTCGTTCATCTCAAAAGCGATAAACATGTAATACAACTAGACAGAACCCAGGTGAAGTTCATGGGAGAACTTAAAGATGTAATGATTAGAATAACAACACATCCTAAGTTTGTGCAAGTGATTGATATTATCGTAGTAGATATCCCAGAAGCTTATGGATTGTTATTGAGCCAAGACTAGTTTGAAAAGTTAAACGGATAATTTAGTACAGACTGGACACACATTTGGCTACAACTAAAGGGATACAAGAATATGATCAAAATAGATAGGGAAAGGCATTTGAAACACACTATCACTGATCTAGAAACCCTAAACAAACCCTCATCGATAGATTTCCCTATTCTAGGCAATTATTCCTGCAATTCCTATTTCAGGAACCTCTCTCCTCTTCCATCTTATGCCCCTCTAACTCAGAACACCGAAATGATTTTTCAAGAGAAATCCTCGATACCAACAGAGGAAACTCTCCTCTGTCAAGGACTTGTGCTAGAGATCACGGAACAAAAGATAAGAGAGAAAGAAAGTAATAAGAAGGAAGAAACGGTTAACTTTCGCTCACAAGTTTGGACCATATACTTTGATGGATCTAAATCAAAAGAGGGATTAGGGGCAGGGTGCATCCTCATTGATCCAAAAGGTAAACGTCATTTCCTTTCTCGTAGAATAGAATTCGAATGCACAAATGACACTGTCGAGTATGAAGCTTTAGTCCAAGGGTTAAAGAAATCCATAGACTTAAATGTCAAATAATTGAAGGTTTTCGGAGACTTGGATATTATNTACTCAAGATTCTCCCAAACTTGATTACAATGTAGTTGAATATTTGAAGAAGTTGAAGGCTAATATATCAGTTATGGACATTTGTAGGATCCATCAGAAAAAGGACTTCCTATTACAGGCTTTGAAATCAATAGAAAATCCCATGACAAGCACTGGCCTAGGAAGAAATCTAACTTCCATATATCTAGTAAATAAACCAACTGTGAATACCTGCTCGGAAGATAAGAAGGGAAAACCCTTTGTCCCACCGTTCCTTTTAATGTTTGAAGTTTTCAACAAGAACCTCCACAATTGTTTAGTCGATTTGGGAGTATCTTCCAACGTTATGCCTTTGTTTATTTGCAAGAAATTAAATGTCGTTCATCTCAAAAGCGATAAACATGTAATACAACTAGACAGAACCCAGGTGAAGTTCATGGGAGAACTTAAAGATGTAATGATTAGAATAGCAACACATCCTAAGTTTGTGCAAGTGATTGATATTATCGTAGTAGATATCCCAGAAGCTTATGGATTGTTATTGAGCCAAGACTAGTTTGAGAAGTTAAACAGATACTTTAGTATAGACTGGACACACATTTGGCTACAGCTAAAGGGATACAAGAATATGATCAAAATAGATAGGGAAAGGCATTTGAAACACACTGTCACTAATCTAGAAACCCTAAACAAACCCTCATCGATAGATTTCCCTATTCTAGGCAATTATTCCTGCAATTCCTATTTCAGGAACCTCTCTCCTCTTCCATCTTATGTCCCTCTAACTCAGAACACCGAAATGATTTTTCAAGAGAAATCCTCGATACCAACAAAGGAAACTCTCCTCTGTCAAGGACTTGTGCTAGAGATCACGGAACAAAAGATAAGAGAGCAAGAAAGTAATAAGAAGGAAGAAACGGTTAACTTTCGCTCACAAGTTTGGACCATATACTTTGATGGATCTAAATCAAAAGAGGGATTAGGGGCAGGGTGCATCCTCATTGATCCAAAAGGTAAACGTCATTTCCTTTCTTGTAGACTAGAATTCGAATGCACAAATGACACTGTCGAGTATGAAGCTTTAGTCCAAGGGTTAAAGAAATCCATAGACTTAAATGTCAAATAATTGAAGGTTTTCAGAGACTTGGAGATTATCGCTAGACAAATAAGGAATACTATACATTTCAATTCCCCACACCTAAAGAATTATCAACAGGAAGTGCAAAGGTTAATAGATCATTTTGAAGATTTCAATATTACAGCGATCCCCAGANATTGTTTAGTCGATTTGGGAGCATCTTCCAGCGTTATGCCTTTGTTTATTTGCAAGAAATTAAATGTCGTTCATCTCAAAAGCGATAAACATGTAATACAACTAGACAGAACCCAAGTGAAGTTCATGGGAGAACTTAAAGATGTAATGATTAGAATAGCAACACATCCTAAGTTTGTGCAAGTGATTGATATTATCGTAGTAGATATCCCAGAAGCTTATGGATTGTTATTGAGCCAAGACTAGTTTGAAAAGTTAAACGGATACTTTAGTACAGACTGGACACACATTTGGCTACAGCTAAAGGGATACAAGAATATGATCAAAATAGATAGGGAAAGGCATTTGAAACACACTATCACTGATCTAGAAACCCTAAACAAACCCTCATCGATAGATTTCCCTATTCTAAGCAATTATTCCTGCAATTCCTATTTCAGGAACCTCTCTCCTCTTCCATCTTATGTCCCTCTAACTCAGAACACCGAAATGATTTTTCAAGAGAAATCCTCGATACCAACAGAGGAAACTCTCCTCTGTCAAGGACTTGTGCTAGAGATCACGGGACAAAAGATAAGAGAGCAAGAAAGTAATAAGAAGGAAGAAACGGTTAACTTTCGCTCACAAGTTTGGACCATATACTTTGATGGATCTAAATCAAAAGAGGGATTAGGGGCAGGGTGCATCCTCATTGATCCAAAAGGTAAACGTCATTTCCTTTCTYGTAGAMTAGAATTCGAATGCACAAATGACACTGTCGAGTATGAAGCTTTAGTCCAAGGGTTAAAGAAATCCATAGACTTAAATGTCAAATAATTGAAGGTTTTCGGAGACTTGGATATTATCGTTAGACAAATAAGGAATACTATACATTTCAATTCCCCACACCTAAAGAATTATCAACAGGAAGTGCAAAGGTTAATAGATCATTTTGAAGATTTCAATATTACAGCGATCCCCAGANCATTGAGTGTGGTTGGGGCTGGCCAGTCACGGATGACTTGGATCTTGGTTGGATCCACATGTATGCCATGTTGATCAATTATGTAGCCCAGGTAATGGACCATGTCCATGTCGAAGGATCATTTTTTCAAGTTGGCATATAGCTTGTGTTGTCGCAGGGTGTGCAGAACCTGTTGAATATGCTACAAGTGTTCGGCCCAAGTCTTGTTCTAAATGAGAATGTCATCCATATACACCACTACAAAAGTATTGGTGAATGGTCGCAGGATATTCTCCATCAGCCTCATGAAAGTGGCTGGAGCATTTTTCAAACCAAAGGGCATGACCAACCATTCAAAAAGGCCTTCCTTTGACTTGAAGGCAATTTTCCATACATCTGTCTATTCTATCGAGACCTGGTGGTAGCCAAACTTCAGATCAATCTTACTCAAGTATTTGGCCCCCGTGAGTTGATCAAGGAGGTCGTCAATTTGAGGAATCGAGTACCGTTTTCTGACTGTGATTTTATTCAGAGCCCGATCATCAATGCAGAGTCGCCAGGTTCCATATTTCTTCTGTACCATCATGATTGGGCTTCCGCAAGGTGATGAGTGAGGATGGATGTGCCCCTTATGGAGAATTTCTTGGATCTGTCACTTGATCTCCTCATTCTATAATAGAGATAAGTGATAGACTGGCCCATTGGGTAGCAGTGCATCAGGGGTCAGATCGATGGGGTGCTTGACCTGGCAGTGCAGTGGTAACCTGGTAGGTGAGGAGAAGATATTGGGGTATTCTTCCACGGACTTATCTACTTGCTTCTGCTGTGTGGAGAGGTCAACTGCAAATAACCTGGATGTGGTTATGATCTTTCTCTTATTCTGAGAATGAATCACGAAGAAGAAAAACTTCCTTGTCTGAGAGATTACCTTCCTGCATTACTTAGAAAAGATCAAGGAAATAACACTAGGTGGGACTGCCTCAAGTATCCTTTACAATTTCCTGTTCAAAGTCATAATAACACTATAAGGCCTAGACTCATATACAGCATGACGTTTCCATAAATAAGGTTGGCCCAAAAGAACATCACAAACTTCGAGAGGAGAAACATCACACAATACCTCATCTTTGAAGTTCTTGATGTAGTATGATAGTCGACATGGTTGGATGATGCGGAGATCGCTTCCTTCGTGGAGCCATCCAATGGTGTAGGGTTGTGGGTGCAACATTGTTGGTAGGTACAGCCTCTTGATGACCTCTACTGAGATGAGGTTCTCCTAGCTACCGCTATCAATGATGAAGTGCAACGGGGTGCCTTTTACCCACATCTGTGAATGGAAGAGGCATTCTCCTTCTNATTATGTAGCCCAGGTAATGGACCATGTCCATGTCGAAGGATCATTTTTTCAAGTTGGCATATAGCTTGTGTTGTCGCAGGGTGTGCAGAACCTGTTGAATATGCTACAAGTGTTTGGCCCAAGTCTTGTTGTAAATGAGAATGTCATCCAGATACACCACTAAAAAAGTATTGGTGAATGGTCGCAGGATATTCTCCATCATCCTCATGAAAGTGGCTGGAGAATTTTTCAAACCAAAGGGCATGACCAACCATTCAAAAAGGCCTTCCTTTGACTTGAAGGCAATTTTCCATACATCTGTCTATTCTATCGAGACCTGGTGGTAGCCAAACTTCAGATCAATCTTACTCAAGTATTTGGCCCCCGTGAGTTGATCAAGGAGGTCGTCGATTCGAGGAATCGAGTACCGTTTTCTGACTGTGATTTTATTCAGAGCCCGATCATCAATGCAGAGTCGCCAGGTTCCATCTTTCTTCTGTACCAGCATGATTGGGCTTCCGCAAGGTGATGAGTGAGGATGGATGTGCCCCTTATGGAGAATTTCTTGGATCTGTCACTTGATCTCCTCATTCTATAATAGAGAGAAGTGATAGACTGGCCCATTGGGTAGCAGTGCATCAGGGGTCAGATCGATGGGGTGCTTGACCTGGCAGTGCAGTGGTAACCTGGTAGGTGAGGAGAAGATATTGGAGTATTCTTCCACGAACTTATCTACTTGCTTCTGCTGTGTGGAGAGGTCAACTGCAAATACCCTGGATGTGGTTATGATCTTTCTCTTATTCTGAGAATGAATCACGAAGAAGACAAACTTCCTTGTCTGAGAGATTACCTTCCTGCATTACTTAGAAAAGATCAAGGAAATAACACTAGGTGGGACTGCCTCAAGTATCCTTTACAATTTCCTGTTCAAAGTCATAATAACACTATAAGGCCTAGACTCATATACAGCATGACGTTTCCATAAATAAGGTTGGCCCAAAAGAACATCACAAACTTCGAGAGGAGAAACATCACACAATACCTCATCTTTGAAGTTCTTGATGTAGTATGATAGTCGACATGGTTGGATGATGCGGAGATCGCTTCCTTCGTGGAGCCATCCAATGGTGTAGGGTTGTGGGTGTGACATTGTTGGTAGGTTCAGCCTCTTGATGACCTCTACTGAGATGAGGTTCTCCTAGCTACTGCTATCAATGATGAAGTGCAACGGGGTGCCTTTTACCCACATCTGTGAATGGAAGAGGCATTCTCCTTCTTCTGGCTCGCCTGGTTCACCAGGCTGGAGCTTGGCGGTAGCAATGGTGGCACTAGGTTCTGTCTCAATGATCCATCTTCCCATTTCTAGTTTTGGCTCAGATTCTAAACCCACATCTAATTCAGNACAGTCATTTCCCCGCTTGGTGGATGGGAGGCCCAACATGTAGTCCATTGAGATGGATTCCCATGGCCTATCAGGAGTAGGAAGAGGGGTGTACAGGTCCTATTTCTTAGTGGTTTGTTTGACAATAGCGCAGACAATGAAAGACGTGATATACTTGCTGACCTCCTGTTGAAGTTTCGACCAGTAGAAATGTTTATGTAGCATCGCCACTGTCTTTTCGACGTCAAAGTGTCCTGCTAGCCGACTGTAGTGGGATTCCTAGATCAACTTCTCTCACTCACTTGATGGAACACATATATGGCCCAGATGACACAACAACCCATCCTGAAGATGGAAATTATCGACAACTGTGTTTGCACCCAACATTTGGTAGGTGGTCGCGAAGTCCGGGTCTATCTCATAGATTTGGGGCCATCCAGAGGTCTCATGGTCATAGGAGTCTATCACCATGGTGAGTGTTGCAACTGGAGGTCTACTGAGGGAATCAACGACGTGATTGGTGCTTCATGTTTTATACTTGATGTCGAGGTGTAATTGTTGCAAGTATGTGGACCACTTCTGATGGCGATCATTCTGGAATTTTCCTTGTGTATGCATGAACTGCAGTGGCTTATGATTAGTGTGGATGACTGTCTCCCTCCCAAGAATGTAATGTCTCCACTGGCGACAGGATTGCACAATGGAGTATAGTTCTTTGTTGTAAGTAGGGTACTTATGGACATCATCTGATAGTGTCTCACTATGATAGGGCACGGGGTGGTTGTGATGAGTGAGAACGACACCCACCGCATATTTTGAAGCATTTGTCTTGATCTCAAAGGGTTGTTACAGGTTTGGTAGTGAAAGTATTGGGTCTGAGCACAAGTGTTGGTTCAAATCGTCGAACGCTTGTTCTTGGGACCAGCCCCATGCAAATTTAGCCTTACCACCACCCCTAGTTATTTGGCTGAGGGCCCATGCAATATGGGAGAATCCCAACATGAACCTGCGATAGAATTTGGCAAGGCCCAAGAAGCTCTGAAGCTCATTGAGTGTGGTTGGGGCTGGCCAGTCACGGATGACTTGGATCTTGGTTGGATCCACATGTATGCCATGTTGATCAATTATGTAGCCCAGGTAATGGACCATGTCCATGTCGAAGGATCATTTTTTCAAGTTGGCATATAGCTTGTGTTGTCGCAGGGTGTGCAGAACCTGTTGAATATGCTACAAGTGTTCGGCCCAAGTCTTGTTGTAAATGAGAATGTCATCCGGATACACCACTACAAAAGTATTGGCGAATGGTCGCAGGATATTCTCCATCATCCTCATGAAAGTGGCTGGAGCATTTTTCAAACCAAAGGGAATGACCAACCATTCAAAAAGGCCTTCCTTTGACTTGAAGGTAGTTTTCCATACATCTGTCTATTCTATCGAGACCTGGTGGTAGCCAGACTTCAGATCAATCTTACTCAAGTATTTGGCCCCCGTGAGTTGATCAAGGAGGTCGTCGATTCGAGGAATCGAGTACCGTTTTCTGACTGTGATTTTATTCAGAGCCCGATCATCAATGCAGAGTCGCCAGGTTCCATATTTCTTCTGTACCAGCATGATTGGGCTTCCGCAAGGTGATGAGTGAGGATGGATGTGCCCCTTATGGATAATTTCTTGGATCTGTCACTTGATCTCCTCATTCTATAATAGAGAGAAGCGATAGACTGGCCCATTGGGTAGCAGTGCATCAGGGGTTAGATCGATGGGGTGCTTGACCTGGCAGTGCAGTGGTAACCTGGTAGGTGAGGAGAAGATATTGGAGTATTCTTCCACGACCTTATCTACTTGCTTCTGTTGTGTGGAGAGGTCAACTGCAAATACCCTGGATGTGGTTATGATATTTCTCTTATTCTGAGAATGAATCACGAAGAAGACAAACTTCCTCGTCTGAGAGATTACCTTCTTGCATTACTTAGCAAAGATCAAGGAAATAACACTAGGTGGGACTGCCTCAAGTATCCTGTACAATTTCCTGTTCAAAGTCATAATAACACTATAAGGCCTAGACTCATATACAGCATGACGTTTCCATAAATAAGGTTGGCCCAAAATAACATCACAAACTTCGAGAGGAGAAACATCACACAATACCTCATCTTTGAAGTTCTTGATGTAGTATGATAGTCGACATGGTTGGAAGATGCGGAGATCGCTTCCTTCGTGGAGCCATCCAATGGTGTAGGGTTGTGGGTGCGACATTGTTGGTAGTTCCAGCCTCTTGATGACCTCTACTGAGATGAGGTTCTCCTAGCTACCGCTATCAATGATGAAGTGCAACGGGGTGCCTTTTACCCACATCTGTGAATGGAAGAGGCATTCTCCTTCTTCTAGCTCGCCTGGTTCATCAGGCTGGAGCTTGGTGGTAGCAATGGTGGCACTAGGTTCTGTGTCAATGATCCATCTTCCCATTTCTAGTTTTGGCTCAGATTATAAACCCACATCTAATTCAGAGGCTTTCACTTTGACCACCAACGACTGCTTTGAGCGACAATGCGCAGTGTTATGCCAAGGGCTCTTATGGAAGTCGCACGACTTCCCGATATCTTTCTTTGTCTTTCTGGTGTCCTTGTTTGCTTTTGGCTTGCACTGGTTGTCCTAATAATGTCCATTTTTTCTTTGTCCTTTGTTCTATGGATTGGGGCCTCCCTTTCCTAGCTTTTGTTGTGAGGGGTTCCCAGGCCCAAATTGTCGCGTCTTTTGTTTGAGCTTCTGCTCAATTTTGACAGCATATCGGTAGGTCGCGCCCAAGGATAAGATGTCTAGAAATTCCATTTTGGTTTGGATGTATCTATGCAGAGCGCCATGAAAATTGAGTACCATTTGTCACTCTGAATCTTTAATACACATCTTGGTGCGCAATGTATGAAAGATATTTGTGAAATCTAGCACTGCTTGGTCTCTTTCTTTCCGCAGTGTGGTCCATTTGGTATACAAGTCGTCATAACTTCTGACATGGTAGTATTATTCCTTAATAGCATCCCTAAAGGATTCCCATGTGGTCGTGACTGTAAATAATGAGGGTTCCTCTATTTCCTTTTGCTCACAAAAAGTTTCCCACCAATCTTTGACATGTGGAACAACTTTGAGGAGAACAAAAGTAATCTTTTCTCTATTCAAAAAGTTATGGATAGAAAAATACCCTTCTAGTAGATTCAACCACTTGTCTACA
>JZKD02S1612924.1:49661-69827 GCA_000966675.3 Picea glauca | reverse complement strand
GTATCTTGTGACAGGGAGTGTCCAAATCCATTTACAACATTTTGTCCTGGGAAGCCCTTCTCACACAAGGGTCAAACCTGAGGTCGCATTGAGATCGGCAGAGTCACTCACCCTGCTTTGTTGGTCTTAGTGTAGAGATTGCACGTATTATGGGGGTCGCTTGAAGGTATACCCACAATGATGATTGGAAGCCTCTCAAGTTGATTTCGGGCTCGATACCCTGCCCTTGTGTGTGGATCAGACTGTCGATTGTTCCCCCAGGCATCACTGTTGTTTGTGGTAACTTTAGTAGCCTATCTTCTTAGGGTCTTACACAAGGTGACTGTGGAGGGGCATGTCTCCACGATACCTAGAATCGACGTTGGCCAGACTCACTCGGGCTCCTTGGAGGGTACACCCACGATTATGTGTGGGAGCTTGCACCAGGGTGTAAGTCCGTTAAGCAGGTCATCGACGTAAATTTTCCACTCTAGCCCAGCCCCTTCTTGTCTTGATGTCGCGACGTTGGATTTCATCACCAACTAGTGACTTTGCAATAGGAAGGTCTTGTTTGCTTGGTTTTGATTCCTATATTTTACTAGCACATGCTGTTTTTTTACTTAGTTGGCCATAGATTTTATTCGTAGATTTTTTGGTTTCGCCAACATAAACCCTCCCTGTCATTCACGTAGGATACAGGGACTTCCACCGGAAAACATGGAAGATTCTACCCCTATACCCCCTCACACATCAGAGGGATCTCCTCAATAGAGTGAAGTCCAGGATACCAACGTAACACAAGAGGAAGTTTCAGCCTCTTTGGAAAGTTTCTGAATTATTTCCTATTCTATGGAAGTTTTTTGCATCCCCCCTAGATATGAAAGTCGTTTTCTTCGGATGAATTATGTAGGGGAACTTGTTGTTGTTTCTTCTAGAACTCTAACCAGACCTTTTGGAGTCAACGATCCTTTCTGGACTACTGACATAATTATAAGCCCACCTCATATAGTACGAGACATTTATGGCTCAGGGGTAGGAGCAGATATTCCCGCCATCCCTAAACTACTCGAGACATCTTCCATCCTCACAGTCCCTCTATTTCATTTTTCCAGTACAACTGCCTATCTCTTTGCTGGCTCAAAATCCCAGTCAGTCAGCCCTAGTTCAACCATCCCTTTTCAAATGGCCCAGTCTACAATTCTTCCTCGTGCTATGACTATTCCTTCCAGGAATATAGTGGTTAACCATGCTCCCATTGGTACACCACATTCCGCTAGACCTACCCCTTCTCTTCCTCTTGGGTATCATGCTTTGAATCCTTCTGCTGCCATCCATACCCAAATTCCATCCGGAGTACCACTTGGGCATAATACCTCTGTTGGTTCTGTTACCAAACCTTCCCAAGTCCTCTTTGGAGGGTCTTATCCACCTCTTCATGGAGGATCTGGCCCTAGTGGCTCCAATCCAATTGGTAGAACTCATCATATATTCACTTCTGGTTACCATATTCCTGCTGGGGGGGGATCTTATGTTGGGGGGCAACCTCAATCTGGGGGTCACACCCAAATTGGGACACCTCCTCCTTATGGAGGACATCCTCGGGTTGGAACTCATAATTCACAATCTATACCAAATGCATCAAACTTTTTAGCTCACCTTTGGAACCTTCAAGCTAACCCACAACCCTCTAGGCGACAACCTTCTCAAACCAGTGTTTCGGTACCCCTGAACTACGGTCAACCATATCCAGGTTCTTTGAATCCCACTTGGGTCCTGAATGTTCAGTCCAATATTCCTTTCCAAGGGAACATCCCTAACCAACCCAACCCCACAGGCTACATGCCTCCGCACCAACAACCGACTCTGCCTGAATATTCGCATTATATGCAAACTAATTACGATCCTACTAGTATACCGATGGGACTTCATCCCCAAAGTCACCAGTACCCTCATGTGAATAGACAGTTACCCTTTTTGGCTACTTTGGACCTCTCTGATCTGTCTATAATTTTGAATGACCCTATCTATCACTCTCCTCATTGGCCTGTCATACCAACCAAACTACCATCCGACATTCCTAAGTTCGATGGTAAACCTGGAGAAGACCCGAACAATCATGTAATGACTTTCCACCTTTGGTGTTCATCCAACTCTTTGAKGKATGACTCCATTCGGTTACGCCTTTTTCAACGAACTCTCATGGGTTCAGCCACGAATTGGTATATAGAATTACCATGAGGATTCTTCACCAATTTCAACACCCTAGCTATGGCTTTCCTCACTCACTACTAGTTGCCAATCTGTTATGAAACGGGGACCGATATTTTGATTTCTTTCAAGTAGAGTAAAGCCACTCATATCCCTAATCACATTCATGAGTGGTGACGAAGACGACGTCTAATCAAACTCGATCTTCCTGATCAGTTATTGGAAGAATGGTTCACGAAATCCTTTGTGAATGACATATCTAAATACATTTCCATGGGTGGAGTTGTCACAAAAGAACATGTGATCAGTGGTGCCCAGTATCTCGATCTCATTTATTCACAAACGGGTACTCTTTACGATCTGATCCCTGATGCACCTCAACCTTCTACCACGACCACCTCAACAACCCCAACAGCTTCTCATGTCATTGATGGTGTGATAGGTACTTTCCATGCCCAACCTCAATCTATACACGTGTACCAACAACGTACCTTTCAATGCAAAGACACCCCCTGGATACGAGAATGTCGGCATGGGTCTACTAAAAGATTCCACTCTGATGGGTACTTTCCCAATCCCACCACCCAGCATTCCACCTCCTTTGGTTGCCTCAATTAACATGATCTCCACCTCTGTCCGCGAACCTCCCGAGTTGTTTGACTTGTGGATAGTACCCGAACCGGGTGATTATCTCCTCTACGACAACCAGATACCTTTAAGTCCGATTGAATCTTCCTATCAATCCATTCAATCGGCATCCCCCTCTACCCCCTCTCTTGGTGATTCATATCCTGATCCTTTTCATGTGATTTTTCCCACCGATGAGATGATTATGTCGGTTATGTCTATGGAGGACACTCCTTAGGACGATGGACATCATCGTTCCATTCTCTTCCTAGAACAACACACCCTCGAGAGTTACCAATGGATTTTGACTCCGTCGACCGTTGTCGTCATTTCTTTCATTCTCGAGTCCACGCACGATGTGTTATATGAAGGGAACTTAAGTAATATTTCACCCATGACCCCCCTTGACATATCCACTAAACCCGGAGTTGTCGAAAATGTGCACATCAGAGCTTCATGTTCCACTGATGAAGTTGTCACGTATAAATCCATTTTTCAAGAGTTTCATGACGTCTTCGCGTGGATCTATGAAGAGATGCCTGGTATTGACCCTGATATTGTTGTACATGAAATCAAGACATACTCGGGTGCTAAANAAATACTCCAAATGAATTGTGATACTCCAGGAGTTTGACTTAGATTTTGAACGTGCTAAGTCTAAGAAATCCTTGGTGTTTGTCGAATTGATATGTGACCTTCCCTGTTCTGAGATGGAAAATGTAGCAGAGGACTCATTACCCGATGAATCCCTTTTTCTGATTAGTTTCGATGACCTTTGGTATGGAAATATCATTATATATCTCCAGACTCAAACTTTCCAGCTCGATTTGTCTAGTACTGATCGTCATCGCATACGTTACCAAGCTCATTATTATATCATCCTCGGTGATACTCTTTATCGTCGTGGAGTTGACTCTGTTTTTCGACGATGTCTCAATTATGATGAGGCTGAGAAAGCTTTGACTAACTGCCATTCTGGAGCATGTGGTGGTCACATGTCTGGGTATGCTACTGCCCAAAAGATATTACGAGTTGGTCGGTATTTTTGGCCTTATATATTCAAAGATTGTATTATTATCGTCCAAAAATGCCACACTTGCCAAACATACAACAACAAAATAAGATCTCACCCCGCTCCCTTACATCCTGTAGTNGGGGGAAAATACTCCAAATGAATTGTGATACTCCAGGAGTTTGACTTAGATTTTGAACGTGCTAAGTCTAAGAAATCCTTGGTGTTTGTCGAATTGATATGTGACCTTCCCTGTTTTGAGATGGAAAATGTAGCAGAGGACTCATTACCCGATGAATCCCTTTTTCTGATTAGTTTCGATGACCTTTGGTATGGCAATATCATTATATATCTCCAGACTCAAACTTTCCAGCTCGATTTGTCTAGTACTGATCGTCATCGCATACGTTACCAAGCTCATTAGTATATCATCCTCGGTGATACTCTTTATCGTCGTGGAGTTGACTCTGTTTTTCGACGATGTCTCAATTATGATGAGGCTGAGAAAGATTTGACTGACTGCCATTCTGGAGCATGTGGTGGTCACATGTCTGGGTATGCTACTGCCCAAAAGATATTACGAGTTGGCTGGTATTTTTGGCCTTATATATTCAAAGATTGTATTATTATCGTCCAAAAATGCCACACTTGCCAAACATACAACAACAAAATAAGATCTCACCCCGCTCCCTTACATCCTGTAGTTTCTATTGGACCCTTCGCTAAATGGGGCATCGATTTCATGACATGTAACCCTCACTCGGTCGGGGGGCATGGGTACATTATTGTAGGCATAGATTATTTCATAAAATGGACCGAGGCGATGCCCACATTTGACAACATGGGAAAAACGACAGCCCTATTCATCTTCAATCACATTATTACACAATTTGGAATCCCACAGGCTATCGTTACCGATCACGGTAGCCACTTTTGGAAATTTATGATGTTTGAGCTTACGGAAAAGTTGGGTCTTCGACATGAAAACTCAACCCCCTACTATCCACATGCCAACGGCCAAGTCGAATCAATAAACAAAGTACTTATTACCATGCTTTAGCAGATTATCAGAATTCACAAAGCGAGTTGGAACATGATGTTGTTCTCGGCATTATGGGCCTATCGGACATTCGTGAAGTCAGCCACGGGGTTTATACCCTTCCAATTAGTGTATGGTTTAAAAGTTGTTCTATCGATTGAATGTGAAATTCCATCATTAAAACTAGCCGTCAAACTTCTCCCAAACACCTCTGCTGAGGAGGAACATTTGTTGTATCTTATGCAATTGGACGAAACCCTTCGCAATGCCACCCTAGTTATTGAAACCCAGAAGAAACATGTAAAAGTCCAATACGACAAACATGTCAAGCCACATGTGTTCTCTGAAGGTGATCTAGTTCTCCTCTATGAACAAGATCGTGATTTTCTAGGAGCCAAAAAAAATGAGGCTATGTGGCGAGGCCCTTATATTGTTAAAAGAGTGTTGGAGAATGGAGCATACGAGTTAGTAGATTACGATGGCATTCCTTTGAGTGAACCCAGAAATGAGCTTTACTTGAAGAAGTACGACGCTTAGCCTATCTCTGCATAAGCACTTGTATTTTTATTGTATCATACTCTTGTGTGTTACTTTAGTGTGTTTCTGTTATTTGACTTTTACCCCTGGCTACTTACCCTGCATTNTTTTGTGTCATTGATGGGGGATACATCAAGGCCCTCCTGTGATGGGTCTTTTCCTATTGACCTCAGCTCATTATCCAGGAAAAAGACTTAGAAATTATTTAGTACCTTAGAGCCTGCATGCCTCAATGGTAGGTTTCTTCACTTTCGACAGTGGATTCATATCATTGATCCTTGATCGAGAGATTTTGTCAAGTGTTCGACTTCAACTTCATTTATTCACACTTGTTGGATTGTACTGGAGTACCTTGGGATTCATTGATATCAATGGTGATTTCCCTCACACTTGTTAACAGTTTTCATTAATGACTGGTAATCAAGTGGTTTCTATTCACGTTCGACTTCAACATCTATAATCACGTGACTAGGATCGTACTAACGGACGATGGATTGAAGACCCTAGACTTCATCATTTTTTGGTCCAAGTTGCGATGGAGTACTTGTGATTTGTTTTGATACATAGATCCACCATGTAAGTCTCGTGGCTATGTTCATACTTGAGTTTTCGATGCATGGATCCACAGTGTATTCTTAGTAGCTATGCAGAATCTTGTTGACATGGATCCACGTTGTATAATTGGTGGCCATGACCTACATTTATGATTTCAATCATTTACGATCTGAACATGGGAATGTCTATTTAAGACATGGTCTGATATTGTACAGACACTTGATTGTTTGCAGGTTTTTTATTAGTACGCCCTCAGTTCTTGACACATACACGCTTATTTTACAAAGTATTTCGATTGTCTTGAGTTCCAGCCTCATACTTTGGGGGGCATTTTGTTACACATTATTTTGGTCACCCTGATGATGGTTACATAAACATGTGTTCAGGTTCCCAATATGATATTTTTCCTGATAAAAGAAACCTCTTTCCACCCTTGCAAGATGCATTTTTGGAAGGTCGTCGTAGGCTACTCCCTTTACACAGTGCGAAAATCCCTGATTTTCGTAGGTTGAACTATATCCAGCCCACAGGATTTCCACAAGCTGCTATTTAGGCAGGTTGTGGCGTCACTTTAAAACTAAAAGAGGAAAGAGGTTCTAGCATCTTCTAGAAGTGGAATCTTCTGGAAATATGAGGTGGCGTCCGTATGGTTACAATCCTACTGACTTCTCTGATTTGATGGGATCATCCTCATATTTTTAACCACTTCAGTTTCTCCTATATAATGATAGGATTATCATGGAAAAGGTTAGAGGTACAAGCATAAAGAAGCATAGAGTCTGAAGAAAGAATAGGTTGAAGATTGTGTGAAGAATTTCATTCCAAGTGATGCTTGAGGTCTCCATTTACCCATCAAGCTTTTGTGAAAAGTCTTCATGCAAATTTCAGAGCAAATGTATGTGTGTGTCAGAACAAAGGGACACTGAAAGGGAACTTGTGACATCAAGGCGATTCGGTTGTATCTTCTACCTTTCATTAATATAATACGGCGGCACGTCTATTTCCCATAAAATGATTGATATTTTATTACATGACTCCTTGGTCACATGTTTAGGTTGTCATTGAATTTCACTATTGTTTCTTTCATGTTGGTTGATTTGTGTTATTGCAGATCTAATCTCATAGGAATATTGAAGTAAGGCAGAATCAACAAAGACATAAGGAAGCTATCCATAAGGTATGTTATATATGCCTTCTTTGGTAGTTAAAATCAATGATTGAAACCTAGGGAAAGCATCTTGTTCCGTCTTGTTTTGTTCTAGATCCAGGTGGATCTAGGGGGATTAGTTCATGTCTACATCTACCGATTTACATGTTAACAAATGTAAAAAGTACAGGTCAAGCCCACCTTAATGTGATTAATAATTAATGTAAAAGATAATTAATATAAAAGAAAATTAATATGGTAATTATTAATTATATTTTGAGTTAATGAGTTTGGCCCTATTGTGCCAATAGNAATATATCACCCTATCTTTGCCACACTTCCAATCCTAAGAAGTAATGCATCAAGCCTAAGTCTTTCATCTCAAATTTTGATATTATCTCCCTCTTACACTAGGCTATTAGCCCTTCATATCCTATTATAAAGAGATCATCAACATACAGGATTAGTATAACAGGTTGGTTCCCTCTTACCTTGAAGTGTATATTCGCATCAACATCACTTTTCTGAAATCTCGGGCTTTTAAGAAAACCATCAATCATGTCATACCAAACTTTGGGAGCCTGGTTAAGACCATACAAGGACTTCCTTATCTTGCATACATGAGTGTCTTTGTTATGCAATACAAAACCATCTAGTTGATCCACAAAGACCTCATGTTCAATCTTTCCATTCAAGAATGTTGTTTTTACATCCATCTAATGTAGCTTCCAACCAAGAACTGAAGCTAATGCAATAATAGCTCGAATGGAGGTATACCTAGCTACAGGGGAAAAAGTCTCATCGTAGTCAATTCCTTCTTTCTGAGTGAAGCCTCTGGCTACAAATATTGCTTTGAACTTTTCCACACTCCCATCGACTACATGTTTGATCTTATAGATCCATTTGGAACAAACCACTGATTTGTCCTTTGGCCTCGGCACAATGTCCCAGAMATTGTTCTTTAGAATAGACCTATATTCCTCAAGCATGGAATCCTTCCATACTTGTAATTTATATACTTCTTCAAATGAAGAAGGTTATGCATCACTAATGTTTCTCATCAATGCARCATAGCCTCCAAACTTGTGAGGCCTCTTACTTTCCCTGAAADTTCCTTTGGGAGCAGCTATCTTTTCTGCTTCATGCATTATTTCTTTAATCCATCATGGCTTCCTTTTGGATGRAGGTTATTCAAGAGTTCTTTCCAATTCTTCAGTAGGTTCTAGTGGGCCATCACTTGGCCCTTCATTTTCAGAAGAGAGTGAATCTGGTTGAACTTCTTCTGATTCCTACTGAAKCTCTCTGGATTTCTTGAATGTGACTTCCTCATGGAAAGTCACATCCCTTCTTACCTCCATGATCCTATGACCTGGTGCATATATCTTGTAATCCTTGGAGTTCTTATTGTACCTCAAAAAAATCCCTTTCTTTCCTAAGGGTTCCATATTTGTCCTCTTTTCATTAGGGACATGAATATACATTGGACACCCAAATATCCTTAGATGCCCTACTTCAGGGTTGAGCCCTGAAAAGACCTCTTTAGGAGTCTTTTCCTTCAAGATAGCATGTGGACACCTGTTCTGAATATATACGACAATGGAGTTAGCTTCTGCCCATAAAGAATTTGAAAAATCCTGGTCAAACATCATTACTTTCATTGCCTCGCAAATTGTCTTGTTTTTCTTCTCAGCGACACCATTTTGTTAAGGGTTATATGGCATGATCAACTATCTCTTGATTCCTGCTTCCTTGTTGAAATCCTCAAACTAGAGAGATTCAAACTCTCCTCCTTTGTCTGTTCTAAGTGTTTTGATGTGTTTCCCTGTCTGCATTTCAATAAATGCTTTATACTCTTTGAATTTATCAAATGTGTCACTTTTAGCTTTAAGGAAATAGATCCAACATTTTATTGAGTAATCATCAATAAAAATGACATAATACAAACAACCACTGAGTGAGGGAGATGACATGGGAGAAAATACATCAGAATGAACTAGATCTAATATGCCTTGAGCTCTTTTGTCACTACTAGGAGATGTTTTCTTTATATTTTTACCTAGCATGCATCCTGTACAATTTTCATTTTTACTAAGAGAAATAGAGGGCATGCCACATATCATATTCTGCAGATTTGGAAGTGATTTGAAATGAAGAAGTCAAAGTCTTTTGTGCCACAACTCGCTAGAGATGGTCGCATCATGAGATAATGTCTGAACCAACTGTCCTGTCACAATGTACAGTCCTCCTATGCGAGACCCAATAGGTTATGTTGTACTCAAGTGGCTACCTTTATCCCACAAAAGTGCCTTCTTGTCCTTGAAGATCACCCAATATCCCTTGTCCTCAAGGGTTTCAACTGATAGTAGATTATTCCTGATCCCTGAAACATATAATACTTCATTAACATGAATCCTAGCCCCATATTCCAATCTGAAGGAGATAGATCCCACTCCCTCTATCTTGTAACATTTTTCATCCCCGAGCTCAACCTGCTCTGCAAAAGATTTTGTCTTGAAATCTAAGAGGATTTTCTTGTACCATGTAATGTGCTTTGATGCACCACTATCTACTAACCAAGTTTTCAGCACTGTGATAATTGTACTAGATAAAGAATAAACCAGGTAATATTCTTTTATAGTTTCTTTTTCATTAGAAAGATTTTTATGTTTTCGTTTGGATTCACCATCCTCAACAGTTGAGGCATGATGTTTCCCTTTCCTTCGGTTTTTCTTCCTATACCATAAGTATTTAGAAAAATGAGCCAACTTATTGCAACTAAAGCATTTAATATTAGATGTATCAATACTCTTGCCTTTGAACATACCTTCAGTGTTTGACTTCCTCTGAGAGCCTTTCTGGAAAGTGACTTTCTTATTTCCCTTGAATCTTGATGCTAATGTCGAATGCTCTTCTTTAGTTGGCTCGCTCCTAGTAGTTGTGTGACTCTCCTATTGGAGGAAATCATGCCATAGCCTCTCAAACGCGGGTTGAATCTCTCTCCCACTCACACTGGATAAGAAGGTCTCCCATGAAGAAGGAAGACCATCAAATATGGCCTACACTAAGTCATCATCGTCCATTGTGACACCTGTGACCAAAATTTGATCTCTGATCCAGGATATCCTAGAACAAAACAATGCTAATGATTCACCTTTCTCCATATTCAAATACTTAAACTTGTGCTTAAGTGTCCTCTTTTGACTTGGTGCATGTTTCTCATATAGATGCAACAAGGTATCCATACATTCCTTGGCAGTCATTAATGAAGTCATCACTGGCATTATATTGTCTTTGACTGAGTCAAAGATGATTCTCTTGGCCTTAGATTGACTCTTCCTGAAGGATGATCTACCTACATAAGAGGTCGGTTCCTCCATCACTGTGGTCACATACTTCTCAAGATCATCCTCCTGTGAGATATTCATAATCATGAGCTTCCACGCACTGAAGTTGGAAGCTCCTTCGAGCCTATCATCATCCCTGACTGAAATGGAGGATGCCATGGACCTCACACTGGAAAATTTATCAAACTCGCTAGGATCTCTGTGTGTACCTACTGCTACACTTCAACAATATTATCACACCTTAAGCTCTGATACCATGTTAAAATTGGAGCTTGACAGTAAACTGTAAGAAATTCGTTAAATTCTGATTGTACTTTGAACTTAGATTTACATCATTCATAAATTAGAACAACAATAATCATAATAAATTATTAGGATGTAAGATCATAACACATGTACCTTGGGGAAACCCTATACAGAGAGAAAAACCCCAACAAACAATTTCCTTTTATTGAAAAGATAATGTATGACCACTTACAAAATATCCACCATGAAAATCTTGCTCTTAAAGAGCTTGCCAAGTTGACTCTGACCTGACTATGTAACTAAGAGACCTTGTTGATATATAAACTCTTGTTAAAAACCAACACTGAAGATGTATCTTTGTTTCCTTCAATGACTGAGATACACTGCCTCTTATGCACTGATATATCAACTCTGATATGGATTGTTATTATTGCCTCTATTGGACTGATACGTGACCTTTTCTTGGACCGATATATGCTTATGTTATGGACTGATATATCACTATGCTTCCTTACCCATATGCAACATAACAATTGTGTAGAAAAGAGGGTCAACCTCTTGCTTAAATAGGAGTGGAGAGGTAGAGAGGAGATGGCTCAAAATAGCCTCAGTGAATGCATGTGTTTACAACTGAACTTAACTCAGCAACAAGATTTAGAACTGAACTTTAACACTTCATTTAGGACTCGACCTTGATTGGACATTCATGCAAACTACTCAGCATGCATATGACATGCATGCATGCAATGCATGTCATACATTCAACATGCAACTAGGCATGCATGCAACATGCAACATGCAACATGCAATATGCAACATGCAACATGCGACATGTGACATGCAACAAAAACTTGACAACTTTGACTTTTACAACTCAACCTTGACATTCAACTCAACTCCTTACATAGAAATTTGAATTTCTTCATGGCGAATAGTGTAACATGTGCCAATGCACTAGATCAATACATTTATGTCATTTGCAATACAAGGAAGATTGTTTGTTTCTAGCTCATAGGAATTTTAAGTTCAACCTAACTTTTGTTAGATGCCTTGACTTTTTCTCATGGCTCACAAGGCTTGACTAGGCTCACAGAGGTTGTACGTCCCCCCTGACTTTTTCACTAGTATTTATATGCTCATAGAGGTTGTACGCTCCCCCTGACTTTTTCACTAGACTATCTATGCTCATAGAGGTTGTACGTTCCCCCTGACTTTTGCATTAGACTGACATCTTGACTTTTGTCTTAGACTTACAAGGCTTTTACCTTTTCCTTGTCTTGACTCACAATATCATATAACATCTCGTTCGTCCTGATTTTTGGTTTGACTCACAGAGGTTGTACGTTCCCCCTAGATTTTTTTAATACCTCACGGGATTGGTTGATTCTCCAAATCTCCCTAGCTAGCCTCAGGGTGGCCCATATGGCCTCTTATTGGAGAATGATTGTCGATTCTACCAAATTTAACAGTGATAAGACCAATGCACAGTCCTACCATTTTGTATTTGATGTGATCATCGGTAGTACATTAGGATATGGAGGCCAGATATGGGGGGTCGTCAGCCAACCCAATGACCTTTTAATATTTGTTTTTCAATTTTTCATCTTCCAACCCTTATTAGGCAATTTCAGTGTGCCACGTGGCACCTTCCCATTCGTCGAACTAGCCCAGTCACATGTTGACTTATCTATCACGTCACTTTTTTGGGAGGCCACGTGGAGGCCTCCAGGTGGTGCCANCAATCGACAAATAATAGCAAGTTGAAACACAGTCGAAAAATGCACAGTAGAAAATACCTCCATTCAATTTCCAAGTTGGGTTGAGTCTCAGTTGACCAATATCCCAGTCAAGCGCTAGTCAACTATCAATTCAGGTCAATCCTATGGTTGACCACTACAAAGAATTAGCAAAGAAGAGGAGCGGTGTACGTCTGTACAGCCGATGAAACACAACGATTAGAAATCTTCAAACATCTAGTCAAATGCACCCATGACCATTCATCAATCCAACCACAGTCAATCCTAGTAGTTGATACAGGTCCACGGTTATGTCTTTCATGTCTCTTCTACAAAGATCTAAAAAGCATGGTTTCCATTCTTTCTATGGTGAGGATGACGATAAGGCATAGATTTTTGTGTTGGTTGATCAAGAGATATATGCTCGAGGTCTAGTGTATTATCAAGAGTAGAATGACCCTATATATCGGCAACAATGTCATCAACAATAGTTTTCTTATATTCTATCATGTTAGGAACAACCAKATCATCAATCAATTCAGGAGATTGCTATGTTGGCAAATCAGTCTGAACTCCACCTACAACAAACAAAATTTCCTTGTTTGTGGCAAGGGAAGGTGTAGGCAAGGAGGCAACAATAACATCATATCCAAGACTTTTTCTTGGTGGCAGCATTGCAAGCACAATAAGAATAACAATACCACGTCCATTCTTCCCATGTCCTCCTATGGTATATCCCATCTTGCTGAGTATTCGAGATCCTATACCTGTAGTGTGTTTTTCAAAGCTAGGAGAAACAACACAATCATCAATTTTAAAACATAAATTAATAGCATCTAGCTTACAAATAGTAGTAGGGGGTGGAGAAGAAATGGGTGAGCTTGANCAGCAGTACATATGATGATGTCACATGTTGACTTTGACTAGGTTGACCAAAACTTTGATCGTCCATAACTTATTCTTTCGGACTCTGTTTGAGGTGTCATTTGTGTTGTTGGAAATATTGCGATGAGCACTTCGAATTGGCATTGTTTTTAATGAGATTTTAGGAATTTGATTTTTTTCCCTTTTAGATCCTCTTGGATCAACTAGATAACAAGAGAACACCAACCACTCAATTAGGCGACTATACAAGAACGCACCAATATAATCAGTCTCTGCCAAGATAGATAGTCTTTGTATCCAAACAGTGTTTGAATCAAGTACAAAAGGTACAACAATTAGGTTTACACAATAACTTCAAAGTACTCCCCCCATTAAACACAATTGAGGGATCAAAGTATCAACAACAAATCTTCGTCGAAACACCAATCGACAAATAATAGCAAGTTGAAACACAGTCGACAAATGCACAGTAGAAAATACCTCCATTCAATTTCCAAGTTGGGTTGAGTCTCAGTTGACCAATATCCCAGTCAAGCGCTAGTCGACTATCAATTCAGGTCAATCCTATGGTTGACCACTACAAAGCATTAGCAAAGAAGAGGAGCGATGTACGTCTGTACAGCCGACGAAACACAACGATTAGAAATCTTCAAACATCTAGTCAAATGCACCCATGACCATTCATCAATCCAACCACAGTCAATCCTGGTAGTCGATACGGGTCCACGGTTATGTCTTTCATGTCTCTTCTACAAAGATCTAAAAAGCATGGTTTCCATTCTTTCTATGGTGAGGATGACGATAAGGCATAGATTTTTGTGTTGGTTGATTAAGAGATATATGCTCGAGGTCTAGTGTATTATCAAGAGTAGAATGACCCTATATATCGGCAACAATGTCATCAACAATAGTTTTCTTATATTCTATCATGTTAGGAACAACCATATCATCAATCAATTCAAGAGATTGCTATGTTGGCAAATCAATCTGAACTCCACCTACAACAAACAAAATTTCCTTGTTTGTAGCAAGGGAAGGTGTAGGCAAGGAGGCAACAATAACATCATATCCAAGACTTTTTCTTGGTGGAAGCATTGCAAGCACAATAAGAATAACAATACCACGTCCATTCTTCCCATGTCCTCCTATGGTATATCCCATCTTGTTGAGTAGTCGATATCCTATACCTGTAGTGTGTTTTTCAAAGCTAGGAGAAACAACACAATAATCAATTTTAAAACATAAATTAATAGCATCTAGCTTACAAATAGTAGTAGGGGGTGGAGAAGAAATGGGTGAGCTTGACAGCTCAACAACATTAGCATTCTTCTCACAAACAATTGTACTAGTAGCAATTGTGGAAGAAGAAATAGGTGAATCTGGAAGCTCAACGAAATCAATCTTCTTATCAATAGTTTGTCTTTACATTATGTTCAATAGTCTATAGGCTCTGAAGATTCTCATCCTTTTCGGTCAACTGCAACAATATGGCATCATAATCTTCCTTCAATGCCTTATATTAGTCAAACGATCGATTGATATCTTCTTGAAGAGGAGAAGCTTCTTCACGAAGCTCATCAACAAAGGCCTATAAGTGGGAAACCTCACGAGTCAGTTAGGTATTAGTTTCCATCAACTGGATGACATTTGTTCTCACTATTGTATGAGGAAGAGATTTCACATCTTCTTCCAAATATTCAAGAAGGTCAGACTTCTCCTCAAATTCGTCTGCAAGAGTTTGGAAAAATCTAGCAGATGTGTTCCACATGGAAACAACTCTTATGGAGTGCTCAATCACAGCAATCTTGAACACATATTTTGCATATTTCAACTAAGCATTTTTTTGTCTTTAGGGCATAATTTTCATGAGAAAGATTTTTCACCTCCTTCATGATATCATCAACAAGATAGGTTTTATCACCAAATTCATCCACCATATATTGAAACATGGTTTCCATGGTCTATTCTAGGTCAACAATTTTCCTATACTTTTCATCAAACCACTGCAGAAGGATGGTTTGAAAGAGGGAAACCTCATCTTCTAGTTGGGTGTGGGCTATCTCCAGGTCATTTATTAGTCAATGATTCTCAGTTTGCAAGTGTGCAATGACATTTTGCAAGGCAGTGACTTCTGCACGAAGTTGGTTGTCATATTCTTCTAAGGAGATAGCCTTCATCTCATGAATTTCTTGCAACTTTTGAAGCATTAGATCTTCATCTTCGTCCAGCATGCCCATCGTCAATGGAGGGTATGATCCAAGAAAAAATATACAACAAAAGATAATGGATGGGAAGTCGACTATAATAAGAATTATTGCCACTTACACCAAGTTAGTTCTATATCATAGAGATACGGTTGTTCATGCCAAGAAGTCGAAGTCACCCATTCTCATAATATACCACCAGTCAATCAAACTTTCGAGTATAGGTGCACCTATTTTTACAGTGGACCTGGACAAGCACTATACTTATCTCCAAGACATCTTGTATCAGTCAAAGTTCCTRTAGTTATGAGGAGAATGTTATCGTGGGTCACACAAGTCAATATCCTTTATCAGTCAAACTCATGTGCAATGACATATAGGTCAAGCCTAATTTAGGTTGGCKTCGAGGTGAGCCAAGCCATGAGATCAAAGCTGAGTTTTGATACCTTGAAAATGAGGATCAATGGATCATGGGAACYAGGACTCAGTCGAKTCGGTAAGAGATGGTTTTATAGTGTGCCCAGGTCGTCGGTCAAATCTCTTCACAAGTCGATTGTTTCTACGTATGAACCCACAAGGGAAGATGCTTGGTCGAAGGGGAAATGAGTCGGAGGTTCTCACCGATCGAGTTTAAGTTTATGGGCCAAGCCACATATGCACCAGTAGAGTTCAAAAATCTTGTTGGTTGAGTAGAACCTGGAGAGTTGACTATGTCAAATGCAAGTCGAGAGCTCTACAAGTCAAGTTGGACTCTAGTTCATTCTAGGTCAGTTACAAGTTGATTCAAATGGACTCCAGTTAAATCGAGTCAAGGGGGTTTTGACTAGGCCAATTTTAATATAGTCGAGCTCTAGCCAAGTTGAGCTGACCCTAAACATCCAAGTTGAACTGCCTTTCAAATATCAAGTAGAACAGTTTCACCAGTCGCATGACTTTCCAGTTGAGGGTGTGATCGAATCGAGTGCCAAGAAATACTCGATGAACCAAGTCCCACACATAAGAGATGGAGAGATCAATCGAACAACAAATGAGTTGAACCACAATTATTGACAATGGAACTCAGTCCAAAAATAATCCTTCTCTATCCAGCAAAGGGGGCGACCCACGCAAATAAGCGAATAATGATTTGGGAAATAATCCAAATTGTTCCCACCTTCAAAATCCTCAATCCGTTGAGAGAAGAACCCATAAAAAAAAGGAGAGTATCACGATTCAGTAATCCATGACAAGTAATGAGTTTTCACCCATGACATATTCACGATTGTCTCACTTCCATCCAAGTCTTCTTCTATTATCCTAATATCAAAGAACCATCGGCTCTGATACCATGTTGGAACAAGTATTTAATGCAAAGGACAATGGATCTGAGAGGCAATGATGGTGTCTAAAGACACCGTAGAACTGAAGCACAAGTCGCTCAATGAGTGAGAGAATATCTTCAGAGATGAAACTCAGGTGAAGGCAGTTGCACCTGTCCATAAAACGTGGATCGGGAATCCTTAAGTGGACAAGGTCAACCACCAATTTAGTTGGTCCTCAACCCAATCATCTGACAAGGTGAGGTTTACAATGGAACCGCATGTTCCAACACCAATATGTTTGAGGTTTAAAAAAAAAANTCATAATATACCACCAGTCAATCAAACTTTCGAGTATAGGTGCACCTATTTTTACAGTGGACCTGGACAAGCACTATACTTATCTCCAAGACATCTTGTATCAGTCAAAGTTCCTGTAGTTATGAGGAGAATGTTATCGTGGGTCACACAAGTCAATATCCTTTATCAGTCAAACTCATGTGCAATGACATATAGGTCAAGCCTAATTTAGGTTGGCGTCGAGGTGAGCCAAGCCATGAGATCAAAGCTGAGTTTTGATACCTTGAAAATGAGGATCAATGGATCATGGGAACTAGGACTCAGTCGATTCGGTAAGAGATGGTTTTATAGTGTGCCCAGGTCGTCGGTCAAATCTCTTCACAAGTCGATTGTTTCTACGTATGAACCCACAAGGGAAGATGCTTGGTCGAAGGGGAAATGAGTCGGAGGTTCTCACCGATCGAGTTTAAGTTGATGGGCCAAGCCACATATGCACCAGTAGAGTTCAAAAATCTCGTTGGTTGAGTAGAACCTGGAGAGTTGACTATGTCAAATGCAAGTCGAGAGCTATACAAGTCAAGTTGGACTCTAGTTCATTCTAGGTCAGTTCCAAGTTGATTCAAATGGACTCCAGTTAAATCGAGTCAAGGGGGTTTTGACTAGGTCAATTTTAATATAGTCGAGTTCTAGCCAAGTTGAGCTGACCCTAAACATCCAAGTTGAACTGCCTTTCAAATATCAAGTAGAACAGTTTCACCAGTCGCATGACTTTTCAGTCGAGGGTGTGATCGAATCGAGTGCCAAGAAATACTCGATGAACCAAGTCCCACACATAAGAGATGGAGAGATCAATCAAAAAACAAATGAGTTGAACCACAATTATTGACAATGGAACTCAGTCCAACAATAATCCTTCTCTATCCAGCAAAGGGGGCGACCCACGCAAATAAGCGAATAATGATTTGGGAAATAATCCAAATTGTTCCCACCTTCAAAATCCTCAATCGGTTGAGAGAAGAACCCATAAAAAAAAGGAGAGTATCACGATTCAGTAATCCATGACAAGTAATGAGTTTTCACCCATGACATCTTCACGATTGTCTCACTTCCATCCAAGTCTTCTTCTATTATCCTAATATCAAAGAACCATCGGCTCTGATACCATGTTGGAACAAATATTTAATGCAAAGGACAATGGATCTGAGAGGCAATGATGGTGTCTAAAGACACCGTAGCACTGAAGCACAAGTCGCTCAATGAGTGAGAGAATATCTTCAGAGATGAAACTCAGGTGAAGGCAGTTGCACCTGTCCATAAAACGTGGATTGGGAATCCTTAAGTGGACAAGGTCAACCACCAATTTAGTTGGTCCTCAACCCAATCATCTAACAGGTGAGGTTTACAATGGAACCACATTTTCCAACACCAATATGTTTGAGGTTTTAAAAAAAACAATTTACCTATATAATAATATACACATCTCTATTTGCTACTTCGGAATTTCTATTCAACCATTAAGGGAGTATGCTAGTTAATTATCGTCACATTATCGTTAAGGGAGTATGCTAGTTAATTATCATCACATTATCGTTAAGGGGGTATGCTAGTTAATTATCGTCACATTATCGTTAAGGGAGTATGCTAGTTAATTGTATTTAATGATCTAACTTGAACTGTATGTTTTGTTTTTATTTTTTCCATTCCTTCCTAACTGAATGATTGTTGAACACGAAGAGAATTATTACAAAACATAAGTGTTTGTGTCAATTCCCTTGCACTTCCTTCCTGTCGGTCGTGAATTGAATTCCATCACTTGCATTAATTTTCCTTTCTATCAGCAGTAAATTGAACTCCATCACTTGCATTGATTTTTCATTCATTGGTCGAAATTCTTAGTTAGGTTTTAGTTGGGATCCCTCTTCCCATTGCAGACATATGATAAGGGGAGTTCATCTACTTAATGAAATGACTTCAAAGCTTTCCTAGGACACAAATGGGTGAATGAAGGAATTCACATTTGAGGAATTAACAAATCAACATGGTTCATTCATACACTTTGAGTTCTAGACTTGGAAAACATGGAGAGTTATTCATTGATTTATTGTCTCATCCTGGTTTGACCTGCCAACTCATGATAATGGTATCATGGTCATAAATGAATATGAATCTTAATCATTCATATGGATCATTTTGAGTTATTTTCATGAGAGAACATGGGAAAGGCTTCCACACAGTACATAGAACGAGGGATAACATACTAAAGATAATTTTGTAAAAGGAATTGCATTTGATAACAATATTAACCAGTTTCWTAACACTATCTCTTCAAATTATTTTCRACMTTTTTCCAGGSCTATGAGAAGCATGTCAAACATTATCTCCAGTGCCCTTGGCATATTGATTAGCAGTCCTGRTGAGAATTACTCAAGGACAATTAMTAAACACATATTTCTTGTAAAAATATTGATTGGTTTCTCCTCGGTCAAMTTAACTATTGCGTTGCCATTCCCATTGAACGTCGCTTCTGGCATTCATTCATAAATATCATTCATGGTGGTTTCTCATATGCATTCATTATGTTTCATTTACTAATCTTTGCTTTACTAACATATTGAGCTTGTCGATCCCTTTATGTAAGATTGTGTATTCATGTATACTATCGTCTTATTGTTTTCTTTTTCACTAGATACATATTCTCATGTATAGTATTGTCTTATTGTTTACCTCTATACTAGCTATTTCTACATTTCTAAAAATAGCCTTGATAAATAACTATTAAAAAAATATTTTTCAATTATTAATATACTATAAAATTAATAATTTAATTATTAATTATTATATATTATATTTTATATGTTAATTGGGTTTGGCCTGAGTGGTTGTGGGTTAAGTGTTATCTTCCACACTCAGGTTCTATTCCTGTAAGTAAAACACATTATATATATATATATATATATATATATATATATATATATATATATATATATATATATATATATATATATATAGAGAGAGAGAGAGAGAGAGAGAGAGAGAGAGAGAGAGAGAG
>JZKD02S1612924.1:353-49651 GCA_000966675.3 Picea glauca | reverse complement strand
CAATCCACAAAAAATGGTGGTCTCTCACTATCCACACATAGCTCAGAAAATCCCACAACCCATTGGTATTCTCCTATAGTTTTCCCAATTTTCCACCGGCTCTCTAACCTAAGGAATGTACCCCATTGTTGATGATGATTTTTGTCAACAGTACTTATGTGGAAAATCATTTCTAGGTCCCCCCCTCATTCTGCAATTTCTTGCGCAAAGTTGTACGTGTTCTCGCTGAGTTATCACTACACATTCAAGGAAAGTTACATGATCATTCACATGGAAGCAAGTTCATTACAAGTTGTTAGCACAAATTTCATGTTGAAACTATCATGGCTCTCAATCTATGAATCAAAATACCTACTATCCCATTCCTCACTCATAACCTTCATATTTTTGCACTTATGGGATATCCTCATACCTCTCTTTTTCTAAGAATAACATTATTATCATGCCTTTGGGTTAATTTTGGTACTTTTTCATGCCATGTCAAAAAGAAAAAGATATATTATTATACCATATAGCCATGAATTTTTCCCACATTCTTATCCTTGTCATAATCACCTCATAACCTTCAAGTCTTTTTTCATGTCCCTCTTTTTCAAAGGTATCGGTGATGCATTACTATGGTTATATAAGTCTAGTTGGTGCCCCAATTCGTCCAAATCCATGTGCCCTCTCACAATCAAATATCCACACTATTTTCTTATATCCATCTATCTATCCCCCCACATATTTATTTTTTAAATATTGTGGTAACATATGTGAAGGAAGAATTTTCACCTTTAGATGCTAAAGAAAAATACTTGGGCAATTCGGATGAAGAACTATGCAGAAAAGGACTAGAACTCAAGGTTGAATGGTGGTGCTATGCTGACTAAGAGTCTTCTCCCATCAGATATACCTTCAACTGCAAAATAAATTGCATAGGCATTCAACAATGACAAAGTTGGAGTAAAGGAAGTAGCGGCTGGAGTCTTGGAGAATTTAGTTATGAGCAAATCTCTTGAAAAACAATTATCACAAGATTCTTGTTATAGAGGAATATTTGATGTAGGCCAACTTATTCTAAGGTTGAATGTTAAATCAGCGGGGCAGGAACTTGACGATACATCAAGGATGGAAATAGAGGTGCAAGGGAAACGACAGTCCCTTGTAGAGATTGTAGTTTTGGAAAAGGATGAAATAACCAAACCTCGTCCACATATTGCATCATAACCAAGTGTTACTCTTATTCCGTGAAGGCTAGAGCAGTTCCACACTTTGTACGGTTTCTTGCACACAATTAGGAGACCCCGAAAGTTGTTGCAGCATTTTCTTTTGAGAAAGCTACATAAAGGCTCATCAAAAGGGAGGAGCTAGTTACAGTCCTTATCATTCCTCCCATAATGAATTCAATGCTACGAATCATTATGAGAAAATCATAAACTCACTACGAAGTTGGTTGGAAATTTTTCTTATTGACTCAGGAACAAATGATTACATTGTTCCAATAAAATCCATCAGGGAGGGAGTCTATTTTGATCTATGTTGTAAGGTTCTCTTTGTACATGACACATCTAAAAGTGTGTCAATCATTTATGTATGGGACGGAACTGATGCTACACCAACAGAATTTGTGATGAAGCCAAAAGAAGAAATGGATGTATATGTAGATCCACCTGAGGAATCCTTAATAGTTTCACTGCCAAGGAATATTTTATGTAAATTTCCTTGTGTAGGAACTTTTCTCAGGGTATTCATAGAGATGCAGATTGATGAACTCCTATGGAAATTACCTGGAATTGGACATTGGATGAAAATTCGTAACATGACTTGTCACACTCAATCAAGGATCTGAGAAGGAGTTATGACTCATACAAGTAAGGTTTCTATTCTTTCCTCTCACACAAAAGAAAGGTATGAAAGGGAGTCTACAGGGTGCCTTGAATTAGAATCAACATGTTGCCTCAGTGGTGTTCCAAGCTTCGAGAATGTATAAAAGTGACAGATTGTGAGGGTGTCAGGTCCTAAACATTGATGGATAGTATCACTCATTCACAGGTAACATACAAATTTTGATGTCTTGTCCGATTTATAGAAACCTTACCTTGGAAATGATGCAACCCCCCTCCCCTCCTGGGGTTCTGTGACCTCTTGGTCTATGATATTTCTTTCTTCTGAGTCGGATCAACTCTTCAGGCTCTTGATTGAACCCAAAACAATCATGCACAGACCCATTTTCCTTCTATGTGCAGGTTCTGTCAAACCCGCGAGTTATTCCAGCGCGCTTCCAAAACACTAAGGTTCAGGCGCTATCTCCTTCTACGATTAGCCCCTTCTTCATATGGCCCTGAGTTGTGTCCTTGCACAAATGTGCGATTGCAAGCATGGGAAAGATTGGTTTTAGACCAACCCACTTTTTGCCCCGCAATTCCCCTCCAGCTGCCATGTATCCCTTTGTTAAAATTGTGGTTCTAATTGTGACCTGCTCAAGAAAAATTAAAGTATGAGCATGTCTTTGCCCCGCAATCCTTCTTGTTCATCGATATCTCGCTTTCAGTGATGATCCATGATAAATGGATACTATCGAATCCCCTTTCCTACCTTCTTCTTCCTCCTTCCACATGTGATCCCAGATCTCCACAATCAGTGGACACGTAGCTCCCTTCCAAATTGACGTTTGTGGCTAATTCCGACTTTTCGGCCTTCGAAAGTTTCAAATATCAAAATTTATCTTCCTCTGTATGGAAATATTCCAGAGTTGAAGATCCGTTGCCACCTGTCTCCCTAAATCTATGGCTAGGATCCCTCCACGAATCCATCTTTCAGAGGTTTCAATTCTCAATTTCTCAATTATTCTAGAGATATTCCTCTAAAATGGCAAATCGTCTTCCATACATCCTCCTAAATCGATGGCTCTTCTCCCACTGTGGGACTTTGGCCTCCTCAACCAAATCAATGATATTTCGACCTCCTCCTCGATCAACGATCGAGATCTCCTTCGAGACTTCGGTGCTTTCACCCTTTTTTTTCCTCCGGAGTGCTCCGTACCTGGAACTCCATATCTAGTGCCACGTGTTTACCTTCACATCGATGGCTCTCNCAATCCACAAAAAATGGTGGTCTCTCACTATCCACACATAGCTCAGAAAATCCCACAACCCATTGGTATTCTCCTATAGTTTTCCCAATTTTCCACCGGCTCTCTAACCTAAGGAATGTACCCCATTGTTGATGATGATTTTTGTCAACAGTACTTATGTGGAAAATCATTTCTAGGTCCCCCCCTCATTCTGCAATTTCTTGCGCAAAGTTGTACGTGTTCTCGCTGAGTTATCACTACACATTCAAGGAAAGTTACATGATCATTCACATGGAAGCAAGTTCATTACAAGTTGTTAGCACAAATTTCATGTTGAAACTATCATGGCTCTCAATCTATGAATCAAAATACCTACTATCCCATTCCTCACTCATAACCTTCATATTTTTGCACTTATGGGATATCCTCATACCTCTCTTTTTCTAAGAATAACATTATTATCATGCCTTTGGGTTAATTTTGGTACTTTTTCATGCCATGTCAAAAAGAAAAAGATATATTATTATACCATATAGCCATGAATTTTTCCCACATTCTTATCCTTGTCATAATCACCTCATAACCTTCAAGTCTTTTTTCATGTCCCTCTTTTTCAAAGGTATCGGTGATGCATTACTATGGTTATATAAGTCTAGTTGGTGCCCCAATTCGTCCAAATCCATGTGCCCTCTCACAATCAAATATCCACACTATTTTCTTATATCCATCTATCTATCCCCCCACATATTTATTTTTTAAATATTGTGGTAACATATGTGAAGGAAGAATTTTCACCTTTAGATGCTAAAGAAAAATACTTGGGCAATTCGGATGAAGAACTATGCAGAAAAGGACTAGAACTCAAGGTTGAATGGTGGTGCTATGTTGACTAACAGTATTCTCCCATCAGATATACCTTCAACTGCAAAAGAAATTGCATAGGCATTCAACGATGACAAAGTTGGAGTAAAGGAAGTAGCGGCTGGAGTCTTGGAGAATTTAGTTATGAGCAAATCTCTTGAAAAACAATTATCACAAGATTCTTGTTATAGAGGAAGATTTGATGTAGGCCAACTTATTCTAAGGTTGAATGTTAAATCAGCGGGGCAGGAACTTGACGAGACATCAAGGATGGAAATAGAGGTGCAAGGGAAACGACAGTCCCTTGTAGAGATTGTAGTTTTGGAAAAGGATGAAATAACCAAACCTCGGCCACATACTGCATCATAACCAAGTGTTACTCTTATTCCGTGAAGGATAGAGAAGTTCCACACTTTGTACGGTTTCTTGCACACAATTAGGAGACCCCGAAAGTTGTTGCAGCATTTTCTTTTGAGAAAGCTACATAAAGGCTCATCAAAAGGGAGGAGCTAGTTACAGTCCTTATCATTCCTCCCATAATGAATTCAATGCTACGAATCATTATGAGAAAATCATAAACTCACTACGAAGTTGGTTGGAAATTTTTCTTATTGACTCAGGAACAAATGATTACATTGTTCCAATAAAATCCATCAGGGAGGGAGTCTATTTTGATCTATGTTGTAAGGTTCTCTTTGTACATGACACATCTAAAAGTGTGTCAATCATTTATGTATGGGACGGAACTGATGCTACACCAACAGAATTTGTGATGAAGCCAAAAGAAGAAATGGATGTATATGTAGATCCACCTGAGGAATCCTTAATAGTTTCACTGCCAAGGAATATTTTATGTAAATTTCCTTGTGTAGGAACTTTTCTCAGGGTATTCATAGAGATGCAGATTGATGAACTCCTATGGAAATTACCTGGAATTGGACATTGGATGAAAATTCGTAACATGACTTGTCACACTCAATCAAGGATCTGAGAAGGAGTTATGACTCATACAAGTAAGGTTTCTATTCTTTCCTCTCACACAAAAGAAAGGTATGAAAGGGAGTCTACAGGGTGCCTTGAATTAGAATCAACATGTTGCCTCAGTGGTGTTCCAAGCTTCGAGAATGTATAAAAGTGACAGATTGTGAGGGTGTCAGGTCCTAAACATTGATGGATAGTATCACTCATTCACAGGTAACATACAAATTTTGATGTCTTGTCCGATTTATAGAAACCTTACCTTGGAAATGATGCAACCCCCCTCCCCTCCTGGGGTTCTGTGACCTCTTGGTCTATGATATTTCTTTCTTCTGAGTCGGATCAACTCTTCAGGCTCTTGATTGAACCCAAAACAATCATGCACAGACCCATTTTCCTTCTATGTGCAGGTTCTGTCAAACCCGCGAGTTATTCCAGCGCGCTTCCAAAACACTAAGGTTCAGGCGCTATCTCCTTCTACGATTAGCCCCTTCTTCATATGGCCCTGAGTTGTGTCCTTGCACAAATGTGCGATTGCAAGCATGGGAAAGATTGGTTTTAGACCAACCCACTTTTTGCCCCGCAATTCCCCTCCAGCTGCCATGTATCCCTTTGTTAAAATTGTGGTTCTAATTGTGACCTGCTCAAGAAAAATTAAAGTATGAGCATGTCTTTGCCCCGCAATCCTTCTTGTTCATCGATATCTCGCTTTCAGTGATGATCCATGATAAATGGATACTATCGAATCCCCTTTCCTACCTTCTTCTTCCTCCTTCCACATGTGATCCCAGATCTCCACAATCAGTGGACACGTAGCTCCCTTCCAAATTGACGTTTGTGGCTAATTCCGACTTTTCGGCCTTCGAAAGTTTCAAATATCAAAATTTATCTTCCTCTGTATGGAAATATTCCAGAGTTGAAGATCCGTTGCCACCTGTCTCCCTAAATCTATGGCTAGGATCCCTCCACGAATCCATCTTTCAGAGGTTTCAATTCTCAATTTCTCAATTATTCTAGAGATATTCCTCTAAAATGGCAAATCGTCTTCCATACATCCTCCTAAATCGATGGCTCTTCTCCCACTGTGGGACTTTGGCCTCCTCAACCAAATCAATGATATTTCGACCTCCTCCTCGATCAACGATCGAGATCTCCTTCGAGACTTCGGTGCTTTCACCCTTTTTTTTCCTCCGGAGTGCTCCGTACCTGGAACTCCATATCTAGTGCCACGTGTTTACCTTCACATCGATGGCTCTCNCAATCCACAAAAAATGGTGGTCTCTCACTATCCACACATAGCTCAGAAAATCCCACAACCCATTGGTATTCTCCTATAGTTTTCCCAATTTTCCACCGGCTCTCTAACCTAAGGAATGTACCCCATTGTTGATGATGATTTTTGTCAACAGTACTTATGTGGAAAATCATTTCTAGGTCCCCCCCTCATTCTGCAATTTCTTGCGCAAAGTTGTACGTGTTCTCGCTGAGTTATCACTACACATTCAAGGAAAGTTACATGATCATTCACATGGAAGCAAGTTCATTACAAGTTGTTAGCACAAATTTCATGTTGAAACTATCATGGCTCTCAATCTATGAATCAAAATACCTACTATCCCATTCCTCACTCATAACCTTCATATTTTTGCACTTATGGGATATCCTCATACCTCTCTTTTTCTAAGAATAACATTATTATCATGCCTTTGGGTTAATTTTGGTACTTTTTCATGCCATGTCAAAAAGAAAAAGATATATTATTATACCATATAGCCATGAATTTTTCCCACATTCTTATCCTTGTCATAATCACCTCATAACCTTCAAGTCTTTTTTCATGTCCCTCTTTTTCAAAGGTATCGGTGATGCATTACTATGGTTATATAAGTCTAGTTGGTGCCCCAATTCGTCCAAATCCATGTGCCCTCTCACAATCAAATATCCACACTATTTTCTTATATCCATCTATCTATCCCCCCACATATTTATTTTTTAAATATTGTGGTAACATATGTGAAGGAAGAATTTTCACCTTTAGATGCTAAAGAAAAATACTTGGGCAATTCGGATGAAGAACTATGCAGAAAAGGACTAGAACTCAAGGTTGAATGGTGGTGCTATGCTGACTAACAGTCTTCTCCCATCATATATACCTTCAACTGCAAAAGAAACTGCATAGGCATTCAACGATGACAAAGTTGGAGTAAAGGAAGCAGCGGCTGGAGTCTTGGAGAATTTAGTTATGAGCAAATCTCTTGAAAAAAAATTATCACAAGATTCTTGTTATAGAGGAAGATTTGATGTAGGCCAACTTATTCTAAGGTTGAATGTTAAATAAACGGGGCAGGAACTTGACAAGACATCAAGGATGGAAACAGAGGTGCAAGGGAAACGACAGTCCCTTGTAGAGATTGTAGTTTTTGAAAAGGATGAAATAACCAAACCTCGGCCACATACTGCATCATAACCAAGTGTTACTCTTATTCCGTGAAGGCTAGAGCAGTTCCACACTTTGTACGGTTTCTTGCACACAATTAGGAGACCCCGAAAGTTGTTGCAGCATTTTCTTTTGAGAAAGCTACATAAAGGCTCATCAAAAGGGAGGAGCTAGTTACAGTCCTTATCATTCCTCCCATAATGAATTCAATGCTACGAATCATTATGAGAAAATCATAAACTCACTACGAAGTTGGTTGGAAATTTTTCTTATTGACTCAGGAACAAATGATTACATTGTTCCAATAAAATCCATCAGGGAGGGAGTCTATTTTGATCTATGTTGTAAGGTTCTCTTTGTACATGACACATCTAAAAGTGTGTCAATCATTTATGTATGGGACGGAACTGATGCTACACCAACAGAATTTGTGATGAAGCCAAAAGAAGAAATGGATGTATATGTAGATCCACCTGAGGAATCCTTAATAGTTTCACTGCCAAGGAATATTTTATGTAAATTTCCTTGTGTAGGAACTTTTCTCAGGGTATTCATAGAGATGCAGATTGATGAACTCCTATGGAAATTACCTGGAATTGGACATTGGATGAAAATTCGTAACATGACTTGTCACACTCAATCAAGGATCTGAGAAGGAGTTATGACTCATACAAGTAAGGTTTCTATTCTTTCCTCTCACACAAAAGAAAGGTATGAAAGGGAGTCTACAGGGTGCCTTGAATTAGAATCAACATGTTGCCTCAGTGGTGTTCCAAGCTTCGAGAATGTATAAAAGTGACAGATTGTGAGGGTGTCAGGTCCTAAACATTGATGGATAGTATCACTCATTCACAGGTAACATACAAATTTTGATGTCTTGTCCGATTTATAGAAACCTTACCTTGGAAATGATGCAACCCCCCTCCCCTCCTGGGGTTCTGTGACCTCTTGGTCTATGATATTTCTTTCTTCTGAGTCGGATCAACTCTTCAGGCTCTTGATTGAACCCAAAACAATCATGCACAGACCCATTTTCCTTCTATGTGCAGGTTCTGTCAAACCCGCGAGTTATTCCAGCGCGCTTCCAAAACACTAAGGTTCAGGCGCTATCTCCTTCTACGATTAGCCCCTTCTTCATATGGCCCTGAGTTGTGTCCTTGCACAAATGTGCGATTGCAAGCATGGGAAAGATTGGTTTTAGACCAACCCACTTTTTGCCCCGCAATTCCCCTCCAGCTGCCATGTATCCCTTTGTTAAAATTGTGGTTCTAATTGTGACCTGCTCAAGAAAAATTAAAGTATGAGCATGTCTTTGCCCCGCAATCCTTCTTGTTCATCGATATCTCGCTTTCAGTGATGATCCATGATAAATGGATACTATCGAATCCCCTTTCCTACCTTCTTCTTCCTCCTTCCACATGTGATCCCAGATCTCCACAATCAGTGGACACGTAGCTCCCTTCCAAATTGACGTTTGTGGCTAATTCCGACTTTTCGGCCTTCGAAAGTTTCAAATATCAAAATTTATCTTCCTCTGTATGGAAATATTCCAGAGTTGAAGATCCGTTGCCACCTGTCTCCCTAAATCTATGGCTAGGATCCCTCCACGAATCCATCTTTCAGAGGTTTCAATTCTCAATTTCTCAATTATTCTAGAGATATTCCTCTAAAATGGCAAATCGTCTTCCATACATCCTCCTAAATCGATGGCTCTTCTCCCACTGTGGGACTTTGGCCTCCTCAACCAAATCAATGATATTTCGACCTCCTCCTCGATCAACGATCGAGATCTCCTTCGAGACTTCGGTGCTTTCACCCTTTTTTTTCCTCCGGAGTGCTCCGTACCTGGAACTCCATATCTAGTGCCACGTGTTTACCTTCACATCGATGGCTCTCGTTGTTTCTGGGACTTAGGCCTTCAATAATCTCAAAGTTCAACAAACACAAATCTCCAAAGTGAATCCTTTCAGAGTGTCGGATCCTCTGACACCTGCCCTCCCTGATCCAATGGTTATCCAAAAGAATGAATCTTCATCCCCCACGTGTCCCCTCATAGATCAACGACCCACGTTTCTCCTTTGGGATCAACGACCTTGAATGCTTCGGGCTTCGACACTTCAGAAATTTCTGAAAATCAACTTCTCCAAAACCCTGGAGTACGATCCTATGAATTTCACGATATGGTGACACTTGTCCAACCCATATCAATGGCTATCGTTCGCTTCGGATGTTCAGACTTTGACGATTTCAAACCCTTCTCCTTCGTTCTCCTGGAGTGATTTCACCCAGAGTTCATGATCTTTCGCCACGTGCCCTTCTAAATCTAATGGTACAGATTCTCTTCGGCTCTCCAGCGCTTTGGGCTTTGGGAGTCTCAAACTCCTATGCACTCGTTTCTCCTAGAGTGCTTTCACCCAAAACACACGATCTCTTGAAGCATGTCTCCCCCTTTATCAGACGGACTCTATCTGCTTCGGGTTTCGGGAGTTTCAACTCCTATGCACTTGTTCCTCCTGGAGTGATTTAACCCAAAACCTCAGATCTTTCACCACCTGTCACTCTGGAAGATGGACGGTCCCTATTCTCTTCGGGACTTTGATGAGTCCACTCTCCTGCACACACAAGAGTTAAGTATTGTGCACTTACCTCTGGATCCAACAGTTGTTGGTCCTCTCCGCTCAGATCCAACGGATTGGGTCTGTTCCTCTCCTTTGCGCTTCCTTCGTTCATTGCACATGGATCTAACAGTTCAGGCTCCCTTCCACAACCGATCAGACGGTTCTTGTTGCTCCTCCTCCTGAGATTTTGGCTTGTTTTGCCTTAGAATATTTTGTCAGTGTTCAAAGGCTTTGACCTTTGAACTTCCTCATGTGAACCCGACTATCTTGGGTCTCGCTTACGCTTCTGAAAGCGTTATCTCTTCTAAGATTTAGGAATTAGAATAAGTTTGTCACCCATGCACTCCTTGTGTTATCCCTTCTGAGCTTGATCTCCTCAAAGATTTTGATCTTCCACACACTCCTTGTGTTTTTGGGATTTCTTCAAACTCATATCCGAAGGATTTCTTGAAAAAAAATTCTTCTCACCCTCCTGGCATTCTCCTTGCTCGATGTGCACCTTGCAGAGATTCTCCTTATAGAGTGTTCNGATCGAGATCTCCTTCGAGACTTCGGTGCTTTCACCCTTTTTTTTCCTCCGGAGTGCTCCGTACCTGGAACTCCATATCTAGTGCCACGTGTTTACCTTCACATCGATGGCTCTCATTGTTTCTGGGACTTAGGCCTTCAATATTCTCAAAGTTCAACAAACACAAATCTCCAAAGTGAATCCTTTCAGAGTGTCGGATCCTCTGACACCTGCCCTCCCTGATCCAATGGTTATCCAAAAGAATGAATCTTCATCCCCCACGTGTCCCCTCATAGATCAACGACCCACGTTTCTCCTTTGGGATCAACGACCTTGAATGCTTCGGGCTTCGACACTTCAGAAATTTCTGAAAATCAACTTCTCCAAAACCCTGGAGTACGATCCTATGAATTTCACGATATGGTGACACTTGTCCAACCCATATCAATGGCTATCGTTCGCTTCGGATGTTCAGACTTTGACGATTTCAAACCCTTCTCCTTCGCGTTCTCCTGGAGTGATTTCACCCAGAGTTCATGATCTTTCGCCACGTGCCCTTCTAAATCTAATGGTACAGATTCTCTTCGGCTCTCCAGCGCTTTGGGCTTCGGGAGTCTCAAACTCCTATGCACTCGTTTCCCCTAGAGTGCTTTCACCCAAAACACACGATCTCTTGAAGCGTGTCTCCCCCTTTATCAGACGGACTCTATCTGCTTCGGGTTTCGGGAGTTTCAACTCCTATGCACTCGTTCCTTCTGGAGTGATTTAACCCAAAACCTCAGATCTTTCACCACCTGTCGCTCTGGAAGATGGACGGTCCCTATTCTCTTCGGGACTTTGATGAGTCCACTCTCCTGCGCACACAAGAGTTAAGTATTGTGCACTTACCTCTGAATCCAACAGTTGTTGGTCCTCTCCGCTCAGATCCAACGGATTGGGTCTGTTCCTCTCCTTTGCGCTTCCTTCGTTCATTGCACATGGATCTAACAGTTCAGGCTCCCTTCCACAACCGATCAGACGGTTCTTGTTGCTCCTCCTCCTGAGATTTTGGCTTGTTTTGCCTTAGAATATTTTGTCAGTGTTCAAAGGCTTTGACCTTTGAACTTCCTCATGTGAACCCGACTATCTTGGGTCTCGCTTACGCTTCTGAAAGCGTTATCTCTTCTAAGATTTAGGAATTAGAATAAGTTTGTCACCCATGAACTCCTTGTGTTATCCCTTCTGAGCTTGATCTCCTCAAAGATTTTGATCTTCCACACACTCCTTGTGTTTCTGGGATTTCTTCAAACTCATATCCGAAGGATTTCTTGAAAAAAAATTCTTCTCACCCTCCTGGCATTCTCCTTGCTCGATGTGCACCTTGCAGAGATTCTCCTTATAGAGTGTTCNCCCTCCCCTCCTGGGGTTCTGTGACCTCTTGGTCTATGATATTTCTTTCTTCTGAGTCGGATCGACTCTTCAGGATCTTGATTGAACCCAAAACAATCATACACAGGCCCATTTTCCTTCTATGTGCAGGTTCTGTCAAACCCGCGAGTTATTCCAGCGCGCTTCCAAAACACTAAGGTTCATGCGCTAGCTCCTTCTACAATTAGCCCCTTCTTCATATGGCCCTGAGTTGTGTCCTTGAACAAATGTGTGATTGCGAGCATGGGCAAGATTGGTTTTAGACCAACCCACTTTTTGCCCCACAATTCCCCTCCAGCTGCCATGTATCCCTTTGTTAAAATTGTGGTTCTAATTGTGACCTGCTCAAGAAAAATTAAAGTATGAGCATGTCTTTGCCCCGCAATCCTTCTCGTTCATCGATATCTCGCTTTCAGTGATGATCCATGATCAATGGATACTATCGAATCCCCTTTCCTACCTTCTTCTTCCTCCTTCCACATGTGATCCCAGATCTCCACAATCAGTGGACACGTAGCTCCCTTCCAAATTGGCGTTTGTGGCTAATTCCGACTTTTCGGCCTTCGGGAGTTTCAAATATCAAAATTTTGCTTCCTCTGTATGGAAATATTCCAGAGTTGAAGATATGTTGCCACCTGTCTCCCTAAATCTATGGCTAGGATCCCTCCACAAATCCATCTTTCAGAGGTTTCAATTCTCAATTTCTCAATTATTCCAAAGATATTCCTCTGGAATGGCAAATTGTCTGCCATACGTCCTCCTAAATCGACGGTTCTTCTCCCACTACGGGACTTTGGCCTCCTCAACCAAATCAACGATCTTTCGACCTCCTCCTCGATCAACGATCGAGATCTCCTTCAAGACTGCGGTGCTTTCACCCTTTTTTTTCCTCCGGAGTGCTCCGTACCTGGAACTCCATATCTAGTGCCACGTGTTTACCTTCACATCGATGGCTCTCGTTGTTTCTGGGACTTAGGCCTTCAATATTCTCAAAGTTAAACAAACACAAATGTCCAAAGTGAATCCTTTCAGAGTGTCGGATCCTCTGACACCTGCCCTCCCTGATCCAATGGTTATCCAAAAGAATGAATCTTCATCCCCCACGTGTCCCCTCATAGATCAACGACCCACGTTTCTCCTTTGGGATCAACGACCTTGAATGCTTCGGGCTTCGACACTTCAGAAATTTCTGAAAATCAACTTCTCCAAAACCCTGGAGTACGATCCTATGAATTTCACGATATGGTGACACTTGTCCAACCCATATCAATGGCTATCGTTCGCTTCGGATGTTCAGACTTTGACGATTTCAAACCCTTCTCCTTCGTGTTCTCCTGGAGTGATTTCACCCAGAGTTCACGATCTTTCGCCACGTGCCCTTCTAAATCTAACGGTACAGATTCTCTTCGGCTCTCCAGCGCTTTGGGCTTCGGGAGTCTCAAACTCCTATGCACTCGTTTCTCCTAGAGTGATTTCACCCAAAACACACGATCTCTTGAAGCGTTTCTCCCCCTTTATCAGATGGACTCTATCTGCTTCGGGTTTCGGGAGTTTCAACTCCTATGCACTCGTTCCTCCTGGAGTGATTTAACCCAAAACCTCAGATCTTTTACCACCTGTCGCTCTGGAAGATGGACGGTCCCTATTCTCTTCGGGACTTTGATGAGTCCACTCTCCTGTGCACACAAGAGTTAAGTATTGTGCACTTACCTCTGGATCCAACAGTTGTTGGTCCTCTCCGCTCAGATCCAACGGATTGGGTCTGTTCCTCTCCTTTGCGCTTCCTTCGTTCATTGCACATGGATCTAATAGTTCAGGCTCCCTTCCACAATCGATCAGACGGTTCTTGTTGCTCCTCCTCCTGAGATTTTGGCTTGTTTTTCCTTATAATATTTTGTCAGTGTTCAAAGGATTTGACCTTTGAACTTCCTCATGTGAACCCGACTATCTTGGGTCTCGCTTACGCTTCTGAAAGCGTTATCTCTTCTAAGATTTAGGAATTAGAATAAGTTTGTCACCCATGCACTCCTTGTGTTATCCCTTCTGAGCTTGATCTCCTCGAAGATTTTGATCTTCCACACACTCCTTGTGTTTCTAGGATTTCTTCAAACTCATATCTGAAGGATTTCTTGAAAATAAATTCTTCTCACCCTCCTGGCATTCTCCTTGCTCGATGTGCACCTTGTAGAGATTCTCCTTATAGAGTGTTCAACATCTTTGTGAGTATCTTCCTCTGATACTCTTCTCCCTGAACTCAAAAAAGAGTTCTCTCTGTGCACACTTGTACCCACTCGATGCCATNAATATTTGCACCACTACTCTTCTTTCTAGGGCTTCCAATTCTTCATACAGATCAGAAAAATCCATGTTGTATGTTTCCGGTCTAGGATATTTCTTTCTTCTGAGTCGGATCGACTCTTCAGGCTCCTGATTGAACCAAAAAAAATTATACATAGGCCCCTTTTCCTTCTGTGTGCAGGTTCTATCAAACCTGCGAGCTATTCATGCATGCTTCCAAAACACTAAGGTTCAAGCGCTAGTTCCTTCTGCAATTATCCCCTTCTTCATATGGCCCCAGGCTAAGTCCTTGCGCAAACGTGTTATTTTGAGCACGGGAAAGAGTGGTTTTATACCAACCCTCTTTTCGCCCCACAATTCACCTCCAGCTGCCATGTATCCCTTTTTTAAAACCGTGGTTCCAATTACGGCCTGCTCAAGGAAAATTAGCATCTGAGCATGTCCTGGCCCCGCAATCCTTCTCATCTGTTAATCTCTCACTTTTGGCGATAATCGGTGATCAACGGCTGCTATCGAATCCCCTTTCCTGCCTTCTTCTTTCTCCTTCCACATGTGATCCCAGATCTCCACGATCTGTCGACACATAGCTCCCTTCCAAATCAACGGTTGTGGTTGATTCCGGCTTTTTGGCCTTCGGGAGTTTCAACTCTCAAACTTTCGCTTCCTCTGTATGGAAATCTTCCAGAGTGGAATATATTCTACCACCTGTCTCCCTAAATATATGACCAGGATCCCCTCCACGAATCCAGCCTTCGTAGGTTTCAATTCTCAATTTCCCAATTCTTCCAGAGAGATTCCTCTGAAATGGCAGATCATCTGCCACGCGTCCTCCTAAATCGATGGCTCTGCTCCCGCTTTGGGACTTTGGCCTCCTCAACCAAATCAATGGTCTTTCAACCTCCTCCTTGATCAATGATCGAGATCTCCTTTGGGACTTCAAAGAGTTTACCCTTTGTTTTCCTTTGCCACATGTCCACCTTCACATCGATGGCTCTTGTCGTTTTCGGGACTTCGACCTTCGGGATTCTCAAAGTTCAACAAACGCAAATCTCTAGAGTGAATCCTTCTAGAGTGTCGGATCCTTTAACACATGTCCTCCCTGATCCAATGGTTATCCAACAAAATGAATCGTCATCCCTCATGTGTCCCCTCGCAGATCAATGATCCACGTTTCTCCTTTGGGATCAACGGCCCTGAATGCTTCAGGCTTCGTTGCTTTGAAACTTTTTGAAACTCAACTTCTCAAAAACCCTGGAGTATGATCCAAGAAAGTTCATGATTTGGTGACACATGTCCAACCCAGATCAACAGTTACCGTCTACTTCGGTTGTTCGGGCTTCGGCGATTTCAAACCCTTCTCCTTCGCGTTCTCCCGGAGTGATTTCACCCGGAGTTCACGATATTTCTCCACATGCCCTTATAGATCTGATGGTCTAGATTCTCTTCGGGTATTTGACTCTCTAACACTTTGGGCTTCGGGAGTCTCAAACTCTTATGCACTCATTTCTCCTGGAGTGCTTTCAACCGAAACACACGATCTCTTGACGTGTGTCTCCCCCTTGATCTNGATCTGTCGACACACAGCTCCCTTCCAAATCAACGGTTGTGGTTGATTCCGGCTTTTTGGCCTTCGGGAGTTTCAACTCTCAAACTTTCGCTTCCTCTGTATGGAAATATTCTAGAGTGGAATATCTTCTACCACCTGTCTCCCTAAATATATGACCAGGATCCCCTCCACGAATCCAGCCTTTGGAGGTTTCAATTCTCAATTTCCCAATTCTTCCAGAGAGATTCCTCTGAAATGGTAGATCATCTGCCACGCGTCCTCCTAAATCGATGGCTCTGCTCCCGCTTTGGGACTTTGGCCTCCTCAACCAAATCAATGGTCTTTCAACCTCCTCCTTGATCAACGATCGAGATCTCCTTTGGGACTTCAAAGAGTTTACCCTTTGTTTTTCTTTGCCACATGTCCACCTTCACATCGACGGCTCTTGTCATTTTCGGGACTTCGACCTTCGGGATTCTCAAAGTTCAACAAACGCAAATCTCTGGAGTGAATCCTTCTAGAGTGTCGGATCCTTTAACACATGTCCTCCCTGATCCAATGGTTATCCAACAAAATGAATCGTCATCCCTCATGTGTCCCCTCGCAGATCAATGATCCACGTTTCTCCTTTGGGATCAACGGCCCTGAATGCTTCAGGCTTCGTTGCTTTGAAACTTTTTGAAACTCAACTTCTCAAAAACCCTGGAGTACGATCCAAGAAAGTTCATGATTTGGTGACACATGTCCAACCCAGATCAACAGTTACCATCTACTTCGGTTGTTCGGGCTTCGGCGATTTCAAACCCTTCTCCTTCGCGTTCTCTCGGAGTGATTTCACCCGGAGTTCACGATATTTCTCCACATGCCCTTCTAGATCTGATGGTCTAGATTATCTTCGGGTCTTTGACTCTCTAACACTTTGGGCTTCGGGAGTCTCAAACTCTTATGCACTCATTTCTCCTGGAGTGCTTTCAACCGAAACACACGATCTCTTGACGTGTGTCTCCCCCTTGATCTGAYGGCCTCTATCTGCTTCAGGCCTTCGGGTTTCGGGAGCTTCAACTCTTGTGCACTTGTTCCTCCCAGAGTGTTTTCACCTAAAACCTCGGATCTTTTGCCACCTATCGCTATGGATGATGGGCGGTCCCTATTCTGTTCAGGACTCGAGAATTTGACAAGTCCACTCTCCTTCATACACAAGGGTTAAGTCTTGTGCACTTACCTCTGGATCCAACAATTGTTGGTCCTCTGTGCTCAGATCCAACAGATTGGGTCTGTTCCTCTCCTATATGCTTCCTTCATTCACTGGACATGGATCTAATGGTCCAGGCTCCCTTCCACAACTGATCAGACAGTTTTTGTCGCTCCTCCTCCTGATATTTTTGCTTCTTCCACCTTGGAATATTTTGTCAGTGTTCAAAGGCTTCGACCTTTGAAATTCCTCCTATGAACCCGGCTATCTTGGGTCTCTCTTAAGTTCTCCTAATCTAACTCTCTCATGAGTTATGCTTCTACTATCAGACCTATCTCGAGTTCTGTTTCTCCTATCCAACTTTTTTTTCTTTCAAATATCTCTCTCTTATCCGACCTTTCTACAAATATCTCTCTCACTCTTTACAAAACAAGGGCTCTACGAGCTTGTCCTCTCTCACCTAACCTCATCTATTACATTGAAGTTTTCATAAATGGCCATCTAGTCTGAACTGAACCTAGATCCATCAACTTTTCAGCCATTAAAGGTGACCTTATCTTATGCATGTACAAAGACATGGCTTGGTCTTCACTCGACCTTACAGAATGAATCTGTATAGGACTATATTTCAAATTTAAAAATGGGAGGGTCAATGCCTCTCCTTCTCTGAAATGTGCGTTGATGTGCTGGAATGATGGCGCATTACTGAGGTGGAGCGATGCTCCTGCATCAGGAAAGTTGAAGAATTTTATGGACAGAGAGTGAATGATGAAAACCATGTTGAGTATTTTTATAGAGTGAGGATTACTTTTGAAGAACCAATTGAAGATAAAATTTTAGCCAGGAAGAATGATGTGCCAGAAAATAAGCAAAGGAATGATAATATGGTTTGAACCATGGCAGATGTTTCTGTACAGTCGTGATTTGAGTTCTCTATTTCTCTTGAAAATATCTACCTGTATTTTGGAGTTGAAAGTAAACAACAATGATTTTTAATGTGGAGGAAGCAGACTCGGGTAGCGAACTTCATTTGAGAGAACAAATAGATATCAGAGTAAATTGGAAGCATTTTTTAAAAGATTAATAATTATACAAATTAGACATATGGAAAATAACGATATTTATAAACCCATTTGGTTTAGTCTTGTTTATTAAATTGATGATTTGAATTGGTTATGAACAAGTCTGCTTCATCCCTTCGATCTAAAAACTACCATAATTGTTGGAACAATTCNTTACAAAATGAGGGCTCTACAAGCTTTTCCTCTCTCACCTAACCTCATCTATTACATTGAAGTTTTCATAAATGGTCATCTAGTCTGAATTGAACCTAGAGCCATCAACCTATCAGCCATTAAAGGCGACCTTATCTTCTTCTTGTACAAATACATGGCTTGGTCTTCACTCGACCTTACAGCATGAATCTGTATAGGATTATATTTCAAATTTAAAAAATGGGAGGGTCAATGCCTCTCCTTCTTTGAAATGCGCATTGATGTGTTGGAATGTTGGCACGTTGCTGAGGTGGAGCGATGCTCCTGCATCATACTCCACTACTGATAAAATCATGAGCTCCTCTTCTCCAGTGATGAAATCCTCCTGGATCCCAAACTCTCCCTTGGAGTTGTCCTCTTGTTATTCTCCAGTTATGTTGTTGTTGCTGCTTCTTTTTCTTCTTTCCTGCTGCTATGGAAGGTTATCCTCTATTTAGCTTCCCTTTGTTGACTGCTTATGCTGACCTCAACATCAGCCTTATTATCTCCTCTATCACCCTGTCGAGTTGCTCCAATGGTTTTTTCTCCTTATGCAGTATTCTCGGCTGCAACTCTTCCTTATCAGTGGGTAGATCATCTTGACCCCCCATATCATTTTCTTATTCTTTTGTGGCATTATCTTGCCACTCTGTTGCAGGCTCCAGTTTTGCAGTCTCGTCATCGATTTGTTTCTCAGCTTCATTCTCTGACATATTACCTTCTGTCAGCTCCTCTTGCATTGGTTCAAGTCCAACTTCTTCCAGTTTTTCCTCAGGCTGGTATGTTCCTCCATCTGCTTCCAACTTGACCTATCAGATGTGCAATATTTGCACCACTACTCTTCTTTCTAGGGCTTCCAATTCTTCATACAGATCAGAAAAATCCATGTTGTATGTTTTCGGTCTAGGATATTTCTTTCTTCTGAGTCGGATCGACTCTTCAGGCTCCTGATTGAACCAAAAACAATTATACATAGGCCCCTTTTCCTTCTGTGTGCAGGTTCTATCAAACCTGCGAGCTATTCATGCATGCTTCCAAAACACTAAGGTTCAAGCGCTAGTTCCTTCTGCAATTAGCCCCTTATTCATATGGCCCCAGGCTAAGTCCTTGCGCAAACATGTGATTTCGAGCACGGGAAAGAGTGGTTTTATACCAACCCTCTTTTCTCCCCGCAATTCACCTCCAGCTGCCATGTATCCCTTTTCTAAAACCGTGGTTCCAATTACGGCCTGCTCAAGGAAAATTAGCATCTGAGCATGTTCTGGCCCCGCAATCCTTCTCATCTGTTAATCTCTCACTTTTGGCGATAATCGGTGATCAACGGCTGCTATCGAATCCCCTTTCCTGCCTTCTTCTTTATCCTTCCACATGTGATCCCAGATCTCCACGATCTGTCGACACATAGCTCCCTTCCAAATCAACGGTTGTGGTTGATTCCGGCTTTTTGGCCTTCGGGAGTTTCAACTCTCAAACTTTCGCTTCCTCCGTATGGAAATCTTCCAGAGTGGAATATCTTCTACCACCTGTCTCCCTAAATATATGACCAGGATCCCCTCCACGAATCCAGCCTTCGGAGGTTTCAATTCTCAATTTCCCAATTCTTCCAGAGAGATTCCTCTAAAATGGCAGATCATCTGCCACGCGTCCTCCTAAATCGATGGCTCTGCTCTCGCTTTGGGACTTTGGCCTCCTCAACCAAATCAATGGTCTTTCAACCTCCTCCTTGATCAACGATCGAGATCTCCTTTGGGACTTCAGAGAGTTTACCCTTTGTTTTCCTTTGCCACATGTCCACCTTCACATCGACGGCTCTTGTCGTTTTCGGGACTTCGACCTTCGGGATTCTCAAAGTTCAACAAACGCAAATCTCTGGAGTGAATCCTTCTAGAGTGTTGGATCCTTTAACACATGTCCTCCCTGATCCAATGGTTATCCAAAAAAATGAATCGTCATCCCTCATGTGTCCCCTCGCAGATCAATGATCCACGTTTCTCCTTTGGGATCAACGGCCCTGAATGCTTCAGGCTTCGTTGCTTTGAAACTTTTTGAAACTCAACTTCTCAAAAACCCTGGAGTACGATCCACCAAAGTTCATGATTTGGTGACACATTTCCAACCCAGATCAACAGTTATCGTCTACTTCGGTTGTTCGGGCTTCGGCGATTTCAAACCCTTCTCCTTCGCGTTCTCCCGGAGTGATTTCACCTGGAGTTCACGATATTTCTCCACATGCCCTTCTAGATCTGACGGTCTAGATTCTCTTCGGGTCTTTGACTCTCTAACACTTTGGGCTTCGGGAGTCTCAAACTCTTATGCACTCATTTCTCCTGGAGTGCTTTCACCCGAAACACACGATCTCTTGACGTGTGTCTCCCCCTTGATCTGATGGCCTCTATCTGCTTCAAGCCTTCGGGTTTCGAGAGCTTCAACTCTTGTGCACTTGTTCCTCCCAGAGTGTTTCCACCTGAAACCTCGGATCTTTTGCCACCTATCGCTATGGATGATGGGCGGTCCCTATTCTGTTCAGGACTCGAGAATTTGACGAGTCCACTCTCCTTCGTACACAAGGGTTAAGTCTTGTGCACTTACCTCTGGATCCAATGATTGTTGGTCCTCTGTGCTCAGATCCAACAGATTGGGTCTGTTCCTCTCCTATATGCTTCCTTCATTCACTGGACATGGATCTAATGGTCCAGGCTCCCTTCCACAACTGATCAGACGGTTTTTGTCGCTCCTCCTCCTGATATTTTGGCTTCTTCCACCTTGGAATATTTTGTCAGTGTTCAAAGGATTTGACCTTTGAACTTCCTCCTATGAACCCAGCTATCTTGGGTCTCTCTTAAGTTCTCCTAATCTAACTCTCTCATGAGTTATGCTTCTACTATCATACCTATCTCGAGTTCTGTTTCTCCTATCCACCTTTTTTTCTTTCAAATATCTCTCTCTTATCCGACCTTTCTACAAATATCTCTCTCACTCTTTACAAAACAAGGGCTCTACGAGCTTGTCCTCTCTCACTTAACCTCATCTATTACATTGAAGTTTTCATAAATGGCCATCTAGTCTGAACTGAACCTAGAGCCATCAACTTTTCAGCCATTAAAGGTGACCTTATCTTCTGCATGTACAAAGACATGGCTTGGTCTTCACTCGACCTTACAGAATGAATCCGTATAGGACTATATTTCAAATTTAAAAATGGGAGGGTCAATGCCTCTCCTTCTCTGAAATGTGTGTTGATGTGCTGGAATGATGGCGCATTACTGAGGTGGAGCGATGCTCCTGCATCAGGAAAGTTGAATAATGTTATGGACAGAGAGTGAATGATGAAAACCATGTTGAGTATTTTTATAGAGTGAGGCTTACTTTTGAAGAACCAATTGAAGCTAAAATTTTAGCTAGGAAGAATGATGTGCCAGAAAATAAGCAAAGGAATGATAATATGGTTTGAACCATGGCAGATGTTTCTGTACAGTCATGATTTGAGTTCTCTATTTCTCTTGAAAATATCTACTTGTATTTTGGAGTTGAAAGTAAACAACAATGATTTTTAATGTGGAGGAAGCAGACTTGGGTAGCGAACTTCATTTGAGAGAACAAATAGATATCAGAGGAAATTGGAAGCATTTTTTAAAAGATTAATAATTATAAAAATTAGACATATGGAAAATAACGAGATTTATAAACCCATTTGGTTTAGTCTTGTTTATTAAATTGATGATTTGAATTGGTTATGAACAAGTCTGCTTCATCCCTTCGATCTAAAAACTACCATAATTGTTGGAACAATTCAACAGCTGAATAAACTACCTCTAACCACTCCAACTTCTGATCAATCATTATTAAATGAACATGCAGCCAACAAACAAACAAAAAAAGAAGAAATTTCCAAAGATAAAATTTTGAGGAAAAAAAACTTTGGCAGAAAATTTAGAGAGAGGTATGCTTGGAGTGATGTGAGGTATGCTTCTTTTCATTCTTCTTTTACATATTCAGTAGGGATTGACGGAATCGTTGGCAGTAGGGGATCTTACGAAGAAGTGAAAAGATAAATCAAGGATGAGTTTGTTGGTTCTCATAAGGTGAATAGTTTACTTGTTAGTTTGTTGTATTCAAGCTCGATTGTATTCGGTGCTAATCGGTTTCTGATATGCAGGTTTTCTCCTTGTGATTTTTCATCATTGCTCCATTCCATTTTTTGTCTCAAATTTATTTTTTTNGTTCCTAGTTTTTTTTAATTATTTCAAATTTACTTTTATCTTCCCTGGACCTCAATGTCTCAACCGATTGGAAACTTGTTTGGTGGTTGTAATCCTATGGTTTCGGCTACTAACCCTGGGTATATCATTTACAAGTATGGGATTTTTGAGTTTGAAGAGGACCTAAACAATTCCCCTTGGTTTGTGCCCACTCCCTTGAAGTTCAATCCCCTGGTTAATCCCTTACCCCATAGATTCAAGAACCATTTGCCTCTCTTTCATGGTGAAGAAATTGTTATGGTGGTTGAACATCTTCCCACATTTTCAAATTATTTCACCATTCTTGGAGTTAACGATAATAATAGTTGCATGCTATTGTTCATGAATTCCCTTCATGGTAATGTCGCCTCTTTATTTGCCAACCTTCCTGATGGATGCATATCTACCTGGTTTGAACTTTCTTACTGTTTTACTTCTACCTTTGGGCATTCGAATAATCCTTATGAACATCTTAAGAGGTTTAACCAKTTACTTATGAAAGATAATGATAGCATACTTACATTTAACATTAATTTTATCAAGTGATAAAATTTAATTCCTACTCCCATTCGCCCTACCAACTTGGCTTCCCTGTTGYATTACYACAAAATTCTACCTCCTCTTTACCGATGGTAGTTGGAAGAAAAGAATGTTAAAAATCTAGMGCTATCTCTATCCTCTTGCCTCGACTTCAAAGAGAATCCATAGAACATGTTACTCCTTTGGTATTCATGATTCACACAAGGATTTATCTTCTTTAATCCCCGTCATCAAGAGGTTACAAKATCACATGTTMTTTCTTGAATCTSAATCTTCAAATCATGTTGGGAGTATGTCKTGGGAGCCCTCTCTCCTAGGGCCTAATTATAATGAATCCACTACTTKTGGTCAAGAGCTTGGATGTGAAGAGGATCATGATTATATCATGATKCTTAGTGATCAATCCACCTCTCACATCCCAAACATCACCCTTCTTAAACCTTGTGGAAAATATCAATCCCAAAATCATCTTTAATTTTTAGTTTTTTATCCACAYGCATGCGATGGTGAATTTGATTATACAGATGAAGAAACCAAGGTTGATCATGTCAAACCAATTTATGATGCATTTTTATTTGTTTATAATGTTAATGAGTGGTCAAATGATGTAGACAAGCATGACTTTAATGATACATGTGATGAGTCCTCTTTTGAAGATATTCACGAGCTCTATCGAGATCTTAATTTGCATAAAAAAAATTATAATCCTTTGTTTCAATCAAGAGAGGTTAGAAAATTTGACACTAGCAGGCATATCCCTCCTAAGTGCACTTTTTCCTTCAATGAAGATGATTATTTTAAAGACATCCCTATGTTTTTGAATCCATGTTATGAATCTTCTTTGCATCATGATGACCCTGTTCCTGATAGAAAGGTCCCTAGAGGTGATACTAATTGGTTTGATGAATTCATTGATCATCCCTTTAAGATACAAACCCTAAACCCTAAATCTAATTCAATTGATACCTTCATCATTACTGGAAAATCATCTATTGGTTGGCATGTCTTGGAGATTGGTGACTATTGGCACTAGGCCGAAGTGGAAAGAAGGATGATCATGGGAAAGAAAGTGTGCAGAAATGGAAATAACAACTAGAGAAAGAACAACATGCGCGCATGCAAGAAAGCGTGCACAAGGAAAGTGGCAGTTGGAGGAAGAACAACACGCGTGCATGGGAGGAAGACCTAACGTCGGTAGGGTTAGGGTTTTTGTAATTCTTTGTAAATGTATGAAGAGCCCGAAATGTATAAATATAGATACATAGGAATCATGTATAGGGTCGATTGTTTTGTATTGAAAAGTTGTGTATTAGCTTGGGGTGTTAGTATTGTTATCCCATGTTTTACTATAGTTATGCATGAGTGGATGTGTTATGCAATACTATTATGTACCATTTTTGTAAGTTGTTGAGCTAGAACGGAGGAGAGAAGGTAGATCTGAGGATTAGTTCATAGGTTGTAGATCCTAGTGTGATCTAGTTCGCCTCATCTAGATCTTACCCATAAGAGGGTAATTTTAAGCGCGCGGCGCCGAAAATGCAGAACTGCCATAATAAAAGAGCCAAGAGCCAAATCTTTGTGGATATATCCCAAGAGTGGATGAACCATGATAATAACTGTGTAATGTGATGAATGTATGCATCTCTTTACTTTCTTTCAGCAGGTTATTGTTATGCTTAATAAATGAGTTAATATATTGTTATGGAACACAAATATGTTGCTTGGGAAGTAAACTATGTAATGGGAATGTATACTCGTGAGGAATAGGTAGATTACCCTCATAGTTCATAGTGCATGGCTCTGGTAACAAACCCCTATCTCATACTCAATCCTAGTCTATAAACACTTGAGTCTTACATCCACCCATTTAAAGTTATCTCGGGTGAGACTGCGCAGTGCATTCTATGTATTGTGTTGCCTTCTGGTTTACCAGGAGGGTCGATAGTTTTAGAGGATTTGTTGGAAACCTGAATGACATGAACCCTGGTTCAATAACTCATATAGACAGGTCGCGAATACTGACCGAAGAGTAAAGGAGAGCCAACAAATTCTTATGTTGCCACCAGAAAATCACATTGTATCATCTACGGGTGAATGGCACAATAGAAGCCTTTAACAAAATTCTAGAGAATGCACTGACAAAGATCTGTAACGTCAACAAAGATGACTGGGACCTCAAAGTACCAGCATTATTATGGGCGTATAGGATGACATGCAAAAATTGTATAGGGCACACACCATTCAAACTAGTCTATGGCCAAGACGTAGTAATGCCATTAGAATTTTTAGTACTCAGCTTACGCGTAGCCGCTATNGCATGCGATGGTGAATTTGATTATACAGATGAAGAAACCAAGGTTGATCATGTCAAACCAATTTATGATGCATTTTTATTTGTTTATAATGTTAATGAGTGGTCAAATGATGTAGACAAGCATGACTTTAATGATACATGTGATGAGTCCTCTTTTGAAGATATTCACGAGCTCTATCGAGATCTTAATTTGCATAAAAAAAATTATAATCCTTTGTTTCAATCAAGAGAGGTTAGAAAATTTGACACTAGCAGGCATATCCCTCCTAAGTGCACTTTTTCCTTCAATGAAGATGATTATTTTAAAGACATCCCTATGTTTTTGAATCCATGTTATGAATCTTCTTTGCATCATGATGACCCTGTTCCTGATAGAAAGGTCCCTAGAGGTGATACTAATTGGTTTGATGAATTCATTGATCATCCCTTTAAGATACAAACCCTAAACCCTAAATCTAATTCAATTGATACCTTCATCATTACTGGAAAATCATCTGTTGGTTGGCATGTCTTGGAGATTGGTGACTATTGGCACTAGGCCGAAGTGGAAAGAAGGATGATCATGGGAAAGAAAGTGTGTAGAAATGGAAATAACAACTAGAGAAAGAACAACATGCGCGCATGCAAGAAAGCATGCACAAGGAAAGTGGCAGTTGGAGGAAGAACAACACGCGTGCATGGGTGGAATACCTAACGTCGGTAGGGTTAGGGTTTTTGTAATTCTTTGTAAATGGATGAAGAGCCCGAAATGTATAAATATAGATACATAGGCATCATGTATAGGGTCAATTGTTTTGTATTGAAAAGTTGTGTATTAGCTTGGGGTGTTAGTATTGTTATCCCATGTTTTACTGTAGTTATGCATGAGTGGATGTGTTATGCAATACTATTATGTACCATTTTTGTAAGTTGTTGAGCTAGAACGGAGGAGAGAAGGTAGATCTGAGGATTAGTTCACAGGTTGTAGATCCTAGTGCGATCTAGTTCGCCTCATCTAGATCTTACCCATAAGAGGGTAATTTTAAGCGCGCGGCGCCGAAAATGCAGAACTGCCATAATAAAAGAGCCAAGAGCCAAATCTTTGTGGATGTATCCCAGGAGTGGATGAACCACGATAATAACTGTGTAATGTGATGAATGTATGCATCTCTTTACTTTCTTTCAGCAGGTTATTGTTATGCTTAATAAATGAGTTAATATATTGTTATGGAACACAAATATGTTGCTTGGGAAGTAAACTATGTAATGGGAATGTATACTCGTGAGGAATAGGTAGATTACCCTCATAGTTCATAGTGCATGGCTCTGGTAACAAACCCCTATCTCATACTCAATCCTAGTCTATAAACACTTGAGTCTTACATCCACCCATTTAAAGTTATCTCGGGTGAGACTGCGCAGTGCATTCTATGTATTGTGTTGCCTTCTGGTTTACCAGGAGGGTCGATAGTTTTAGAGGATTTGTTGGAAACCTGAATGACATGAACCCTGGTTCAATAACTCATATAGACAGGTCGCGAATACTGACCGAAGAGTAAAGGAGAGCCAACAAATTCTTATGTTGCCACCAGAAAATCACATTGTATCATCTACGGGTGAATGGCACAATAGAAGCCTTTAACAAAATTCTAGAGAATGCACTGACAAAGATCTGTAACGTCAACAAAGATGACTGGGACCTCAAAGTACCAGCATTATTATGGGCGTATAGGATGACATGCAAAAATTGTATAGGGCACACACCATTCAAACTAGTCTATGGCCAAGACGTAGTAATGCCATTAGAATTTTTAGTACTCAGCTTACGCGTAGCCGCTATAACACAAATAACAGAACGAGGCGCAATACAGGAAAGAATGAATCAACTATTGTCAATGGAGGAAGACCGAATCCTGGCAGGATTCCATCAACAAGTGCAGAAGGCCAGAGACAAAGCTTGGAACGATCAACACATCAAGAAGAATACGTTCAAGGAAGAAGATCTAGTATTGCTCTATGACAGCAAATTGTTTCAACACCCAGGGAAGCTGAGAATGCATTGGTTAGGACCATACGAGGTAAAACTTGTAACAGAAGGAAGAATTGTACAGTTAAGATATTTATCAGGCCCAGACCTTAGAGGAATGATCGACGGGAGCCGACTGAAGCTGTACAAGGACAGTCGACCACCCACCATGTAGTAAAGAGGAAACAAAACTAAAAATCTTGAAGCACACCAGAGATAGAAAGGTTGCATAACATTTTAAACACAAATTCATCAAAGGCAAGGACAACGGTTACATACCAAATAAAAATGAGCGGGAAACAGAAAGTTGGCAAAAGCAGTATGACAGGACAGCACTAAGCAAAATTAAAGCACGGTAAGGACTAATGGAACATCGCATTAAACACACCAACTGGAAACGGAAAAGTAAGCATAATGGAAAATATGAAACTACTACAGATGTATTAAAACCACAGTTATGGTGCATTAATCGCATCATGGAGGAAGCGTCCTCGACAAGCTTCATGACAATCCCATACAACACATGAGCACAGAAGCAACTAGTCTATTCACGAAAGGAGAACAAAGAGAGAGCCATAGCAGCTAGAGAGAACAGAGCAAGACCATAGAGCTCACCAAATTCATTCAAACTCAGCAAACGCTCAACAATCACCACTATGGCACCACCGAAGCCAACAAAACTAGGCTAGACTGACTGATTGACCAAGGTTCAAACTAGGTCACGGGGACCACTGGAAGAAAACGAGCAGTAGCAGCCGGAGATCATCGATATCGACGAGATCCCATCCCTAGAGATGATATCGGTGAACTCTACACCAATACTAGAAGAGATTCAGCAGCCACAAGCAGAGGCCATGAAAGAGGATACGCCAGNGATAATAACTGTGTAATGTGATGAATGTATGCATCTCTTTACTTTCTTTCAGCAGGTTATTGTTATGCTTAATAAATGAGTTAATATATTGTTATGGAACACAAATATGTTGCTTGGGAAGTAAACTATGTAATGGGAATGTATACTCGTGAGGAATAGGTAGATTACCCTCATAGTTCATAGTGCATGGCTCTGGTAACAAACCCCTATCTCATACTCAATCCTAGTCTATAAACACTTGAGTCTTACATCCACCCATTTAAAGTTATCTCGGGTGAGACTGCGCAGTGCATTCTATGTATTGTGTTGCCTTCTGGTTTACCAGGAGGGTCGATAGTTTTAGAGGATTTGTTGGAAACCTGAATGACATGAACCCTGGTTCAATAACTCATATAGACAGGTCGCGAATACTGACCGAAGAGTAAAGGAGAGCCAACAAATTCTTATGTTGCCACCAGAAAATCACATTGTATCATCTACGGGTGAATGGCACAATAGAAGCCTTTAACAAAATTCTAGAGAATGCACTGACAAAGATCTGTAACGTCAACAAAGATGACTGGGACCTCAAAGTACCAGCATTATTATGGGCGTATAGGATGACATGCAAAAATTGTATAGGGCACACACCATTCAAACTAGTCTATGGCCAAGACGTAGTAATGCCATTAGAATTTTTAGTACTCAGCTTACGCGTAGCCGCTATCACACAAATAACAGAATGAGGCGCAATATAGGAAAGACTGAATCAACTATTGTCAATGGAGGAAGACCGAATCCTGGCAGGATTCCATCAACAAGTGCAGAAGGCCAGAGACAAAGCTTGGCACGATCGACACATCAAGAAGAAGACGTTCAAGGAAGGAGATCTAGTATTGCTCTATGACAGCAAATCATTTCAACACCCAGGGAAGATGAGAATGCATTGGTTAGGACCATACGAGGTAAAAATTGTAACAGACAGAAGAATTGTACAGTTAAGATATTTATCAGGCCCAGACCTCAGAGGAATGATCGACGGGAGCCGACTGAAGCTGTACAAGGACAGTCGACCACCCACCACGTAGTAAAGAGGAAACAAAACTAAAAATCCTGAAGCACACCAGAGATAGAAAGGTTGCATAACATTTGAAACACAAATTAATCAAAGGCAAGGACAATGGTTACATACCAAAGAAAAATGAGCGGGAAACAGAAAGTTGGCAAAAGCAGTATGACAGGACAGCACTAAGTGAAATTAAAGCACGGTAAGGACTAATGGAACATCGCATTAAACACACCAACTGGAAACGGAAAAGTAAGCATAATGGAAAATATGAAACTACTACAGATGTATTAAAACCACAGTTATGGTGCATTAATCGCATCATGGAGGAAGCGTCCTCAACAAGCTTCATGACAAGCCCATACAACACATGATCAAGGAAGCAACTAGTCTATTCACGAAAGGAGAACAGAGAGAGAGCCATAGCAGCTAGAGAGAACAGAGCAAGACCATAGAGCTCACCAAATTCATTCAAACTCAGCAAACGCTCAGCAATCACCACTATGGCACCACCGAAGCCAACAAAACTAGGCTAGACTGACTGATTGACCAAGGTTCAAACTAGGTAACGGGGACCACTGGAAGAAAACGAGCAGTAGCAGCCAGAGATCATCGATATCGACGAGATCCCATCCCTAGAGATGATATCGGTGAACTCTACACCAATACTAGAAGAGATTCAGCAGCCACAAGCAGAGGCCATGAAAGAGGATACGCCAGCAGTGACGCAGGAGCCTCAGAACGAGGAAGTAGAAACCCAACGGGAAGTGCAAATAGAAAGCACTAAAGTAGTCGTGGAAGTTAATGGAACGACACAAAATCTGGGAGCAACAATGCAACCAGATGAGTCACAGATACCCAGCCTAGGTCAACCAATAGAGGAGACTGTTGGAACTACCTCGGCTTGGCCAGAGTGGCTTACAGAGGAGCAACCGGTAGTTGCAGGAAATTTGAACCAACCACCACAGCAGGAAGACAAAGTTCAGATACCGAGCTCACCTCGCAAGAAACTGGCAGCAGAAATTGTGCTACCATGCATACCAAATGGAGTACAGGTAGACCCGCAGCTACTGGGTCACGTCGGGAAGCTCAATTATTTTTACCATGACGTATCAGACGAAACCAAGTACCTGTAACTTGCACCGAGGGTTTTTATGTAGAACAAAGTGGCAAACCAACTTGGAGAAATGATCAGTCAACCACATCAATGGGTAGTTGGACTGGACAGAACAGGAATTTTAGGTTTGCTCAAACTTCACATTTTGGCAGAGGCCAGTATGCGATAACATGCGTCAAGAAGCTGCTAGCAGTCACACATAGAGGGGATATATGGTTGGACAAACCCATCCCCATAACTTTTGAGCTTGTTGCGCAGATAACGGGACTACCCAGCTGAGGCATGGATCCCGCATTGATTTTGGACGATAAATCCAAGGAGAAAGTGTTAGCAGATGAAATGAAGAAGAAATATGGTACCTTCAAGGGAACAAGAGGCATTATAATCAAATAGATCAACAATGCAGTGACACAATTGGGCACAAAGAACTTAGCATGTAAATTGTTAAGAAAATGTTGCAAAGATAAAGTACCTACAGGAGTCATCGTAGTTGCATCTCAGTGCGCAGAAGGCACCTCCGTGAGTTGGGTGCCTTTTCTATTAAACTTGTTCCAAGTGGACTATAAGGATGCGCAGGACCTCGGTGTAGAATTCCATTACTCATGGATGCTCACCCTCATAGCCTTCATGGGATGGCAGGAACCAGAGTATGTAATTTTTTGTACTAGACCGCAGCCAGCGGGAGCGAGATATCTATTACTGAAATTAGGGACACAAGCCAGGCATAAGAGGGAGAATGGAATTGTATTTGAAGCATCCCTATGGGACATACAGGAAGTTATCAGTCGATCATGGAGAATAACACCAGAGGTTGTCATGTGATATGGGGATATCGCTAACTTCTGGGCTACACGTCAAGCCATGTGGATACAACCAAGGCATGATCCAGATAAACAGTGGCTATGGATGCGCTACTGCATCACAGAGGGTGAGATCAACATGTTCATTAGAAAATGGCCTGATGAATGGATAATCCCATCCATTCCCCAGGAAGTATCGGAAAGAATGGCAGAAGGAGAGGTATCGCAAGCAGAAACACAGCCTCCGCAAATCCCAATGCCCAAGAAACCAAGGATGGGCCAAAACAAGTCAACTCAGGCAAACAAAGGGTCAAAGCAGATAGGAACCCAGAAGGGGAAGAAAGCGACCAACGAACAGCCAAAACAAACTAAGGGAGCGCATGAGAGCACCCCAAATCCCATAACACATGAACCAAGGAGAACGAAAATACTAGTTGTGCAGGTAGCAGGCATGCACAAGAAATCGAAGGTGCAACGAGCATCACCAGACTACACGATCATGGAGGATGATGGAAAAATGATCGCCATAATGGTCCAAGACTGTCTAGTAGAATACTTCGATCACACAACACATCACAGGGATAAACTGCAAAAAGAGCTAGCATAAATGGGATAGCTCCTCAAGACACTCGAGGAGGCCCAGAGAGAAAGTAGCAGCAGAGGAATAGATTTGTCAATAACACAAACCAACAAAAGAGTGGAAGTAGAAGAATAAGACCCAGTCCTTCCAATGCCACATGCACATGCAACAGTCTACATAAAACCTAGCACGTTGCGAATAGACGAGACCATAGGACAGACACCACTGAAGGGTTTGGACCATATCCAATTGGTCTTGACATGGATGACATCAAGGGCACTATACAAATTTTAGGTTAGCGTCAACCACAAGATGCAATCTCGGGCACATAAAAACTTAGTCGAGCTACAACAAGCAACAAAGAACCAGGAAGCACTGGAAAAATATTGTGAGTGGGCCAAATCTAAAAATCAGGAGGAGAAATAATGCAGGAACGAACTAGAACGAAGAGTGGAAGAAACTTTTGGGAAACCTCCAAGCACTGCGCAAGGAAACGAACTCCCAGCTACAAAAAAGATTGACCAGATTGCACAAGAAATTCATTGATATCAGAAGGAGATCGAGGGTCTCCGAGAATAGCTCACACCAACAACTCCATCGGTAGTAAAGGAGCAAAGGAAGCAGGAAGAAACAACGCAACTGCAGGAGATAGAGAAACAGGTTAGTACAGTAGTGGAATTGTTTGATAAAGCAGCGCAACTTTGGACAAGGCTGGAGGAGGATCCGCAAGTCCAACGCTAGCACAAGGAAGAAGAGAGGATCAATGAAGCGATCCAAGAACTCAAGCAGTAGCAGAAGACCATATCAATCCCAGAACGAGTCAAAGGGATGCAAGAGTTGAACAAGATGCAGGCAGAACTTATCACTGCACAAACACAGAAACAAGAGTGTCGGGCTAAAATAGAACCATTGCAGGAATGGGTAGTAGAAGTACTCGCACAGGAAAAAGGAGCTAGAACAAAGATAACACAGACACGGGCAGAATGTGTAGGATTATTGAGTGACGAAGTGGCAGTTCAGGTAGTGGATACCATTAAGGAGAAGACCGCGCAGGCACTGACAAAATCAAAAGAGATGAAGGAAAAGTTTGAGACGATCACCGAGGAGATCGAGGCAACTCAGAAAGATTAGGTGACTCAGGATGAGTCACATGTCAGTGTTGGGGGCTTGTTGGCACCATGCCAAAGTGGAAAGAAGGTTGATCGTGGAAAATAAAGCATGTAGAAATGGAAGTAACAGTTGGAGAAATAACAGCACGCACGCATGCAAGAAAGCGTGCACAAGGAAAGCGACAGTTGGAGGAAGAACAACACAAGTGCATGGGAGGAAGACCTAACATCGGTAGGGTTAGGGTTTTTGTAATTCTTTGTAAACGGATGAAGAGATTGAAATGTATAAATATAGATACGTAGGCATCATGTAGAGGTTCGATTGTTTTGTATTGAAAAGTTGTGTATTAGCTTGGGGTGTTAGTATTGTTATCCCATCTTTTACTGTAGTNGAGATCATCGATATCGACGAGATCCCATCCCTAGAGATGATATCGGTGAACTCTACACCAATACTAGAAGAGATTCAGCAGCCACAAGCAGAGGCCATGAAAGAGGATACGCCAGCAGTGACGCAGGAGCCTCAGAACGAGGAAGTAGAAACCCAACGGGAAGTGCAAATAGAAAGCACTAAAGTAGTCGTGGAAGTTAATGGAACGACACAAAATCTGGGAGCAACAATGCAACCAGATGAGTCACAGATACCCAGCCTAGGTCAACCAATAGAGGAGACTGTTGGAACTACCTCGGCTTGGCCAGAGTGGCTTACAGAGGAGCAACCGGTAGTTGCAGGAAATTTGAACCAACCACCACAGCAGGAAGACAAAGTTCAGATACCGAGCTCACCTCGCAAGAAACTGGCAGCAGAAATTGTGCTACCATGCATACCAAATGGAGTACAGGTAGACCCGCAGCTACTGGGTCACGTCGGGAAGCTCAATTATTTTTACCATGACGTATCAGACGAAACCAAGTACCTGTAACTTGCACCGAGGGTTTTTATGTAGAACAAAGTGGCAAACCAACTTGGAGAAATGATCAGTCAACCACATCAATGGGTAGTTGGACTGGACAGAACAGGAATTTTAGGTTTGCTCAAACTTCACATTTTGGTAGAGGCCAGTATGCGACAACATGCATCAAGAAGCTGCTAGCAGTCACACATAGAGGGGATATATGGTTGGACAAACCCATCCCCATAACTTTTGAGCTTGTTGCGTAGATAACGGGACTACCCAGCTGAGGCATGGATCCCGCATTGATTTTGGACGATAAATCCAAGGAGAAAGCGTTAGCAGATGAAATGAAGAAGAAATATGGTACCTTCAAGGGAACAAGAGGCATTATAATCAAATAGATCAACAATGCAGTGACACAATTGGGCACAAAGATCTTAGCATGTAAATTGTTAAGAAAATGTTGCAAAGACAAAGTACCTATAGGAGTCATCGTAGTTGCATCTCAGTGCGCAGAAGGCACCTCCGTGAGTTGGGTGCCTTTTCTATTAAACTTGTTCCAAGTGGACTACAAGGATGTGCAGGACCTCGGTGTAGAATTCCATTACTCATGGCTGCTCACCCTCATAGCCTTCATGGGATGGCGGGAACCAGAGTATGTAATTTTTTGTACTAGACCGCAGCCAGCGGGAGCGAGATATCTATTACTGAAATTAGGGACACAAGCCAGGCATAAGAGGGAGAATGGAATTGTATTTGAAGCATACCTACGGGACATACAGGAAGTTATCAGTCGATCATGGAGAATAACACCAGAGGTTGTCATGTGATATGGGGATATCGCTAACTTATGGGCTACACGTCAAGCCATGTGGATACAACCAAGGCAGGATCCAGATAAACAGTGGTTATGGATGCGCTACTACATCACAGAGGGTGAGATCAACATGTTCATTAGAAAATGGCCTGATGAATGGATAATCCCATCCATTCCCCAGGAAGTATCGGAAAGAATGGCAGAAGGAGAGGTATCGCAGGCAGAAACACAGCCTCCGCAAATCCCAATGCCCAAGAAACCAAGGATGGGCCAAAACAAGTCAACTCAGGCAAACAAAGGGTCAAAGCAGATAGGAACCCAGAAGGGGAAGAAAGCGACCAACAAACAGCCAAAACAAACTAAGGGAGCGCATGAGAGCACCCCAAATCCCATAACACATGAACCAAGGGGAACGAAAAGACTAGTTGTGCAGGTAGCAGGCATGCACAAGAAATCGAAGGTGCAACGAGCATCACCAGACTACACGATCATGGAGGATGATGGAAAAATGATCGTCATAATGGTCCAAGACTGTCTAGTAGAATACTTCGATCACACAACACATCACAGGGATAAACTGAAAAAGAGCTAGCATAAATGGGATAGATCCTCAAGACACTCGAGGAGGCCCAGAGAGAAAGTAGCAGCAGAGGAATAGATTTGTCAATAACACAAACCAACAAAAGAGTGGAAGTAGAAGAATAAGACCCAGTCCTTCCAATGCCACATGCACATGCAACAGTCTACATAAAACCTAGCACGTTGCGAATAGACGAGACCATAGGACAGACACCACTGAAGGGTTTGGACCATATCCAATTGGTCTTGACATGGATGACATCAAGGGCACTATACAAATTTTAGGTTAGCGTCAACCACAAGATGCAATCTCGGGCACATAAAAACTTAGTCGAGCTACAGCAAGCAACAAAGAACCAGGAAGCACTGGAAAAATATTGTGAGTGGGCCAAATCCAAAAATCAGGAGGAGAAATAATGCAGGAACGAACTATAACGAAGAGTGGAAGAAACTTTTGGGAAACCTCCAAGCACTGCGCAAGGAAATGAACTCCCAGCTACAAAAAAGATTGACCAGATTGCACAGGAAATTCATTGATATCAGAAGGAGATCGAGGGTCTTCGAGAATAGCTCACACCAACAACTCCATTGGTAGTAAAGGAGCAAAGGAAGTAGGAAGAAACGACGCAACTGCAGGAGATAGAGAAACAGGTTAGTAGAGTAGTGGAATTGTTTGATAAAGCAGTGCAACTTTGGACAAGGCTGGAGGAGGATCCGCAAGTCCAACGCTAGCACAAGGAAGAAGAGAGGATCAATGAAGCGATCCAAGAACTCAAACAGCAGCAGAAGACCATATCAATCCCAGAACGAGTCAAAGGGATGCAAGAGATGAACAAGATGCAGGCAGAACTTATCACTACACAAACACAGAAACAGGAGTGTCGGGCTAAAATAGAACCATTGCAGGAATGGGTAGTAGAAGTACTCACACAGGAAAAAGGAGCTAGAACACAGATAACACAGACATGGGCAGAATGTGTAGGATTATTGAGTGACGAAGTGGCAGTTCAGGTAGTGGATACCATTAAGGAGAAGACCGTGCAGGCACTGACAAAATCAAAAGAGATGAAGGAAAAGTTTGAGACGATCACCGAGGAGATCGAGGCAACTCAGAAAGATTAGGTGACTCAGGATGAGTCACATGTCAGTGTTGGGGGCTTGTTGGCACCATGCCAAAGTGGAAAGAAGGTTGATCGTGGAAAAGAAAGCATGTAGAAATGGAAGTAACAGTTGGAGAAAGAACAGCACGCACGCATGCAAGAAAGCGTGCACAAGGAAAGAGACAGTTGGAGGAAGAACAACACAAGTGCATGGGAGGAAGACCTAACATTGGTAGGGTTAGGGTTTTTGTAATTCTTTGTAAACAGATGAAGAGCTTGAAATGTATAAATATAGATACGTAGGCATCATGTAGAGGTTCGATTGTTTTGTATTGAAAAGTTGTGTATTAGCTTGGGGTGTTAGTATTGTTATCCCATCTTTTACTGTAGTTACGCATGAGCGAATGTKTTATGMAATACTGTTATGTACCATTTTTGTAAGTTGTTGAGCTAGAACGGAGGAGAGAAGGTAGATYTGAGGATTAKTTTGCAGGCAGTAGAGTCTGGTGCGATCTAGTTCGCTTCATCTATATCTTACCCATAAGAGGGGAATTGTAAGCGTGTGGCGCCGRAAATGCAAAACTCCCATAATAAAAGAGCCAAGAGMCAAATATTTGTGGACGTATCCCAGGAGGGGGTGAACCATGGTAATAACTGTGTAATGTGATGAATGTAAGCATCTCTTTACTTTTTTTCAGCAGGTTATTGTTATGCTTAATAAATGAGTTAATATATTGTTATGGAACACGAATATGTTGCTTGGGAAGTAAAATGTGTAATGGGAATGTGTACCCATGAGGAATAGGTAGATTACCATCACAATTCATAGTGCATGGCTCTGGTTAACAAACCCCTATCTCATACTCAATCCTAGGCTGTAAACACCTGATTCTTACAACCACCCATTTAAAGTTATCTCGGGTGAGACTGTGCAGTGCATTCTGTGTACTGTGTTGCCTTCTGGTTTACCAGGAGGGTCGATAGTTTTAGAGGATTTGTTGGAAACCCAAATGACATGAACCCTAGGTCAATAACTCAAATAGACAGGTCGAGAAGACTGACCAGAGAGTAAAGGAGAGCCAACAGTGACTGTTTCTTTTGGCTATTGATTAATCATATCTCTGCACCATACACATATGTTGGTTGGCATGTTGGCAGTCCCTCCATGYGCAAATTCGTCAAACTCAGAGGATCTACATGCAAAGCAGGTGACGCATTCCTTTAYGTTAAATTTCATCTGACATGAGTCCAAGCTAATGGTTTTATTTTCCTATGTACATAAATAAACAAAATAAAAATAATAATAATAATAATAATAATGATAATGATAAAATTTTACRAGAAGGGATAGATTAGTTTTGGGTTGATTTCGCAATTACTCAGTTTATTTTCTCGCTTTTATTTCTTTCGCTTTCTTTTCKTTTTTCCCTTCGATGATTATAAATGATGGAGCAATAGTTGGCGATATTAAAAGTCTATCTGTATATTTTTAATTGGTTGACCAAATGTGTTTTGGTGGAAAACAGACTTGCAGGTGAACCAAGTTGCATTCCTTTGTCATAATCCCTCGCTTGTCTACCATGCACTTGCTACGTGAGACATCCTCGCTCGTCATGTTCGTCAATCCTATCCCCATATTCCTTCTTTGCCTTTATCTGTCCCCTTCATTTTGAGATGCCTCTAGCATACATGTTGTGGATGCTCATTGTTAAACTTGGGTCTTTCCATCAACACACATCCACGACAGTTTTCTAGCCTTGTAATCATTTTGTCAAGATCTAAAGATTTGTCCCTTCATGTTATACAATATGACCAAACCCCCTCATACTTACCACTTTTCATGAGTTATTCCATGAAGTCTTGATCCATGAATCCCTTAACCTCCATTGTGTCTCCCCATGTTGTTAACCTGGTCCACCTAACCCAATCAACCTCTTCTTGTTCCACATCGAGTCACCCTCAGTCCTGTCGCTACCCTCCCTTCCCCTTTATTTTAGAGAATTGAGGATTGTAATTTATTNGTCTTATTGATGAAGTGTGTACCTTGATCACTCATAAGGATCTTAGGGCATCCAAACCTAGTTATTATGTCATCAAATATAAAATGTGCAGCTATAGTTGCACTACAGTCCTTGATTGCTCTTACTTCCGCCCATCTAGTCAGGTATTTTGTTGTAGTGATAATATACCTTGCTCCTGTGTGCTTTCCTGGTGGTTTTATAGGTCCTACGAAGTCAATGGCCCACTTTTCAAATTCTTGTAAATTCATATGTGGTGCTAATTCCATTTCATCTCTTCAGGATGGCTTTCCAACTCGCTGGCATACATCACATGCTCTGGCATAGTCTTTAGCATCTCTATGTAACATAGGCCACCAAAGGTCAGCTCGCAAAACCTTTTATGTAGTTGCTTTCCCTGCGTAATGTCCTCATGCAATGCCCTTATGAGCTTCTTCGAGGATCATAGGGTGCTCTGCCTCCATCACACATCTTCTTAGTATCTCATCAGGCCCCATTTTGTACNTCTACAACCAGGGGAATATCAAGTGGATCTTGTATAACAGCAATCCCAGTATTCATATATCACTTATTAGCAAGATCTACTCTACGCAGCTATAGATCTTGATCTAACACAGTAAAGAAAATAACAGTATAATAATGATAGAGATCAAAGCATTAATCACTCACACAACACAAAATATATGTGGTTCACCCTCTCTCTAGGGATACATACACAGAACTATGCTTATGATATATTAAGATAAAGCTTACAGTTCCTGATATGCGCTCTTGGCCAGCAAATCCCCTCTCTCCTTCTCTCTTTCTCCCCCCCTTCCTATGCACCCAGCTATAGGATATGACCTTCGCACCCAGCTAAATTTATTACAATACCAGAAGGCTCTCACCCTCAGCACTTCTCTCTCACAATACAATGACCTCTTACCACAACAATAGAGCTAAATTAATAACAATATCATACCTCTCAACCCAGGTCCTCTTGACCTTTATTTATACATTACAATACCTCATTGACATCCTTAGGCTGAAATCTAGGTGTCAAAACCCTAATTACCAAAACCCTAGGTGTCTAAAGCCCTAGGTCAACTTGATCCACTTTTTCTGGACTTTGCCAGCATGTCTTTCCTTCCTTCTTGTGCGGTGCTCCAAAGCATCCAATGGTGACTTTTTTCATTTGTTGACTTGTCCTTGATCCCTCTTCCTTGTTGATCTGTCATCCTCGATCTCCTCTTCCAATGGTTTTCTTTTCCCATACTTCGCTCCGTCTTCTTTTCTCTTTTGCTCACTTTAACCCAGTGACAGTCACTCTGTCTCCCGCAAGTTCATGTTTTACCTTTTCTTCCTTTTTCTCCACTTCCTTTCATAACCAAGAGCCAACAGGCCCCCAACACTCACCTGTGACTCGTCCCGAGGCACTTCAGATCTGATCCTTCTGTTTTACTTCGACTTTGGACTGTGTATTGAAGCCCTTGCTTTCTTCTTTATGCCTCCTTTCCCTCCTTGTGCAGACTGTCTTTTCTGTGTCTGGTACCCAATTTCAACTGCACCTAGTACCGAGACCCTTGTCTCCTTGATTCTACTGAGAGTTGCGAGGCAGTTGGTTGTCATAGTACAACTTCAGCCGACTCCCATTCACCAATCCTTCTTTCCATTCTCTATTCAACGTCTTCAGTTACGCAGCTCCTCCTTCTTTGATATAGGCGATCTCATATGGTCCAATTCAATGCGTTATGAACTTCCCAGGGTGTTTGATAAACTTATTTTCATATACCAGTACTAAATCACCTTGCCTAAATATATTCTTCTTGATGTGCCTGTCGTGGTAGGCCTTTTCTCGTTCCTTCTGAACTTGTTGATGGAAGCCTGCAATGAATCTGTCTTCTTCTAGTTCGACTAACTATGATAGCCTCTCATGAACAGTGCCAATATCATCCATGTTTGTAAATGCAACAATTCTTAAGATTAGTACCAAGTACACCATCAGAAAAATAGCTTCCAGACCATAGACCAGCTTGAAGGGGGTTTGTGTTGTTAATTTCTTGCAAGTGGTTCTATAGGCCCAGAGTACCACTGGTACTGTTAAATCCCAGTCATCCCTATTCACACTGCAAATCTTTGTTAATGCTATCTCCGGGATTTTGTTGAATGCTTCAACTGTTTCATTTGCTTGTGGATGGTAAGGTGTGCTCTTCTGATGGTGGACTGCAAATTCTTCATTCAGGGCTTCAACTGTCTTATTGATGAAGTGTGTACCTTGATCACTCATAAGGATCTTAGGGCATCCAAACCTAGTTATTATGTCATCAAATATAAAATGTGCAGCTATAGTTGCACTACAGTCCTTGACTGCTCTTACTTCCGCCCATCTAGTCAGGTATTTTGTTGCAGTGATAATATACCTTGCTCCTGTGTGCTTTCCTGGTGGTTTTATAGGTCCTACGAAGTCAATGGCCCACTTTTCAAATGCTTGTAAATTCATATGTGGTGCTAATTCCATTTCATCTCTTCGGGATGGCTTTCCAACTCGCTGGCATACATCACATGCTCTGGCATAGTCTTTAGCATCTCTGTGTAACATAGGCCACCAAAGGTCAGCTCGTAAAACCTTTTATGCAGTTGCTTTCCCTGCGTAATGTCCTCATGCAATGCCTTTATGAGCTTCTTCGAGGATCATAGGGCGCTCTGCCTCCATCACACATCTTCTTAGTATCTCATCAGGCCCCATTTTGTACAACTATCCAACTATAAGTGAGAAGTCTATGTTGGGTATGTGTTATATTCTTTGCACGAGTAGTAGTGTCTGAGCGCTTGCGCTGGGCGCGCAGGGGGGTTAGAGGGGGGGTCACTAGGCCCCCCCTCAGGGGATGTAGGGGGGCGGAGCCCCCCGTGCAGGGGTTCGGGGGCAGCGCCCCCCAAAAAAAAATTTCGGGTCGACATATTTTCGCCAGTTTCGGGCCGACATATTTTCGCAGGGCTGACATATTTCCGGGACGACATATTTCTGGGACCACATGATATTAGGTGGTTTTTTTCGGCACATGGTTTTTTGCCTATGGTTTTCTATTTCTGGTTAAGGAATTAGGATTTTGGACTAATCCAGGTCATTAGGTTAGGGTTTTGGATGTCGTTGGCTCCTATATGTATATTGTATTGTAAACAATGTAAAACAATGTATCAATATAATATATGTTGGTTTTCCNGGAACTGGACTATGTCTGTGAAGTGGTCATCAATTTTTCTAATTGTGAGCAGTTGTGCATCCGGTAATGTATCCTCCAGACTGGTAGGTTCTTTGCCATGTTCCAACCTCGACATTTGGTATAGGCCCTTGTTCATTTTTCCTAGCTTAACTATGATCTCAAAATCATATTCTTGAAATAGCAGAAGCCATCTGCAGATTCTCCCCCCCCCCCGCACTGGCTTGTTGACTAGGTACTTCAGTGTGGAGTGATCAGTAAACATTTTAAAGTGTCCTCCCAACAAGTAGTGTTGGAATTTTTGCAACGCATACACCATGGCTAGTCCCTCTCTCTCTGTAGTGGTGTAATTAACTTTAGTTGTGGATAGCTTCCTGTTGGTAAATGCTAATGGATGAAGAATGTCCCCTTCTATAGGTTGTGCTAGTACTTCTCCTAATGTAATGGAAGACGCATCAACATGCACATGAAATTCCTTGCTCCGGTCTGGAAAGACTAGAATAGGCGCAATCACCATATTTTGTTTCAGTGTGTCGAAGCTCTGTTGGCATTCATCTGTCCAACCAAACTGACAGTCTTTCTTTAGTAACTTCTCCATCGGCATAGTAATCTGAGCATATCCTTTGATAAATTTCCTATAATAGCCAGTATGTCCTAGCGCAATGCGTAGTTGTTTGACTGAGGTGGGAGGTGGCAAATCAACTATAATTGCAATTTTGGATGGATCCACCAACAATCCTTGCTTGCATACAATATGACCTAATAATACTCCAAATGGTAAGAGGAATATGCACTTCTTCAAATTCAAAGAAATTTGACACTGCCTGCATTTATCCATCATTAGCCTTGGACATTCAATATGATTTTTCAACAAACTAAAAACAGTCCAGTCATCAAAGTATGTTTCTAAAAACTTATGCAAAAATTCTTTGAACGCTTCAACCACCACCCTGGAAAAGATGGTTGGGGCATTCTTCAATCCAAATGGCATTACTGTATATTGGTAGGATCCCCACTCTGTGGAAAATGTATCCTTATGACGATCCTCCTTGGCGATGAGGATCTGATGGTATCCTGAAAACCCATCTGTAAAATAATATACTTCTTGGCCTCCCATGTTATCCAACACTTCGTCTGTGAATGGTGTAGGGAAAAGATCATGTAGACAAGAATCATTCAGCTTCCTGAGATCTACGCAAATCCTAATCTCACCTGTCTTCTTATCTTGCACTACCATGGGGCTAATCCACTTCGACTCTTCGACAAGTTCAATAATCCCTGCTTCCAGCATTCTGTCGAGCTCAATATTCACTTTTTCCTTATATTTCGGGTTCAATCTGTAGGGTCTTTGCTTGACTGGCTTCTCATCTGGTTTCAAAGGTATTATCATATCTCCCATAGGTCCTTTGATACCCTTCATATCAGTGAACTTKTTCRGGAACAAGTCCTGATACTCGTGCAATAATTCTGTAATTTTGTCAATGGTAGCAGCRTCCCAGTAATCTYTGACATTGGCAAGCTTTGGTGTCTCCTCTGTCCCAATATTGACTTTCTTTATCTTTATCRGTTTTCCAATGAATGGAAATTAAACTCTTGGTCCTTCCACATCTCTCTAGCCTTCTGTTTCTGTGATATTCACCTTCCTTGKATCATCATCTTCRTCGGCATTAATGYTGTAGCAGATCTRCAGTTTCTGGAGGGGYGCAGTCCATTCGTCCTCTTMTGGTGCCCAAGGGAGGCTAAATGCCTCTTCAAACACTTTCARTTTAGAATATGTAATGCTTGGTCTACTGAAGGGTATTCACTTTCAAATAAAAATGTGATTACAAAATTCTGATTCATACCTTCCCAGTCTACAGTGACAAGGCACAGCTATGCTTGAAGGTACCAGTTAATCGGGGTGGTATCCAGCGTATTGACGAATCTGTGTACCCATTGTTCTCTAGGAATGTCACTCCAAGCCTCTTCATAGCTTCATATATGGTCCTTTGGGCAGCTTCGACCTATGTATCTTACTTCGCAGCTTCCTACTTGTGTTGAAAATCGTGTTTTCATCGAGGTTTGGTATTGTGTCCAGTCTATAATATTTATTTTATGTGTCCCCCACCATCTTGTTGGTGTGGCATTCAGGGCTTCGTCCATATCCAACAGCCTCTTTTGTGCTGGTACAATTGTTTCAAAGTCCATCAAGAAGGATTCTAGGGGAATCAGACCATCAAAGGTAGGTAAGTTACTTATGGTTGTACCAATCTAGTGAACTTCTCTGGTCAGTCGATCACATCTTCTTGTGGATACTTCATACATCTGGTTCTGCCAGTTCTCCAATGCTTCTTATGACTTTGATGAACATGTGTTTTCACTTCACCAGCTCAGGTTTCCATCGGCAGTAGGGTTGATATAATCTTGTTGTATGGTTGTTAACTTATAGATGTTTTCCAGTTCAAATGTGTGGTCTTCTTCTCTAATAGGCTCTATATATTGTGGACCCTCATATGAATCTAAAGGTGCAATGACCCTAAGTCTAGCTCTCTCAAATGTCATGCATCTTTTCTTTAGATCAACGACAGTAGAATTGTCGAAGGCCCAATCAATTCTTAACAATGCAGGGTAAGGGCAGTTATCATCAACAATTTCAATTACCTAAAAATATGCAAAGGTTCTTACTCCATCGATGTCCACTGAGACATGATCTAATCATCCAAATGGGCTGACAGCTTGTTGATTAGCCATGCAAATCCTAATAGGGGAATATATCAACTTGGGTTTTCCCATCAGTGCCCAAGTTTGCTTCATCATGGCATTGACCTCCGACCCTAAGTCGAGGACCACATAGTCTATCTCGTACTCTCCTATCTAAGCATTCAAGTGTAATTCCTTATTTGTCCTTTTCTTCTTACCAATTTGGTGTACTTCCCTATTCATTAGGGGGTCTATCTTTCCTAGCTCATATTGTTTAACCAGATTTTGCAGTTCATGTAGAGCTTTCCCATCTTTAAGCAGGTCTATAAACATATATAAGAAACTGACAAGTTTACTTACCTCTTTCCCCCCTCTATTCGAAGCAGAATGATCGAATGCATGAGGCATTTCATATTCTCTTATTTCTGGTTGTGTTTTTGAAGAAGACCCTTGATCTACTTTGAACTCTTTCCTTGCCTCCTCAAAGATTTTCCTTTCTTTCTNTTTAGAATATGTAATGCTTGGTCTACTGAAGGGTATTCACTTTCAAATAAAAATGTGATTACAAAATTCTGATTCATACCTTCCCAGTCTACAGTGACAAGGCACAGCTATGCTTGAAGGTACCAGTTAATCGGGGTGGTATCCAGCGTATTGACGAATCTGTGTACCCATTGTTCTCTAGGAATGTCACTCCAAGCCTCTTCATAGCTTCATATATGGTCCTTTGGGCAGCTTCGACCTATGTATCTTACTTCGCAGCTTCCTACTTGTGTTGAAAATCGTGTTTTCATCGAGGTTTGGTATTGTGTCCAGTCTATAATATTTATTTTATGTGTCCCCCACCATCTTGTTGGTGTGGCATTCAGGGCTTCGTCCATATCCAACAGCCTCTTTTGTGCTGGTACAATTGTTTCAAAGTCCATCAAGAAGGATTCTAGGGGAATCAGACCATCAAAGGTAGGTAAGTTACTTATGGTTGTACCAATCTAGTGAACTTCTCTGGTCAGTCGATCACATCTTCTTGTGGATACTTCATACATCTGGTTCTGCCAGTTCTCCAATGCTTCTTATGACTTTGATGAACATGTGTTTTCACTTCACCAGCTCAGGTTTCCATCGGCAGTAGGGTTGATATAATCTTTTTGTATGGTTGTTAACTTATAGATGTTTTCCAGTTCAAATGTGTGGTCTTCTTCTCTAATAGGCTCTATATATCATGGACCCTCATATGGATCTAAAGGTGCAATGACCCTAAGTATAGCTCTCTCAAATGTCATGCATCTTTTCTTTAGATCAACGACAGTAGAATTGTCGAAGGCCCAATCAATTCCTAACAATGCAAGGTAAGGGCAGTTATCATCAACAATTTCAATTACCTAAAAATATGCAAAGGTTCTTACTCCATCGATGTCCACTGAGACATGGTCTAATCATCCAAATGGGCTGACAGCTTGTTGATTAGCCATGCAAATCCTAATAGGGGAATATATCAACTTGGGTTTTCCCATCAGTGCCCAAGTTTGCTTCATCATGGCATTGACCTCCGACCCTAAGTCGAGGACCACATAGTCTATCTCGTACTCTCCTATCTAAGCATTCAAGTGTAATTCCTTATTTGTCCTTTTCTTCTTACCAATTTGGTGTACTTCCCTATTCATTAAGGGGTCTATCTTTCCTAGCTCATATTGTTTAACCAGATTTTGCAGTTCATGTAGAGCTTTCCCATCTTTAAGCAGGTCTATAAACATATATAAGAAAATGACAAGTTTACTTACCTCTTTCCCCCCTCTATTCGAAGCAGACTGATCGAATGCATGAGGCATTTCATATTCTCTTATTTCTGGTTGTGTTTTTGAAGAAGACCCTTGATCTACTTTGAACTCTTTCCTTGCCTCCTCAAAGATTTTCCTTTCTTTCTNAAATCGCGTTGTCATCAAGGTTTGGTATTGTGTCCAGTCTGTAATATTTCTTTTATGTGTCCCCCACCATCTTGTTGGTGTGGCATTCAGGGCTTCGTCCATATCCAATAGCCTCTTTTGTGTTGGTACAATTGTTTCAAAGTCCATCAAGAAGGATTCTAGGGGAATCAGACCATCAAAGGTAGGTAAGTTACTTATGGTTGTACCAATCTAGTGAACTTCTCTGGTCAGTCGAGCACATCTTCTTGTGGATACTTCATACATCTGGTTCTGCCAGTTCTCCAATGCTTCTTATGACTTTGATGAACATGTGTTGTCACTTCGCCAGCTCAGGTTTCCATCGGCAGTAGGGTTGATATAATCTTGTTGTATGGTTTTTAACTTATAGATGTTTTCCAGTTCAAATGTGTGGTCTTCTTCTCTAATAGGCTCTATATATCGTGGACCCTCATATGGATCTAAAGGTGCAATGACCCTAAGTCTAGCTCTCTCAAATGTCATGCATCTTTTCTTTAGATCAACGACAGTAGAATTGTCGAAGGCCCAATCAATTCCTAACAATGCAGGGTAAGGGCAGTTATCATCAACAATTTCAATTACCTCAAAATATGCAAAGGTTCTTACTCCATCGATGTCCATTGAGACATGATCTAATCATCCAAATGGGCTGACAGATTGTTGATTAGCCATGCAAATCCTAATAGGGGAATATATCAACTTGGGTTTTCCCATCAGTGCCCAAGTTTGCTTCATCATGGCATTGACCTCCGACCCTAAGTCGAGGACCACATAGTCTATCTTGTACTCTCCTATCTAAGCATTCAAGTGTAATTCCTTATTTTTCCTTTTCTTTTTACCAATTTGGTGTACTTCCCTATTCATTAGGGGGTCTATCTTTCCTAGCTCATATTGTTTAACCAGATTTTGCAGTTCATGTAGAGCTTTCCCATCTTTAAGCAGGTCTATAAACATATATAAGAAACTGACAAGTTTACTTACCTCTTTCCCCCCTTTATTCGAAGCAGACTGATCGAATGCGTGAGGCATTTCATATTCTCTTATTTCTAGTTGTGTTTTTTAAGAAGACCCTTGATCTACTTTGAACTCTTTCCTTGCCTCCTCAAAGATTTTCCTTTCTTTCTTTGCATCGAAAATCTAGGTCTTTTATGCAACTTTTTTTACTATTGAGTCTTCTGCAATCTTCTCTTTGGTCTCTCTATCATGTCCCATAGTAGCACCTCCTCTTGTAATGACAGTGAATCTAGGATCAGCTTCATGAGGCTCCGCTTTGATTAATTGGATTTGTGGGTTCTACTAAGATCCTCGTCTTTCTTGAAGTTTAGCCAGCAGCACAGGGCATTCCTCTATGACATGCTCGAAGGAGTTACAGTAACTACAGGTTGTGCAAGGATTCTGACAATCCCTTGCTAAATGTCATGGCTACACGCAGTTGTAACAGATTATTTTTCCTCGGCCTCGGCCCATACCTCCTCCTCGTCCTCGCCCTCTGTATCCACCGCGAGGATTGAAGTTTCCCCTCCCTAGAGAGTTGTACTGCGGAGTGTTTCCTTCTTGTTGTAATTCACCTTGAATCTTGTATATGTCCCTTGACCTTTCATGCATGAGATCATAATCTCTACAATCTCGATCATCGTGCCCCACTGATTTACAGAATGTACAATACAAGTTTGTGGGTGTCTGAACATACTTMTGCATGTAGTAGCACTCACTTGGGYGATGCCTATTTCTGCATACATCGCACCAGGGTAGGTTAAMTTGCTTCAAGGGGCTTGGTGCCCATGAGGCCAAGTACTCATGAAACAAGGGACAGTGTTCCTTATCATGGACTTCATATCTGCATCTTACACACCAGATATCTTCCCTTTTGTCTTTTCCCTTATCTTTATTCATATCCTCGACCTGTAAAGACAAACTAGTTACTTGGCTCATGATCTGGCTAATGCCTGAGCTAGATTCTCCGATCGGTGTTGATTCAAGCTTCATGGAGATATCCAAAGATTCTGCCTGTGATGCAATATTTTGTTGCATCAGAGGGACTCTGATGTGTGGTAACAACACCGTGATGAACCATTCTTTGTTCTGTTCATCAGGGATCTGAAAAGTTAATCGTCATGTTAGGGTCTTGAATCTTTGATCGAACTCCCAAACAGGTTCTGCTACCCTTTGTTTAATCTCTTTTAGTTCTGTAATACATCGTGACTCCGACTTAGGTTTCTTAAACTCTGTAATCAGCGCATTCTTGATCTCATTCAGGGTCTTCAGTTGTGCCAGTCCTTGGACAAGTTTCATGTACCAGCTCAGTGTGCAGTCCCTTAGCGTAGTGTTGAACTGGGTCCTTTTGATGGATTTATCTATTAGGGTCCTAACCCGCACATAGGTAGAACAATATATTCGGATGTAATAAAGGTCAATATTAATAAGGCCTTTCAATAAAATAGAATAAGGCAGATGTAATAAGACCTAATAGAAGCTTCCGCTTCTAGAAGGATCTTCCTCTAGATGCTTCTTTTTAGTATAAATAAGAATCAAGGGTATGAGAACCCTAGCTTGGAAATTATTGTAATAGAGCTTTGCTCAACTGGAGGTTGCCCCCTCGAAGAGGCCCGTGAACATTGCTTTCAGATTCAAAGTGTTATTTCTGTTGTTATTCTTATATCATTTCAGTGTTATTGTGGNAGCATTTTATTTTTGTTCTACATACATTTTATATCTGGTATATTACAAGTGGTATTAGAGCACTTTCCTTGGCAGAAAATGTGGGTTAAATTTTTTTTCAGGGTAGAGACGTATTTTAGTGTCTTTAAGCCACAGAGATCTGTCATTACGCGCATAAACCCGCGGTTGAGGGATTCATACACGCAGGAAATACAAGTGGTACTTAAGCGCACATGTAACCCCTATTGGTACCCCTTCGAGTGGTAGCGCATCAGACAGAACATGTGTACGGATCATCCTAGATTACCTAAATCCCTCTTTAGATAAATTGGTTGGCCACCTGACTGCTATAGTGTCACTGAGAACAACACTCAGGAAGATACTCTCTAGTACCTGGGTAGTCGGGTAGTACGACTAAGGGTATGGTTTATCCTCCTTAGTTAGTGCCCTGATATATTGGGCCGAGCACTACTGTTGGACCCCACACATATATCAGAGAGCTATAGCACAGGGAAAATCCTTGTCTGTAGAAGCCTTGAATACCTAACCCTTGGGGACAGAAACATAAACAAATTAAAACAAACAAGATCTATTGCCATGCAACTATGTTCGGGTTGCCAAGTAAATACACATTTCTTT
>JZKD02S1612913.1:157515-169977 GCA_000966675.3 Picea glauca | reverse complement strand
AGATGATGATGTTACTTTAGCCTCATGCTAAAGATGTTGATGATATTACTTTAGCCTCATGCTAAAGAAGACGATGATGTCACTTTAGCCTCACGCTAAAGATATTGATGATGTTACTTTAGCCTCGTGCTGATGAGGATGATGATGCTGCTCCAGCTCCATGCTACGAACGATGATGATGAGAAAAACTTTCGATTATTTATAGATATGCCAGTCAATCTTCCAGATGTTGTTGATGTTGTTGCCCTCTCTCTCTCCTGATGATGTTGTAGAATACCCTTCTTGTTAAGGGGGAGTGTTGAAATATTGTAACTGCAAAGAGTATTCTATTTATTAATTGAGCCATTATTAATTAGATCAATCCCCTTTTGTGGATTGATCATGTGAGGCATTGTAATTGACCAAATCCCCTTCTATGAATTGGTCAAACCCTAAATATAATATGAAAATTGAGAAGTCGACCCCCAGGCTAATTAAAGTGGTTTTAACCACTAAGAAGACAAGTCGGCCTTGCCCAGTGAATAGACACCTTTCCAATACCTGCGAGTTTGTATAAATAAATCAAGCCAATGCCTCACTTGATCACTCACTCATTCACTCATCAAGTGCGCAAGTTTGGTAGCTACAATTGGGAGAAGAAGGAAGAGAGGCACATTGCTCAATGTTGGATATTCTCTAATGTTTTGGTTTATTGTCTTGGCCTTGTATTGGCTATCTATATTAAGGAAGTTTTTGTTGGGTTTTCTCCCACTTGAGGGTTTCTTAGGATAAATGTTGTGTATCTTGTGATTGTGTTTCTCTTAGTGATCCTACTTATGCTATTGTTATCTAGTAAATTGAAAAGAAACCTAATAATAGCTCAAAACTTAACAGTTGTGGGAGCAGTTCTCACTCAACATGGACATCCCATGGCCTATCATAGTGAGACGTTATCAGATATTGTCCATAGGTACCCTACTTACGACAAAGAAATGTACTCCATTGTCCAAGCCTTCCACCAGAGGAGGCTTACATTCTCGGGAAGGAGAAATTCATCCACACTGATCATAAGCCTCTGCAGTTCATGCAAACATAAGGCAAATTGTAGAATGACCGCCATTAGAAGTGGTCCACATACTTGTAACATTCCATCTCAACATCAAGTATAAGACATGGAGCACCAACTGCGTCGTTGACTACCTCGGTCGACCTCCAATTGTCGCGCTAACCACAGTGCTACATTCCTACGAACATGAGACCTTCGAATGGCCCCAACTCTACGAGTGAGATCCTAACTTCGCCAGTACCTAACAGATGTTGGGCATAAACACAATTTTCATTGATTTTCATCTGTAGGATGGGTTGTTGTGCCATTTGGTCCATCTCTGCATTCCATCAAGCGAGCAAGTGAAGTTGATTTGGTAAGCTCACTATAGTCGGGTGGCATGACACTTCAGCATAGAGAAGACAGTGGCAGTGTTGCAACAACATTTCTATTGGCCAAAAATCTAACAGGATGTCAGCAAGTATATTAGGACCTACACGGCCTGCGTCATGGTCAAACTGACCATTAAGAAGCAAGGCATCTACACCCCTCTACCTACTCCCGACAATCCCTGGGAATCCATCTCAAAAGACTACATGTCGGGTGTTCCTTGAACCAAGAAGGGAAATGACTGTGTTTTTGTGATTCTTGATTGATTTTCCAAGATGTCGATTTTGGTCGTCTGCAAGAAGAGCATCACAACAGAGGCCACTGCCAAGGTCTTCTTCGAATGAGTGTGGGTATATTTTGGGATACCACAAACCATCGCCTCGGATCGGGATAGTTGGTTCCTCAGCACATTCTAGTTGAGCCTCTAGTCATGGCTGAACACCAAGCTCACCAAATCCATAGCCTTCCACCCCCAAACAGATGGCCAAATCGAGGTCATCAACATGATGATTGTGCATGTTTTGCACATGTACAATTCCAAGAACCCACACACATGGGTTGAGAGTCTGCCCTATGTTTAGTACAGTTACAACAGTGCCATACATAGCTCAACTGACCATAGCCCCTTTCAGATGGGGATGAGATTTCAACCATTGGGCCCCATGGATGTTGCACTACCCCTTGCGTCCACACCGACAAAATCATCCCATGCACAAACTAAAGTCGACAAAGCCACCTAGTTCATTGAACGAATCCAACACATCTGCCAACATGTTCAGGATATTTTGTAGAATTCTAATGCCAAGTACAAGCAAATCCATGATCAACACTGAGTGCCACACAAGTTTCAGGTGGGAGATAAAGTTTGGTTGCACTTGCAGAAGGAACACCTTACAGGACCCCATCAGAAGCTTTGTCCACTTCTCTATGGACCTTACACCATCACCAAGGTTGTGTGTGACAATGCTTTTGAGCTCAACATTCACCCCTTCCTTGGTTTGCACCTAGTGTTTAATGTGGACCTCCTTTGACCATACTTTCCACCATTATTGGACACCTCAGAGATAACATAAAAGTTGGCACCACCATAGCTCAACCATCACTGCATGGAACACACATCCACTGATCATATCGTGGACACACAGGTCAAGGGAACTCACAAACAAAAGCTTCATCTTTATCGGGTTGTGAAAATGAGGCAACTCCTGCACCAAGGCAAGTGGCTCACCCAGGGCCAAATTCAACAAAAGTTTCCTCATTTGATGGGGGAACTCAATGCAATGGAGACCATTGCTTCCTAAGGAGCAAGGATTGATCTAGGTGGATATCGGTGGCCACCCACCTCTTCCAGCTGGCTCCCATACAACTTTCATCTTGGCAGTTACGTTTTTTTATCTTGGTAGTCTTTTTTTTTCCAGCTTTTCGGGTCCTAAACTCCAGGGGTTGTTTTGAGGCCCTAAACATTGGTTTTTGGGCCCGCCACAGTCACATCGCAAACAATGTTGGAGTGTGATGGCTTAATGTGTAGTCCTCATATAGACCTTTCCAACAGGCTATTGTGTGCCTAAAACGAAGATCGTATGCAAAAGTTACGACCCCGGGAAGTTGATGTACCAACTTACCCCAACGGGGCCCACATGACTTTTGGCGCTTCATCTCCCGGGGTTAGGTTTTTGGATGTCTAGGGTTTTGGCATTCATGTTTGATGTAAAAAGGTCTTTGGACCCTCATTGTACTCATCTTCTTGCGAATGAGCGTAGCCATCACATCTCTTCTCAGAGATAAGTTGCCACCATTCTAACAAACTTGTTTTAGTCTTCATTTTTACAATTTCAACATATTTTTTATTTTAAAAAAGTCAAATTTTAGTATATCTGCGTGTTAATATTATTGATTTGTGTTTTTATTTCGTTCCACTCATAAATCCAAATCAAGAAAATTACATAATTGTTATAACCAAAGTCGATAAATTCAATGATAGTTTGGATACCTACTTTGGATACTTAAGTTAGCTATGGCAGAAACATCTCAATGTTAGAGTATTTGTTGTGCTCGAGGCATACCGAATGTATGTTTTGTTGAATTTGAGGCATAATCCCATCTCAATGTTGAGTATTTGTTATGCTCGAGGCATAGTGAATGCATGTTTTGTTGAATTTGAGGCATAATGCATTTATGTTTATGGTTGCGATTATCATCATTGATCATAAAGTCATTTTCATTTAATTTAATATTGGATTGGATGATATATAAAGGTTTTATTAAAATATTATGTTTTAATTTAACATTGTAGTGGAATGATATAAAGATTTTATTAAAATATTATTTTTTATTAATTTGGTAAGTAGTTTATGATTATTGTAATTTGTGTATAATATTTCAATTAGATTTTTTTTAATAAGAATTTATAAATGATGTTATTTATTTTAACATATTTTTTTATAAATTTAATAAATTATTATTAATAAAGATTAATTTTATATTTTTATAGTTTTTATGTAAATAAATAGTTGATAGTTATATAAAGAAAAGTATAACATATTTTGTTTATTTATATTTTCTTTCTTTTTTATATTAAGAGTATTTAAGAGAATTATAATAATAATTTAATTTTAAGGTTTTAAGGTGACAACTAAGTCAAACATTAAATGTGGGATAAATGACTCTCTTCATCTAACGATTTGTTAAAGTCTAAAAAGATGTACGTACCCTAATCTCCTATGTACTTCCAAGAAGAAAACAAATATTCTTAAAGATTAGACCCCTCAAATTGTACTTAATAATATACTTATTATATTAACGAACTTAAAGATATTTGGCCATTCATACATTTTGTTATTTTGATTGTTAAATTGTATTATTTTTATGTTTAAGTATATTGTTTTTACTTTTCACGTTAATTCTTATTATTGAAATAAACAATTTTAAATTTTTCAAAATTTAACTAAATATTATTATTTTTTTAGTGTTTTTTATTAGGTCTTTTAGGCAAGGGAATGGACCTTTTTCTTTGTCATTGAAAGATCTTAAAATTTTGAGAAAAATAAAATGATATATGCTAATTGATACATTAGCAAAAACTATAGAATTAAAAAAGTATGAAATAATAATAATGAAGTACGCATGCTTTTAATCTCCAACCGAACTGCCCATTTGGAACCGTTGTAACAACATTAACTTGGAGTTGGCTTTCTCTTTAAGTCAGTTCTGCCACGGAGTCATCTCTCTCCTTAGCTAGTTCCGCCACGGCGCATGTGTTTTCTTGAGCCTCAAATGCATCTCTCACAACAAAATCTACAACAACGTTTTTTACAACTTTAGGGAGTAGGACGATGCTAAAGTTGGAGGTTCGAGAGTATTTTGTCCTTATAACCCACCTCTCCCCCTCGAGGAACCGCTAGGTAGTCTAGACATCTAGTCCATATGAGGTATGAACATTTCTTAGGAGAATTTATATACTTGTGCTTTGTACTTTTTGACGTTGAATTGGGTAGTTTTGCCATAATTGATGTTTATGCAACAGAACGCTTGGAGCTGGATGTGAAGATCATGAGACTTTCAATTTTATATTCAAAATTGGGTAATGTGAAGATCATGAGACTTTCAATTTTATATTCAAAATTGGGTAGGGCTTGACATACTAGAAACAACAATCTTAGTTGCTTGGGATATGTTTTTGTTGTTGGTATATCATATTGAAGTGTTTTTATTAGCTAGTAGAGAAATTTGAAGTGTAAAATTGTGATTTTGCTAATTGTTGAAGTGATGAATTTAACATTTTGAATACACAACTTTGTAGTGGAATCAATGAAAATATGGTTGAGCCTAGGTTGAACTTGTATTCGTTGTAATTGATGCATCTTTAGATGATAATTCTCCTTTGCTCCCTTTTAGTTTCAAAGTCATTCCTTTAGATTCTAGAATGTGAGTATATTCACTAAGCACCATAGTAAAGATTGAATGTGATGATCTATCTTTTACTCATTAAATTAGACCACACTATTGGCCAAACAAATTGTGGTTTGCATCTTGCAATATGGATCAAAGGCAAACCATATGTTGAACATTGCATATGCCCTTGAAATTGGGCCAATGGGAACTCAAACATTTGTTGATTATGGTGGAAACTCTAGCAACCTCTAATCAATTTTGACAATTGCTTTCCAATTCTCTTTTGGGAACCATTTATGGGAGAATGTTGCACCCATGGTTTGTCAATATGTGTGTGGTGTTGTAGTATCCATTTAGAGGGATATTATGGCCTTGACCCCTTCTCAATTGGGTTTCCATCTTAGTTTGGCGGTAGCTTATGGCACCCCAAAAACACTTTCCCTTGCACGTTAGGTTTATCAAAGTTACATGAAATGTGAAAACTTGACATGTAAGATGACTTTTTTTTTATTAGAGTTGTCCATATTTTCCTTTGGCATAATATATGATTACACTGATTGTATTTTGTTCATTTTTTCATATTCCACTTGGGGTTAGAGATTTTGAGGTCTACTTCTAAGGTCAATGGAATTGTGTTGAAATTATTTTGGCACCACTCTCATGCCCATGTGTTTCTCCTTGAAGGTAAACATATGTTCATCTTATACTCATTATGTGGATCTTGGGATCCAGAACACCATGACAAGTATTGCGATTTTGGGTAAGGTTTGTAAGCCTTGAACAATCAAGAACAACACCCATAAACTTGGATAGAACACCGTTGCTTCTCTACATAGTTCCTACCTTGTATTTCTTGTCTTCATTGAGATTGGACTCACCAAATAAAGAACTAAGAGTCTCAATTTCCTACAATGGTGTGCCCATTTTATTGTTTATGATAGTAATTAAATCCTTTTGGGCCTTCATTATGGTTTATGATTGTGTTACTTAATAACTTTGAGAACTATAATTTGGTGTTCCAAGTCTTCTCTGGTTCATAGAAACTGGTCGATTTTAAAAACTTGGGATCTAATTAACTCACGATGAGAGAAAGTGTGCTAGTTCACACATCTTGCATTTGCCATGTTTTGGTCTACATTTTATGTGATTCATTTGCATTTGAAACAATTAGAGTGGTTGTCTTTGTTGTTGTCTTAACCTTCTGACATGCAACATTAGCAATCAATATAGTTGTAGTTATTTCTATCCCTAATTTGGCTTGTATGTATGCATTGGTTTATGTAGTAGCACATTACGTAATTTCAACTACATTATGAGCTTCTACGACAACTAGCTTCACTATCTTTGCAACATCTTCTGCTCTTTTAAGGTTGTTGGATCATCTTGACTTTTTTGTATCAAAATTCAATTGCCTTACCTTTCAAAAGATCCTTTGCATTTGAATCATCACATATATTGTTGAGCATTGTTGAAGCTTCTAATTCCACAATATTTGCCAAGAATAATTGCTTTGCTACTTAGTTGGCTTCTAAACTTGCACTTTAGGCATCATGCAAAGCTTTATGTGTTGCTTCTTAGACATTGATAGTTGCTTTTGCTACATTTTCTATTGTTGTTGCTATGTCACTATCATGAAGTAGTCACTTGCATCATCAAAGTTCACATTTCCATTTTCATTATGCCCTATGAAATGCACATTTACAAATTTCTTCATTCATTATAGTAATCTTGTCCAATTGCTAGTCCTTTCAATTATATCCAAAATCTCTTCATGCCATAGATTTATATCGCCGATCATCCACCATTAGATTACTTTTGATCAACAACAAGCTCTTCTCTACCCAAATGCATATGATATTGAAGAGGATATACCTTCTCAAATGCCTCTTCTATGATTTTTGCACCTTCTTGGAAAGTTTAAGTTCATTTTCTTTGAAGTTGTTTCTCCAAGTCTCTATTTGTTAATGTGCACTTTCCAACCATTATAATTCTCTTATGCACAAGGATGCTTTGATGCAATCCAATCTCTTCTAGATGATGATGTTGATTCCTTTGAATAGGTTTCTTAAGATGCTTTTGCATATTTAGGAATTGGTAGATTCGATTACTTTTGTAACATTGGAGTTTACTCTTAAGCTCTGGCATTTATTTCTCAATTGTATTTGAGGCTTATTGTAGCATTACTATCTCTCTTATGTGCTTCAGGTAATGTGACATATGGTTTCATCAATGAAGTTGGTTAAGCCATCTTAGTTCAACTCCATCACATAGGTATTTTTATATGCTAAGCTATAGTGTTTTTGGATATACATTGTTGCACATTTTGCACAACAACTTTTCATAATCTTCAAATATTTCAAGAATACTTGAGTGTTCCATTGTATATTGTTGGGGCAAATGCTAGTTTCAATGATTGTTGCTTGGAAATTAAGATTACTAGTTAAAATTGGTTTGCATAATGCGATATTGTTGACACCTGGTCTTCTTGGATTTTCTTTTGGGGATGTTGTCCATTGAACGCATTAAGGTATCTCCATTTCATTAACTGGGCTCCATTAATTGCAAACAATCTTTGTAATTGTAGTACAACTGGAGTGGACCTAGTGGTTGAGAACATGTGTTTCCTCCTAGGAGGTCACATGTTTAAATAGAGAGTGGGGTAGGGTATGTACACCTTTGTATACTTTAGTAGTCTAATCATTGCATGGAGGGGGTCCCTTGTCCCATAAACAAGGGGGTCTCATACGCCAATTTGGTGTTTGGCTCGGTTGCAACCTTAAAATTAGATTATTATTATAAATAAATAAAATCGAGGTAAGAATTCACAGGAAACCCCCAAGTACTTCCCCACTTCGTGGATGGAAGACGGGGTAAACCGTCGGCCTTGATTATAGGGCCTAGCCCCAAGGGGAAAAAGGAATTCAAACACGTGACCTCCTCTGCCGGGGATAGCTTCACGTCTGGCTCATAACCACTTGAACTAACCCTTGGAGCTTAGATTATTATTATAATTATTATGATTGTTATTGTTATTATTATTATTAGAGAACAAATTATTGATATTTGTTTTTTTAAGATTTGTCTTTGTATATCACTACCTCTACACCATTTTTTTAGGGATTCCATTAAATTATATTGTTGTTAGGCGACATAAACAAAAAGTTAAGGCCACATGCATGTAGTGGCATGTTTAACACCATAACAATGTGATTTCTTTTGAGATGATTCTACTAGTGGAATGATAACATATAAACACTTAAAAGTTGCTTATTGTGGTGTTACACATTGTTTAGTATTAATTGCTTCAATCTAATGAGAGCCAAGAATATGCGAATTCAAATTGTGTGAGGTAGGTTTGGCTTTTGCGAGCTAACTATAAATTCCACATAAGTCTCTTATTTGTGAAGAAGCCACGAGATTTCTTATAGAAGACATTCGACTTCAATAAGGAAAAAAGTGCAAAATGCACCTTTTTTTATTTTGTAAGTCTCATAAAAGGCAAGGACTATCTTGCTCACAACCATTGTCTTGTCTTCGTTTTTATGTGTCAAAGTTGGATTTTTTACAATATTACCATTAACATACCTTGAAATGGGTAAGGGGAACATCAAAACTTGTTAAACATAAGAGGGAATATGTTGTGAATAAAATAATAATTAATGTAACATTAATTTATATAAGTCAATAAAATGTGATTTCGACGTTAATAAATTTCTCAGTTGCATGGGGTGATAGGTACGAGGAGATTGTATTTGATCCCAAGGGAAATCTTGAATTTTTTTTTGTTGTTGTAGGGATTAGGGAAAGCTATTAATAATTAAGATGAGGCTTTGGATAAGCACCGATGACCTTTCTATTGGATAAGCCTCCACACACTTTTTACAGTCAATGCTTTTGAAAATTGAGATATGTTTTTTAACCTGCAACACCCCCATGGCTTTGAGAATTGACAACTTCTTTCATTTTACCAAAGGTAAAATTTTCTTGTCCATACTCCCTTACCAAATGAATCTAAAGCATAATGTTCTTATTTGTTCTAACACCCCTTTTGGAATCCAAGACAAGGACTTCTAATAGATAGGTGTTGCTTCTAACATAGCTTTGATCAATACCAACCTGCGACCTCTAGAGACCCATCTGTTGCACCATAGATTGAGCCTTTTTCAACATTATTTATTAACCATTGCCATTATTTTTTTGATAATCATTTGATTTGAGGAAAAAACCTAGGTATTTTAATCTATTATCCATGTTAGAGTCTTGGTATAGGAGAAAATTTCCCATATACACTTGATCAACCTCATCGATCCCACATAAAGAAATGGTTGATTTTCCTAGGTTGATATTCATGCTTGTGGCTATACAAAACAACTCATTGATTTCTTTGAGTTTAACAATATCTCTCCTAGTGCCATCACAAAAATGAATCATGAATTGGCCACATTGATACCTTTGAAGTTTTTGACCCTTTGAGCATCCTTCAGTGATCTGCTTAGTACTTCTTCCATGATGAGAAAAAGTAAAGGTGAAAGAAGACATCCTTGATGGAGACCCCTTTCATGTCTGAATAATCGAGTTGTCGATCCATTACTAAGGACTAAGAAATAAACTGAAGAGATACAATTCATAACCCAAGATACAAAGGGAGCATAAAATCTCAGATGAATCAATAAGAGGCTTAGGTAAAGCTAATTTACCTTAGCATATGCCCCAGACAGGTCAAATTTTAGCATTGATGCCTTAAGATGCTTGACTTTTATAATATGAACGCCCTCTTGAACAACCACTACAGCCTCATGGAATTGTCTCCCCTCCAAAAATCCAAACTCCTCTTCAGATATAGAACTTGACAACATAGTCTCCAGGATCATGGCTATGATTTTTGAAATAATTTTATGAATATAATTGGATAATGATACTGGCTTGAATTGTTCAAAAGACAATGTATTATCAATCTTTGGTGTGAGTGTTATAAATATTTCATTGAACCTCGACAATAACTTCCCCTTAGATCTAGATTCTTCTATCACTACTCTTAAATATTCTTCAATAAATTCAAAACTACCAAAAAAGAATTTGATTGGCATTCCATCTAAACTTGGGCTCTTGTCTTTATGAAAACTCTATAATACAAATAACAACTCCTCTATGTTGACTTCTTTCATTAAATTATGATTGTCTTGTTGATTGACAAAGTTGGGGAAGTAGGATGCAATTCTTAACACCTCTTCAATAGTTGTCCTTCTGTATACCTGATAAATATCCTTAAAGTATTCCACCCATTCTTTTGCAATGTCTTTGTAATTGGTAACCAAATCACCATCATATTTTTCTATTTTCCAAATTAAGGTTATATTTTTCATAAAATTCATAAATCTGTGAAAGCATTTGGTGTTCTCATCCCCACTTTAAGCCACAAGGCCCTGCTCTTCAACCTATATTCTTTTTCCTTTTCTAGTAAAATCCCTCTTTTCTTGGCATCCAAAGCATATAACATAGCTTTTGTATCCTTTGAAAGAAACACAAATCCCTTATGATTGTATGAGATCTCAAGCTTGTCCTCCGCTTCCCGTAAAACTCTCTCATTCCTTTGCCTTTTCATTTTGACCATTCAATTGATATATGTTTTTCTCTTGTTAAATTTTCCATGAAATACTAAGTCATTGAATCCCTAGACAAACCATTATAACAGACCCAACTCTCTTTGATGACCTTTAAGTACTCCTCCTCCTTTATCCATTCTAGATTCAATTTAAAGGGGATTGAAGGTTTCTTTTCCCCTAGGGCCACTTCCAATCAAACTGGAGAATGGTCTGAATTCCCTCCATGTGAAACCCATTTTTGAAATCTTAATTTTTCATCAATGAATGATTTTGAAACCAAAAACACATCAAGCCGATTCACAACCCTTTCATTCCCTACACGATTGTTTCTCCAAGTTGAGTTAAGTTTTGTAGGTTTTATATCGACCATTCCAAATTTTCCCTTTTTTAAAGAAGATACCTTGATAAGCGATCATTTTAGGCAGCGTATCCCCAAATCTCTAATTCTCCTAGTGTGAAATTCAGACCCCCCCCCAAAAAAAAAAAAAAAATTGTTAATCCCTGGAAAATACAATCCCACTTAAAGACTTTGTCTTAGAAATCAATCCTATATGTATATGACTCATATCTATTGAGGAAGAGTATGTCTTTCTTTAGCTCCAAAGAGTGAAGGACCAATCCTAAACCTAAAGAAAAGGATTGAGAATTTGTATAGGTAAAAGAATGAGTCTTCCACCCTGAGTAAGACCTTGTTGACAGGTGGAAAAATTCCCTCCTACAGCAAGGGATAACTACCCGATCACAATAATTATACATGTTTTCATTTGGGATGGTAGTTTCCAACCGATACAGTGGACTCAATTCGCCACTTAACAAGTTTGCACTTCGAAAAGAGACTTAATCATTTAAGTCATGATTTAAATGATCATAATTTTGCTGAAAATAAATCTTACTATAGATTTTATCTCACAAAGGAGAGCGAAACTAACATGTATAAATGAAGAAGATTGATTCTTAAAGCATTTAGAAAGAATTCCTTGCTCCAAGAATAATTAAAACACTCTAACAACTTTACCTAAGAATATGTATGAATTATTAACATCTATAGTTTAATGATAACTCAAAATAACCAAATGTAAATACAACAATTAATATGAATGAGTTATCAAATTTATCAATTTACTAACAACCCTCTCGAAGAATTGGATGGTTGTAAGACAACTTCAGAGGGATAATATATATCAAGCATAAATGAAAGATAAAATGACAAATATAAGAGAATGAATCCTCTTAGCTTTATGAGTTTTTTCTAAGATATCTTCAATCATTCACATGAACTTATAAAAATAATCATCCATGAAACAAAAGATTCAAACTTGATAGGAGAAGAAAAGTATTAGAGAAGTTACAATAATTGAAAGAGAAAGAAGGTTTGTCAACATAAAACAAGAATGCAAATGTTAACAATTTCTCTTTATTCAAATATATAACAACTTTGTTTTTCAAGATTGAAACAAAACTTGTTGAGAACAACAAACTCTATTTAAAATCAAGAACTTTTCTGAAAGAGAGAGACAAAATATAATAAAGGTTCTTTTGAATAGAAATACCAAA
>JZKD02S1612913.1:108681-153235 GCA_000966675.3 Picea glauca | reverse complement strand
CTATATATATATATATATACTTTGTCTCTGGTGCACTTAAGGCTACAGAGTTATGTTTCCTGTTGCAATAGGAAATCATAGAAGATTTCAAGGTAGAACATCAACAAGATGTGCTCTTCCGGTCCACTGTACTTTCTGCTCAATCTGAATCGACATATTCTACCAACTCAAGTTCACAATGGAGGCATGTCTCGGAACATATCCAGCTGTGTCTTGATACATGTTTTGTTGTTGCCTAGTGAGTCCGTCTCAGTTGACTCATCACATTCACTGTATGGCATGAATCAAGTCTGGTGTTGACCAGATACATCAGTGATTCAATCAACTGTGGATTAGTCTCGTCTGAATCATCATCAATCTTCTTCTTTAAATCCATCATGGTGGATTTGCATTCTTTCATACTTCTTGTCCCAAGAAGTAGTGTATCATACTCATATCCTTTATGAAAATCAAAAGTCAATGCTTGCTTGTTTTCAACAACAAGGCTTTCTGAATAAGTCATCAAAATCAAGCTCTTGTTATCAACACTGTAATAATATAGGTTTGGATAAGCAATACTTTTGTTGAAATCCAAACTCATCAAGACTCTGTCTATCTGATATAATTTCCAACTCATGGAAGGTAGTACTGATGGAAGTGTTTCAGGTTCACTGGGTCAAGTGTCTCATCATAGACAACTCCCTCTGTTTATGAGAAACCTCTAGCTATAGATCTCGTTTTGTATTTCTCGACACTTCCATTAGTTGCATGCTTGATCTTATAGATCCACTTAGAAGTTACCACAAAATTTCCTTTCTGGTTCCTGAATAATATCTTATGCATCATTCTTTAATATGTATTGGTATTCTTTTGTTATGACATCTTGCCATACGGGTTCTGTTGTTTCTTCTCTAAGACAAGGAGTCTCAACATCAATGAAGTGGCTCATGACTGAAGGATAGCTCGAAATTTTTTCTTTCTCGGAATGTGCCTTGAGAATCTTTTATATTTCTCTGCCTCTAGCAGAGTGAGTTTAGGTAGGCCTTTTATGCCCTACTGCAATATCTCTAAACATATCAACTAAAGCAACTGGAATAATGTCTTTCTCCCTCTGAACTGCTGAAGAGGGAGAAGGTACACTCTTACTGTCAATCTCCATCTGAGATTCTCTGGATCTTTGAAGAATTATCTCTTCTTCAATTACAACATTTTTGCTTGTCTCAATCTATTTCTGATCAGGGATGTCGATCTGGAATGTCTTTGAAGATTCATTGTATCCTTTATTTCTAAAGGATCTAGCTTGGACTTCTTCTCTTTGGGTACATGGAAATACACCGGGCACCCAAATAACCTGAAGTGTTCAATCTCAGGCTTCACTTTGGTGAAGGCTTCTATTCTGGTGAAGACTCTTGTTCTGAACATATACTGCATCATGCATGCTTTTGCCCATGAAATTATAGAAAGATTCTGATCATGCATTATTGCATTGATTGTCTCAAGCATGGTTCTATTCTTCCTCTTTCTCAAATAGTTTTGACTCCCTTTGAGTCAATGTGACTCCCTCTGAGGGATAAGCATCTTCCTTTGTTCTTGACCTGTTTGGAACAAGAAAACAAGAGGAACCAAAACAAGAATATATACTAAAGGAGAATAATGAGTACATCTCTAGAATCAAAACAATTTAAGGATTGTTAACATAGCTACAATGCCTACTTGTAATGTAGCAAACTTTAGAAATATAAGTTTAGAGGAATGTCAATTACAACAACCAAACCTGGAGTCTTCCAGTGTGTTGCTTTTCTTCCAAGTCTCCTTCACTCAAGAGAACAAGTGCTTCTTTCAACCTGTCTTTTGTACTAGGACACTATTCTATCTTGACAAAAGGTTGGGTTAGAGAACAAACTCTATGATCTCAACTTTAATCCATCTAATATCTTGATTTTAATTTTGACCAAAGGTTAATATGATGGTCATAACTTCAATATGCAATCTAGGTCAAAATAATGTCATAACAAGTAGATGCATATTAGAATAATCAAACCTGGGTTGCATTATTCTTTTGAATGTGTTGGATCTTGAGATCCTTCTGGATCAATGGCAAGAGATCCCTTCTCATGCAAATACCCTTTAAAGCTTAACAATTTAAACATATGTGAGTACATACCCCTGATAGCATTTGTAGGTAGTGACACCATCTGGTAGCAGCGGTAATATTTATCAACTCTTAAAAGACTTCAAGGGTGACTGCAACTGGTGCAACAACTAGTGCAACAATTGATACTTCAACTGATATTGCAACTGCTATTGATACTACAACTTATTCTGAAACTGCAACTTAGGGTTTTAGGAGGAAACCCTAATTTTTCAAATTTCAAATTTTGAAATTTTGATCCAGGGGATAGATGCGTTGAGTTGAGGCGAGTAAGCTAGTGTAGTCAGATTTCTGAAAATCCAAATTTTACCCCCTCAAACTTGACCAACGGATTTCTGGACTGGTGCTTCTAGTTTTCTAGTACTTCTGGTAGTCTGGTACTTCTGGTTTTCTGGTACTTCTGGTAGTTTGTGAAAACTGGGGTTTCACTTTCCGGGAGATCTACCCACTGAAAAGGTGCACTGAAGGTGCCAAAGAGTTCCTTGGGTTAGGGCACACTTTTCTAGATGGTTTTGAGGCTGGAAATCTTCTTCAATAAAAAAGCCCTAATTTTCTTGTACGACAACAATGACGTTTTTCCTTTTGCTTGTGGAGAATGCTTGTGCAATGGGTTATTTCAAGACCTATGCTCTGATACCATGTTAAGTTTTCATAAGCTAGGTTAAGCATGTAGTTCATTTTAATTTCATCATGTCTTAACCATAAACAAAAATGTTTGTTGCAACCAAGATCACAAGAAGAAACACCATGCACAAGTACACAAGATATATCCTCGAAAACCCTTCTCAAACAAGGGAGAAAAACCCAACCAAATCCTTTGCTATATTCTTCAAGAGAAATACCTTTCACCACAAAAATGACTTAGCACACAAGAGGGTGCTTAAGTCCTAGAAACCTTAGCGCCCAAGAGAGGTGCGCACCTTTTCCAAAGAGAAGTGCTTGCTGAAATTTCCAAAACATGTGAGGAGGATATGATTCTACAATGGAGAATCATCTCCTCCTTATATTAGACTTTGAATGATTTAGCAAGGGCGTCTTATTCGCACAACAGGGCCGACCTCCCTTAGTCAAACACACTTTATTATTATAATTAATAATTTCATTATTAATTATCTTCTTTATATTAATCATATTAACACAGGGCCGACCTGTACCCTTTACATAATAACTAGGGTTACAGGTAGGTCTGAATCTTGAACAATATATAATAAAGGATCTGATACACCCACTAGTGCTCATCCACTAGGGGCCACATCCATAGGGATGCCATAGACCCGAGTCACTGCATTACACAGATGAGCTAGGTCCTCACACGTGCACTTATGCTCATCCATAGTCACGTCTGCTCTATAGATCTGCTTTCCCACTGCCACCAACATGAGGATCATCTGGAGTCTTCACATCAACTCTACTACTTTTTAGAGGAGGCCATCACATCATCTTCGTTCTTATTCTCATGATGATGTGCCCAACACTTTTCGGGATTTCCCACGTTCACCTTGTGCTCAACCACAGGCACGCCCTAACTCAACAGATCGCTATTACATCAGATAATCATCTGGATTTCTTCTCACTCACATCATGGAGGAGGTCATATACATTCCTAGCCCCTGTCCCAGGCTGGAACCACAAACCCTTTATTAGGGGCTTTCGCTCAGGTTTGTAAGCTGAGAGTAAGACTTCATATGGATGCTATATTCCACATCTTACAGGTTTGTAAGCTGGAGGATGTCTCCTGTAGTTGTATTCATCAACAATTTGTGAGCGTATTTTACCAGTGAAGCATTCTCCTCTATCAATTGTTTATTTTCATCTTCAGTCTTTCTACTATGAATCTTTAGGGATTTGTTTTCAGATTTAATGAATTTATCAAGAGTCTTTAATTCTTGCATTTCATTCTTTAACTTGGTGATCTGATCTTCCCTTTTTCTTAAGAGAGAGGTCATCATAAAATTCGATAGGGTGAGAAAATCATCTTCTGGCATTAAAGGCTAGCATGCTTCAGGATTTACGTTTGTTGGTATCTCTCTGTTCTCATGCTCTTTGGGGTGAGGCAAATCATCTCTATTGATGTTGATATCTAGTGAAACCTGTGAATCATTTAAGATTGGAGATTCTTTGTCTACCTTTTCTTTATTCTCATTGTACTCATATAACGATTGTTGAGAAGCATCTAATTCTGGACAAGGTTTAGGGTTTGATTATGTCACCTGAACCTTGCATTTATTTACTGGTTTGTTGGAGGTCGATTCTGTTATCACACTAAATTGCCTTGGGTCTTTTAGTTTGTTTTTACCTTTTTTAAAGCCTTAGATTTCAAAAATTTTAAAATAATTTTTTCATCCTTTTAAAGTTATGTTTGTTAGGACCCCTTGGATGACTAAACTTTTGAGTCATAGCTCATGTTTTGATCCTCAATTTGTTTTTTGATCCTTGAACCCTTTTAGCTCATGGTTTATTCTTTTGATCCCTTTCATGATTTGCCCCTAGGTCGATACCTCCCATGATCAAGCTGATGTGACACACCTCTCTCCTCACTCATGACCTCACGAGCATGCCTCATTGTCCTCGCTTACCTATCTAATCATATTTTTGAATTGGAAGCGCTGCCTACTCATCAAGAAGTTTCGTAGCGCCTGTCACGTTTATCATACCGCCACCACAAGTCATGATTTCCATGACCGATACCATATCCCTTGTTTTCAGTGCAAGAAGTCGGTTAAAGTGCCTTCAAAAGATCTTGCATTTATGTTCCTTGATAACGGTTTCTAATTTTGAAAACTCAACAGTGTTGCATTGCATGAATTCTCCAGTTCTGATCAGGCGATCGCATGTCAAGCAAATATTACTACTGTGCAAGATTCCAGGGCCGAAGTTCCCTCATTTTCATCCTATGATTGCATTGAAGAGCTCAACAGGTGTCTACTACGCAGGTATCCACTGCTACTTCCTCTGCGTATTAATCCTCACAGGAAATTTGTGATCGGGTTTTTGTTTTTCTAAGTTTTCACAGCGGTAAAAGATTCATATTTGTATGATTGCCTCATCTCCTCTCTTTTTCAGACCTGTAAACCTCATGGCCCGTATATTAGTCAGATTTCTGTTGTCTGCCTTAGCCCTTGAAGTTGCAAGCTTTAGACTAGTCTATCCTCTAAGTATGCCTTGCGCTACCCAGAGGTGCTTCTTAACCTCTCGCTGCTTCCCTTGCCTCCTTTCATCTCGAAATTAAACGTTTAACTCAGTTGCATAGGGTCAACCTTGCATATTTGAAACCCCATTCAGAGTCTCCTGAGCATTACCAAACCTTTTAAGAACGCTCATTTTGAGTCATGGAGACCCCTAAATTGAAGAAGGCACATAAAGGAGGCAAGATAGTTAGGACAGAACCAATGGACATGCTTCTTTTTAATACATAACCCATGTCAAGAGAGGCCTTTCAAAGAGTAGGGTGCCTTTTCTTATGTCAGAACATGCAGAGAGGCCATCCAGAGGTAGCAAGACAATTTGCGTTGCAGTTTGATGGTAAGAAAACTAAGGTTGGGAATTTGGAGTTTGAAGTGACCGAAGCCTCCATTTCAGCTGCAACAGGGATCCCCATTATAGGTGAAAGGTGGTTCAAAGCCATGGCTTTGAGTTCATCTTATGCAAAAGATCTCTTCAAACCTGAATATCAAGCCAATGACCTGTCCAAAAGTATGTCAAGGAGCCAATTGATTGAACAATTTGACAAACTACTGAAGATCATACAGAGATATTTTACTTGTGAAGGGAGATTCAACACATTATACCAGTACCATATAATATTGTTGCTACATTTTACTAGTAAGGTTGAGATGAATATTCCTTATTACTTGTTGAGGAGTATAGTTAAGATGTCATATAGGATACATGCCAAATCTAAAGATGTGGATTCTATCCTTTTCCACTCTGGATTAATCAGAATGCTAGTATTCGAGGAATTGGGCAAGAAAGATATTTCATGGGAGCATTTTGTGGTTACTTCTCATTTTAAGGTTGATTTAGCACCCACTCCTCAATCACAAAGGGCAAGTTCTTTGTCACCTACTAGTGCTACCAAAGCAGGGACCAGTAGGAAGAGAAAGGGAAGAGCCCCCGTTCAAGTGTCAAAGGTCAACAAGCAGGTCATTGAAGCTGAGGAGGAAGTCTGTCCTTCTCCACATAGAGATTTTTCACCACCTCCTCCACCATGGTTAGAAGAGGTGCCTCCTTCTACCAAAGCTACATCTAATAGAGGGAATAAGCTTCTCTTTTCCCCTTCTCCTCCAGCAGTCGAAATCAAAGGTAAAAGACCTTTCACAAGGTCATCAATTCCTAAGGAGGATTATAGAGAGCAGTCCTTACCAGAGATCCCTATTCAAAAGAAGAAGGGGAAGAATATTGAAAATCCTGTAGAGGAGAAATTAGAAACCCTTGTACAAAAGAAGAAGGGTAAAGGTACTAAAGGACCTTTGGAGAAGAGAGACGAGACCTCTGAGAAAGGCATTGAGAATCCTGTCGAAAGAAAACAAGAATCCCTTGTACATAAAGGTAAAGTTACTAAAATACCTTTGGAGAGAAAAGAGGAAACCCCTGTGAAACACTTCGAGGAGCCTATGGTAAGAAATGAAGAAACCACTATGCATAGAAAAAAGGGTAAAAGTAAGGCCACTGAGAAACCTGATGAGGTGGACAAAACACTTCCCATGTAGGAGGAAGAGGAGTCTGAGGAAAAGCCTATTAAGGTTGAGCATGCCACTGTCCCTCCTGACAGTCAGACCTACAAAAGGCTTATAAAGCTACTTAGAGATGCAAGGAAAGAAATAGCTCGTCTTAAAGAAGAAGACAAGGTCCACTTGGATCAAATGGAAGAGCTCATGGCTAGCTACAATCATACCCTTGACTTGGCAAGGTTTGCAGTGAGAAAGGCTCTGCCCCTTCATAAACAACTGAAGAATATTTACAGATAGAAAAAAGGCTTTCAGTCTCAGAACAAGAAGTTAAAGGTAGAGCTAAAACACTTTCAATATGAGGTAGCCCAAAGGAATTTACAGGTGTTGGTTGAAGCTGCCATTGAGGATGATAAACCAACAACTAAGGAGAGCACAACTACATAGAAGAAGCCGGTCAATGCTAGGAAAAAGAAGTCTGTTGTGCCAATTGAAGATTCTCTTTCTACCAGAAAGAGTGTGAGGCTAAGTGTTAAAATGAAAAAATAGTTGGTAATGGTAAGCCCCATTTTTGAGAATTGTTCCTTTTTGGGAGGGTTAACTGATATGCACATACTAGTTGTGCCATCTATATAGGCTTCTAGGCATTTAGCTATATGGATTTTGAGTTTTGCTAAGTGATAGCTTCACCCAGTGGTAAAAGGCATTACCTATGGTACAGTCAAGGCACCTAAGTAAAATGGTTCTGTCATCATGAAAGGACACACACTGCTCTGTACATATTCAAGATTGAAAGGCGTTGCGTTTTATCAATGCTACCCAAACTTGTAAGAGACGAAGCGTAAGTGACGCTACGTAAAGGCGCTGCGTAATATTCCACAAAGAACAGAATCAACATACGGGTGCAACACAGTGGTGCTACCCACAGGCGCTATGTAATATTTGGTAGGGAGCAGGTTTACACACAGGCACAACACAGGGGTGCTACCTACAGGCACTACCCAATATTTCAACAGAGGACCAATGTTGGCGCATATATGCAACACCGTGGTGCTACCTACATGTGATACCTTCTCTCCTTGTTCTGTTTTATGGTGCGCTACCCAGAGTTGCTCCACAAGGAAATTGCTAGCAAACACCAGAAATCTAGTAGGACTAGGCCAACAACTTTTTGGATAAGTTGATGATGGAGAAAGTTACAGAAGTAGCAACTGGCATTTTGAAGACAACTACAGGCTCCAAAGGGACACATGGCAAAACAGGAGCTAAGCAACAAAAGAGGATCAAAGCAGTTAGAAGCATGATTAGATTAGTCACCAACATTTCCCTGTTTTATAAGATAAGTTGTTATTCGAGTTGTTATAACAAATAAATGTTTAGAGATTTTCAAGGGAAATATGCCAGCTCGTACCTCCAGCTGTTGCCTCCCTTTCTTGTTATATATAGATAGATCAATTGCTTTAGTGGGTTTGGATGGTTGAGCAAGGCTCCCTTTTACTTGTAATATTTTGATGAAGTGACTATGATCTAGTGATGTACTGGACTTAAGACTTTTTGGCTAATAGAAATCAGCTTCTCTTTCAGTCTATTTGCTTCTGGTGCTAAATCTTCATGCTTTGAATGATTCACATGAATTATTGTGGTGATGTTATGGTGGATGTTTGACCATTATATTATCATATGTTTATTTAGCTTCTTTAGTTTCTGATGTCAAGAAGATCTTGTGATTAGAAACTTTCTTCCTTAGACTTTTGTAGACCTGAAGTTTGCAGCAGTCCCTACGCTCCTCTCACTCAAGTCTTCCCTCTGTTCATACTTACTCCCAAACTATTGATAGAAGTTAGCCAAGACCTTAATTGCTGGTGCATGCTAGCCTTGTTGTCTGAGTTAGAACATTGCCATTTGAGTCCTTTTCCATTTGACCCTTTAAAACACTCTTTCATTCACACATAACTTGATGGGTACTGGGCTTGCCTTGCATGCAGTATGAAGGTGACTCTTAGTGCTAACAGATTCCAATTTTGTTTGATCTTCTACAATCATTTTAGCCATAGATCGTGTCATCCTAGTTTGGGGCACCCATTTAGTAACTATTTTTTTCTTGAGATTGTTATTTCCTTTTCTATCTTTTTTGACCCATGATATATTATGAATTTCTTGCACTTCCTCGGTGTCATCCACTATGGGATTCAATATATCATTAATTTCAATACCTATAGTATCCTACAATGCAATATATCTAGAGACTTGTGTAATTGGCAATTTTTCAAAACCATTTTTAGGAAGAAATTTATTCCATTCAATACCTAGCTTATGTAATTCGCTCTTAACAATTATTTAGGTAAGACCATGATGGTATAGGGATTTGTCAACATTTATTTTTTTGTTTCTGAACAATATTGGACAATTTACGCAAATATTTGAGTATATAGTGGGGCATATTCAATGGCCTATCCCCTTTAAGATGCAAAAGAATTTTAACATGATAAAGATAAACGAGATTGAAACAACCTTCACAAGTTATATAATTTTGAATAAAAAAAGATCAGTTCTCTCCAAGGCTTTTTAAACCAGGTCCTAGGTACCCCTCTAGCCCAATTAAGATTTTGTCTATTTTTGGATAAGAGAGAATCCTAGGCTATGGCATCAAAAGCTCTATTTTTTAACCATTTTTCGCTTGTTTGGGGAAGATTTAACATTTGGGCAAAATAATTTTCTGATAGATGTAAGGTTAGATTCCCTACCTCTACAAATTCATCATCAAAGGAATGCGCAAATGCCCTTGTTATGCCTTCATTGTGACCAGTGAATAATTCGAAGAATTTTCCCCAACCAACCTGTTCTAATATCACCATACATTCAGAGTTCAAACCCACAATATCTGCTTTGCAAGGTTCAATACGAACTATCATCTCTAAAGCCCTCTTTGGTATTTGGTTATGGTATTCTTCCTCTATTCCTAAACTTACTATTATTTGTTTCCGAGTATGATCATTTATGCAAAACATAGAGTCATTTAGCTCGGGATTGTTTATAAAATGGATGGTAAAATCAACAAGGTGGCAAATTATGGATGCAGGTTAACCCAAGTATACATGGAGTTTTGACACATAATTACTATTCGAGGACAGAGCAAGTGACGAATGACATTGAGGATTACGAAATAATCGTGAAGTAATCATGTTTAGTCGAGGTTTAGGAATAAAATTTAATGTCATAATCATTAGATTTAAACGTTTATGACATCTAATTTAACAATTTGAATTTGATTCTGTATTAAATTTTTACCCATGTTATTCAAACACGTGTCCGATTTAGATCCTCCTTAGTGCTCTGGTGAACGAGCAACTAACTTGTCGACCTGTCATGAAAACAAATTTCATGAGGCCAATTCATAAAGGGGAAAAAATAAACCTTTATTAAAAACAGTGATTACAAAATCACGATTGATTTTGTAATTATTGAAAACATTTTATTGCACTTTGAAAGTAACTTGAAAGTTTAACTTTCATGTAATCAAAATCTAAACATTTTGGTTCTCTCTCTCTCTCTCTTAATACAAAATACATATTAAAAAATATCAATTATTGACATTTTCAAAGATTTTTTTGCCTTTATTATGAAAAAAGAAAGAAAAAGGGTGTTGTGTAACCATCACAACAAATGACAACATATTGGGGAGAAGTAGTTATCTTTGATAATAAGAGTTCAAAGGTTTTATCCAAATATCACGCATTGATAGGAAAATTCAATACTTGTTATCTAAAAATAATTTGTTGATCCTTATTATCATAAAATTTTATAAGAGCATAAGAATGGAATGAGATAATTGACTTCAAACTAGTCATGAAGTTATATGGAAGGCTTGAGTCTTTATACACACCAAATCTTGCTCGCATTTATTCCACATCTCTCTTAGACCTGACATTGCTTCATTGCCCGCAAGTGTCCATAGCCCCGATGAAGGTGCCCTAGTATCATACATACATTGACCCACTACCAGTGAGCGTCCATGGCCTCGACGGGTTTGTGTGTACTTCCCACACTTTTAAAAGTGCTTTCAACTTCCATTTCAATAATTTACACTCTTTTAAGATATTTCTTTATGCCATGAGTGTGATGGAAGCGGAGTGATACGAGAATTATTTTGATTGGAAAGATTTTGGTAGATAAAAACCATGTCTAAGATTTTTTTCCAGTTCTAGTTATTATCATCTTCCACTTTATTCATGATGGATGAGACTCTTATAAAATATTTACATAATATTTTGGATGTTTTGATATTCATCTTTTATAACACGTAAATATTTTCTTGAAGATTTAGAGATCAAGGGACTGCCCTTCGAGATTTTAAAAATTGAGACATGTCTTCTTGTATATTACCATAATTTAATGAATGGTTCTACAAAAGAAAGATAAGAGCAAGAACAATAATTTACAATATGTACAAATAGTCATAATGCATGACTAGGCAAAGTATTTTTTTAGGATTTGACCATTGATGGGGAGATTTTCAATCTCTCCATTTAAATTTTGCAAAATGAATGTGAATGGGCCAAGTTTTTTAGAAATATTGAATGGTCCTAACCAAAGATGCTGAAATTTGGTATGTTTGCCTTTTTCTTCATGGGCCTTATCCCATTTTAGGACTAGGTCTCCAACTTGAAATTCTTTATTATTGGTAGTATGTTTGTCAAACCGTTTTTTGATTATTTCTTATGTTCATGGAATTTTTCTTTACTTTTGTCACGTTCTTCTTCCAATTTTATTAGTGCATCAATTCTCATTTGCATTTTAGAGCAAGGTTCTTCTTGAACAGATTGGGGTAGTTGTAAAGAAGGAAGAAACATATTGGGTGGTAAAATGGCTTCTTTTCCATACACTAGGAAATAAGGTGAATTCCCTATTGACTTCTTAGGAGTTACCTTATCTGCCCATAATGCATTATAAAGTTGTTTGTGTCAATTTCTTTGTTGTTCATGAACAATTTTCTTTAAGATTCAAATTAAATTTGTGTTAGTTGATTCTGCAAAACCATTTCCCCGAGGGTAATAATTTGTTGAATATTTGATTGTGATTCCATTTTCCATATCAAATTTGGTTATTTTAAGGGATGAGAAGTATGATGTGTTATAAAACACTAAATAATTTGGAACACCAAACCTATAAATTATGAACTGATTATGGAACAAAATCACCTATTCTTCATTAACCTTCTTTAGTGGAATGGCTTTAGTCCATTGTGTGAAGTAATCTGTTGCAGTCAAAATATATTTGTGGAGCTGTGAGTAATTATGATTAATTTCTCCAGTAATGTCTAGTCCTCACTGTTCGAATGGACCTTCAACCTCAACAAGTTGTAATGTAATTGCAAGTTTCTTTTCTTTACAGGTGGATGTTTGACATACTTAGCATTTTCTGGCATATGAATAAGCATCTCGAAACAATGTGGGCTAGTAATAGCCAACTCTTAAAATATTTTGCGTAGTTGTTTCTCCGCTAAAATGTCCTCCAGCTGGTCCATCATGAAGTTGAACCAACACTCTATCTGCATCTAGTTTTTCAAGACATCTTAGAAACACGTTATCATAATTTTTTTTTCTAAAAAGTGCTCCATGAATCAATTTATATTTAGCTAATTTCAATCTTGAATCTCTTCTTTTCTTAGGCTCTAAAGATTTAGGAGAAGAACCATGATTCAAATAGTATTTAATATCATTATACCATGAAAAAGTAGGTGCGGGTACATACAAGACATCATTGCTCACATCAAGTTCATTTTTCTAGCCACTTACCTGAGAATTTTCTAAATCAACTACTAATTTGCACAAACCTTGTCCTCTTACAATCTTTGTTGGCTTAATTTTCAAGTCATATTCCTGAAGTGTGGTCATCCAATTTTCTCTTTTACCACCCAAGTCTTTTTGAACTAACAAGTTCTTGACTTAAGGATGAGGTACAATGACCTTCGTATGTGATTTCAACAGACAAGGGTGGAAATGTTTTACTGCCTTTAAGACAACATACTCATGTTTATCAATGTCAAGATAATTCAAGTCTGCACCTTGTAAACCGAAACTCATGAAAGATATGGGGATTTCAGAACCTTCAACATTTTATTGAGTTAAAACAACTGCATAAGAAACATCACATGCAAAAGTATACAAAATAAAATCTTTTTTAAAATTTGGACTCATTAAAGAATGAGCTTGGAAAATTGCTTCTTTAATATTTACAAAATCCTCCCTTTATTTTTCATCCCATCTAAACATGGAGTCCTGTTTAATCATATCCTATAATGGTTTAACAATTTCAGCGAAGTTGGGGACAAATCTTTTTACAAAATTAATTGTCCCCAAAAAGGATTGCATGTTCTTTTTATTATGAGGAAAATAAATTTGTGAAATAGCTTTGGTTCTTCCAAGATCTATTACAATCGCAAGTTTAGAAACAACGAAACCTAAGAATTTTCCTTATGTAACTGCACAAATGGTCTTTTTAGGATTTAAGGAAATTCCATATCTCCTACATCGATCAAAGATTTGTCTCAAAAGATGAACATGTTCACTTCAGTCTCTAGAATAAACTGTAATTTCATCGAGATAAACAATCATGGATTTGTTTATAAGACCTCTAAAAGCAATGCCCATAGCTCTTTGGAAAGTAGCTCCGACATTGATTAATCCAAAAGGCATTTTTTGGTATGGATAGGTTCCCCACTTGGTTCTAAAGGTAGTTTTAATCTAATCTGATTGTGACACCAAGAGCTGATTATAACCAGAGAATCTATCTAATAAGGAAAACATTTCAACTCCAACAACCTCTTGTAAATTTTGTTCCATTGGAGGAACGAGGTAATTATGCTTTTCCAAAGATTTCTTCAAATTTCAGAAATCGAAACAAATCCTAATATCCCCATTCTTTTTTCTAACTGGAACTAAATTGGAAACCCATTTTGAATGTTTGATCAGGAAAATAATTTTAGCCCGCAACAATTTATTTAATTCTTTCTTGATTTGTTGTTCAATATTAGGATGATTTTTTCTAAGCTTTTGTTGTGCAGGTTTAGCATCGCTTCTAGTAGGAATGACACGTTGGATGATTTTTGTGTCATAGACTTTGAGATCGTCATAAGTCCATGCAAAAATGTCCTTATATTCCTTAAATTTTTTTGTGAAAGCATTTCTCTCCGAAGGAGAGCAATTTATTCCCAGATTGATATTTTGGGGATTTTGTTCAGCTCCTGGATTTATTGTTTCATATTGCATCAAGGAACTGTTGGTCTTACAATTTGTTCTATTTTTTAATTTATCTTGTAAATCATAGAATTTTTCTAAATTGATTACATTTTTTGGGATACCATTTTCTGGAAAAAAAAATACATTACCTGAAGATGCTTCATTTATTTCCCGATCATGTTGATCCTCATCAATAATAGAATCTTTAGAGGTTCCTTCTTGTGTCAAAAACTTAATGAGCTGATCATCATCATCAAACACGCTTCAATTTGTAATGTTATCGGGGACCGAAGGTCTAAAAATTAGTTCAACCAAAAATTTATTTGGAGAAAAATCTTCTAAAGGAATCAATCTGGAAGCAACATTAGCTAACAAATCAACTTCAAAATTTAATGCTCGAGGTACAGAGATAATATCGAAAGCTTCAAAATTATCAATTAAGTTCATTACCTCACAGTGGTAGTTTTTTAGGCGATTAGAAACACAATGAATCATATTCTTTACTTGTTTGATTACAATTTCAGAATCACCAACCACTCTTATTCCTTTTATTTTTAAATCAATTCCTTTTCTGAGGCCTTGAATAAGAGCCTCATATTCTGCAACATTATTTGTACAATCGAATTCAAGTCTACATGCCATCGGTGTTTTATTTCCTGAACGATCAATGAGAACACAACCTGCACCTACACCTACACCTGCACCTTCATTAGATTTAGGACCATCAAAATACATTGTCCAACACTATTTTTTCTTTATAAAATCAACTTTTTCCACCTTCGAATTGTTAGAGTGTGAAACTTGTGTAACATGCAAGATTTCAGAATGCAAACTTGTTTCAGTAAAAGGTGAAGGCTCAGTGGAAAAATTGCAGAAAAATGAATCTATGAAATTTGTTTCCAACACAGAATCTGCAAACATGATTGGTTCATTAGGATCATTTAAATCTGTAACATTGTGCTTCATATGGTGTTCTCGTTCTAATTTTATTTGATTGGGTCGGCCATTAATAGGTAACCAAATATGTGACCAATCGATTGAGAAGTATCCATGTAGTTTTTCTGATCAATCCCTACTTATAAGTAAGCCATAAGCTTCAGGGATGTCTACAACTATGATATCAATGGTTTGATGAAATTTTGGATTTGAGGATAGCCCGATGTAAACCTTTTTTAGTTCCCCTAAGACCTTTACACTTCTGTCTAATTGTACTATTTGTATAGAAGATTTTTTGGGTTCTATGTTCAATTTCTTGCATATCGAATAGGGCATGGCATTAGAAGATTCCCTTTAATCAACAAGAAAATTATGTACATTCTAATTAAAAATATCAGAAGTCAAGAGAAAAGGAGGAGTATGTGAACCAAATTTTCCTCTAATTAAAGCAACATTCACATTGGAAGAAAATTTTTCGGATGATTTTTCTTTTTCAGATTTCGATTGCAAGGCTTGAATTAACTTATTTTTTTGTTGAGTTATTTTAGACAATTCAAAAAGAGAAATATCATCTCTCATTTTCTTCATGTCTTCCACAAGATCATATTCTAAAACATCTGAAACAAAATACAATTTGATTTGAGAATAATTTACATTGTTTGAAAACACTTTATATTTTGCAGGAGAAAGAGAAGTTGTCGTTTCAGAAGTGAAGGGGATACCTTTACTTATGGTTTGAGTAATACAAATTTCTTTTGATCTTTCTTCATCATCATTAGTTATCCCACGAATGATGTCCCAAAAGAGATTGATTGATGACTCATTATTCTGATCGTATGTTTTTTCGTCTTGTCATGATGATCTTTCTTCATTTTCTTCCATTACAACACAAACTTTAAACATATTAACAAATGTTGGGCAATTTCCTTCAGAATGATTAGCTAGTTTTTGAATCATTCTATGAAGACCATCCATATAAAATGTTTCTTTATCCTTCTTTTCATCAGTTATTTTGATTACATCTTGTTTCCTGGCTAGTTGAAAAATTATTTTTTCTTCAGATGGAGTTGTATTGGCAACACATAACATTTCTAGCTCTACCTCTAGGGTTTCCTGGAAAACTTCTATTAGAGTTGTATTTTTTTTTTCTCTTTTAACGAAAATAACAATAGAAGATGGCAAGGATGAAGTATAAAATTTGATAATTACATTTCCTAGAGGCCTATAATTTATTCTAGGATCTTATTCATTAATGTTAAGAATATTTGATTGAAATCTTTAATTTTTTCTTTAGGATCCATTTTTATTCTTGATAATTCTAAAACTAAAATGGTCGGAGTTTTGTCCTCACCAAACTTTTTCATGAAAGCAATTTCAAAATCATTCTAATTTGTGATTGATCCTTGTGGTAGTGCAAAATACCACGTAGAAGATTTTCCTTCGAAAGTATATGGGAAAAGCCAACATGCGACATGTTCATATTACACACATTTTAAATTAATTGCTAACATAAATTTACTGAATATCATGAATACCATGAATATCACCAGGAACTGCAACAACTCCTCCAATGAGCCAAGGTCGCATAGGTACCCCAACCATTCTTCTACCTTGAGGTTCTTTAGGACTCATTGGAGGAGTTTGTCTAGGACTTCTTGGTGGCGAAGGTGGTTAGGATCCAATAGGAGTGTGAGGTGGAATCTGTGGTGGAGATGGGGGTTTACCTGACCCTAACTGATATGGGAAATAGATCAAATAATCACTAGGATCTTCAGATCCCCTTAATATATTCAAGATTTGACACAAAGGGTTAGAGAAAAGAGTTAATTCACTATCCTTGTATTTCTTTGATTGTTTAGTTCTTTTTGGGATGGTGAATTCAATAAGAGGTCCTTACTATGTGCTCTAGTTAATACCCTTGATAATTGAAGTTGTGGATTAATAATAGTGATTTATTCAAAAATAGAAGAATAAATAGGCTCAGTTTAAGATGATGACACATGGTTGAATTGAGATTCAACTTCTTGTGGAATTTCTAAAATTTCAGGTGAATTGGACACCAAAGCTTGTTTAAGAGATGAAGTTCCACTAGCAGATTTAGGAATTATCTTGGGAGGTGTTTTGGTTCAATATGATTGCAATGGCTTACCCCCACGAGATGATTTACCAACCATGCATATCACTTGGCCCTCCTTCTAGCGCCAATTGTTGACATGCAGAAATATTCCCTCCTACAACAAGGGATAACTACCCAATCACAATTCCCAATTAGACCTATTTTTGTTTCGGATGGTAGTTTCCAACAGATTTAGTGGGCTCAGTTTGCCACTTAACAATTTTTCTCTCCGAAAAGAGACTTAATCATTTAAGTCGAGATTTAAATGATCCTAATCTTGTTGAAAAGAAATATTAACTACAGATTCTATCTCATGAATAAGAGAAAATTTAACATGTATAGATGATGAAGTTTGATTCTTAAAGCATTTAGAAAGAATTCCTTGCTCCAAGAATAATTAAAACACACTAACAACTTTACCTAAGAATAGGTATGAAATATTAACATCTATTCTTTAATGATAACTCAAAATAACCAAATGTAAATACACCAATTAATATGAATGAGTTATCAAATTTATCAATTTACTAACAACCCTCTCAAAGAATTGGATGGTTGCCAAACAAATTCAAAGGGCTAATACATATCAAGCACAAATGAAAGATAAAATGACAAATATAAGAGAAGGAATCCTCTTAGCTTTATCAACTTTTTCTAAGAATGCTTCAATCGTTCACATGAACTTATAAAAATAATCATCCATGAAACAAAAGATTTAAACTTGATATAAGAAGAAAAGTATCAGAGAAGTTACAATAGTTGAAAGAGAAAGAAGGTTTATCAACATAAAACATGAATGCAAATGTTACTAATTTCTCTTTATTTAAATATATAACATCTCTGTTTTTCAAGATTGAAACAAAACTTGCCGAGAACAAAAAAAACTCTATTTAAAATCAAGAAATTTTCTAAAAGAGAGAGACAAAATATAAAAAAGGTTCTTTTGCAAATAAATACCAAAATGACTCCAATATCCTAGTCCCTGGTTGTGGTGAGAATTCTCCCCCCACGGATAGGTTGAGTTCCCCTCACTTGGGTTTCCTACAAGTGAGACAACCTCTAACAAATGGACACTAATATACTCCTAACAAACCATTCTGTTTTCTTGCGGGAGGGTTAAGAGAGAAAGAGAAGAGGTGTGTGTACCTGATTTCTGACGTTTGTCCTCGCTGCTTCAACAGTTGAGCTCGAATCCACACAACTCCTTCGTGAGGTAAATCTTGCAATAACAAAAGAACCTTCTCCTCCTACTATCTATGATTGAATAATAGAAACCCTACCTATTGATAACTTAGACAAAGTGATCAAAGTAACAAGAAATGAATGAGAGAATATAAGAGAAATAGGCCAAGTTCTTATATTAATGAACGCATGAAGCTTACAACCTAATGTTGATGCTGCAATCCTTCAAGCTCCTTTCTTCATCCCTTGAACATGAATTCAACTTAGCTTCTTCACAAAGGTTTGGCTCTCTTTCACGAGAACATAGGTTTGGTATGATTTCCTTCCATCCCCTCTCACTCTGAAATGGTCTGGTTATATAGATTCATGGGAGCCCAACCACTTAGGATAAATTAGGGACTTGGTTAAGGAAATAATTATTCTTGGTAAAGGATGAATTATATTCATGGTTATTCTTTCTCCCAAGATAGGATTGAGAGAGGCTCGAATTATATGTTGATGAAAACAAGAAAACAAACCAAGAACCATCCATAAAGTCCTCAAAAGATGCCCCTAGATTCATGGGATTTGACCAAATCTGCATGGTCTCTCCCCTATAAGGGCAGACAGAGCGACCCAGTTGCCCCCCTAACACTATGTCAAGGCGATAGTCACTCCCCAAGAGTGGGGAAGGGGGAGACTATGGTAAAAAAGGTCTAGAAAGACAAGGGGGAAAGTGAGATTTCGACCCTCAAATGATGTTTTTCTTCCTCCAACTTCACAAGGGATCATGGCTTGTGACTTTTGCATGGTAAGAAGGTTGGAATACTTAGGAAAGCGTGACACTTGTGCCAGGACACTATTCCATTGCAACCACGACGCTTAGGGTGAGGTGTCAGTAGTACAACACTTAGCAAAGGGAAATGCAACACTTAGCTAGGTATGAAAAAATGGCGTATAACATTGTGTTGACGGGAAAATTTGACCTACCGTCAATTGGAAGAATAGATCCAGACCGGGGTTGTCTAAATAACCCAAGCCGTTTGGTGTAACCTATTCTGATGGGTTTAATGGCTTCATTAGCCAACTAGGGTCCTAAAACAAGGAAAATAAATAAACTAACTAATGTTAAAACTATAATAATATATAAACTTTAATCTAATTATTTACAAATACATTCAACATAAAGATAAATATGAACATGCCGTTATGTACAAAGTAATTATAGATTGCAAGTTTTTAGTGGATACCTTGCAAAATCAATGTTTGGTAACTGTTTTCAAAAGTAGATAAAGAAAGCACATTTTTTATTTTTTCTATTTTCTAATCATAAATCTAAGAAATTAAATAAAATATGTTATGAAGCAAGGATACAGTGATGGTCAAAGCCAATCTAAAATTGTCATGTTTCGCTAATAAGTAAAATAACATAAATTAAATGGAAATAAAGCTAACCTGAGATTAGTTTCATACTGTGTCTATGTCTCTGTGCGATCCAAAACTCCAGTTGTCTCGCCTGTAAGAGAAATCTATGACAGGCTTGCCCTAATGCCTTCCGAATAAACTCCAGGTGTTTGTTGACAACTAGGATATGAGAACAAAAAGGTAGACATGTATGTACAATGATCTTATAATTATGAATGATTACAATAACATAAATCTTAATGTAAAGCATTCATTTTTATCAATCAACTAAACATCAAACGTAAATCATGATATTAAAATTGATATAATGATCACAGTGATAATATGTGAAACAACAAGTTATAGACAAAATTTAAAGGCATTCAATAAAATGAAATATCATGTGCTAAAGAGGCTAAAGCTGTGTAACATATCAATATCTCATAATATAAAAGGTAAAATATAGATGGAACAATGTCACATCGGTCTAAATCCAACATGCGAACTGCTTGTCCATATAGTTCTGAGGATTACATGCCTATAACTTGTTCTAGCCAATATGTCCTTTACTTACAAAATGAACAGTATTTAAAGTGTCATGAGATCACATTCTCCTATCTCACAGGATAGAGTAGGATCTCATAGAATAAAAAATATTGCAAAAATAGTGGGTTGGGGAGCCACTTATAATAGAGTTGGTTTTAATCAAAGATAGATCAAAGTTTTTACAAAACAAACAAAAAAGAAACTACTAATCATGCATGATTGAATATGTTTCCTCCAAATGATCAGCCACATAATCTCCTATTTCCTGAACAAACAAAATAAATTTAATTAAGTCATAAAATTACTCATAACTAATTTCTAAGTTTTATTAAAAGAGACTTGGCTACAGAATCGAAGATTCTGTAGCTAGTCTTAATTTAGAAAATAAAATTAGATTTTAATCGACTTATATTTTGTGTAGCCAGTATTAATTTAGAAAATAAAATTAGATTTTAAATCGACTTATTTCAAAATAGATAACAGGAATAAAACAAGAGGAAAAACTGTTTTACCATTTAAAAATTGACTAAAGATGGGCCAGGTAGTTCAGAATTTATTATCGCCTTTACATTGGTTGCATTTTTTATTACTATGTTTCTTGATGTCTTGATGCGTTTAGTTTTCCTCTCTGTGTGCGCCTTGAGGTCACGATTTTCTTCCCTCAACAAATCATTTTGAGCAGTAAGCGATTTAATTCGGGCCTGAAGGACAAGGACATCGGTGTAATGTCGCTCGATCCAATGGAAACATACATCACACTATACAGGCTAGATGGGAGGTCGATGAAGTGCACAGTCAAATAGGGTTGTATCGATCTTACTTGCTATTTGCTTTTGATCAGGCCTAATACTGGAGAACCCCTCTTTACCTTTGAGGCACGGTGGAAAATTTGTCACAAAATCACGAGGTTCAATCAGAACAATAACTTTCTTCCTGTGACCCTGAGATTTTGGGTCTTCTAAAACTAGAAAATATTTGATCTCAGGATCCGAACACTCATTGATCTCGATCGGACCGATCGAGCTCAGATGAGTGTCGGATCAGTTCCTTAGCTTCCTTGAAATTTGGCGACCTTCCCTTTTATTTTTGAAACCTAAGTCTGTGCATTTCTTGTTTGTTCCTTTGTGAGGTTTCTCAACATCCAGATTAATAATAACATTCAGGCTAGCATCAATTTCAGGTACAAGAGGGTCAATTACCTTCAGTTCAATAGTCCCTTGCTCAGAAAATCCTGTAGGTGAAGACTTAATTGGCATCCCTGCATTTGAAGGGTTTCTGTCGGTAAAGTTTGGTCTATCAATTGAAATACCGAACTAGTCTTTAATCAATGGCTCGTCTAAGTTAGGGTTCACTGTAGGAACAGTCTGGGCAAAACCATTCCTTATCAGAAAATTCTCCCAACAATCACCTACGGTTGACAAGTGATGCATCAACAAAATCTTAACCAATCCATGATGGAACAAGCTTGAATCAACACTTTGTCTTTTATATCTTTTGGACATTTTATAGAGACTTCTTAAAAAATAAAATGCATATCTAAATCAAAACCAATGAAATGCATGAGTAACTAGATATGGTAGAGGAAGACCAATCCATAGCGACCCTCACACGTCACGAACTGCTTGAGTATTAATAACAAGCTATGCCACCTAGGTTTAACCAGGGAGATAGAAATACCTTTTTCACAATAGTTGATCTTTCGGGATGTCATAAACAGGCTCCATGATACTCCTTCAATTCAGACATTTTTGAACCATTTCTCACCCTTCGATGGAAGCCCTATTGCTTCGCTCACAAACTCCTCGGTCAACCCTAACTGTGTGTCCCCAATTTTTGCTCTGCAACCATTGAAGGTCTGCGCAAAAGCCTTCGCCACCTGAAGGTTATAGCCTTCAAATATTTTAAGGAAAACATCCCAGCTGTGGCTTTTAATATCCTCAACTGCATCGTCATGAGAAAGTAAAGCCCGACATCCATTTGGCTCCAGGTGAATGACAGGCGCCATGACAAATATAACGAGAAGACAACAGGGATGAATCTGGATAGTCTTAGGTTTGAATCGCGGGAGCAACATGAATAAGTCCGAATGGTGAGTGGAGACACAAAACAAAACATAACCTGTGTGTTATCATAGCACAGATAGTGGGAGTAAACCAGGGGTTTGATTGCGATCTTTACCATTCCTTGTGATGAGAGCCAAACATACAGAGTACCGAAACCCTATGCGCGTAATGAATGGGTCATTAATACATTAAGCCAAGAATGTGAGGTAAGGACGCGAGTACAACGAGTATGTATTCATTTGTATGACTATTGGTACGACCATTGAATTCATGACAAGACTATCAAACAAATATCAAGGCTCTTCACAAATCGAATCACAAACTATCAAACCATATCAGACCATATTGAGACCCAAAACATCGAAAATAGGTCATTCAAACATTAGATTTAGATTTGATATAAGTATGGTGACATTTACATAGATGCACTCTAAGGCACAAAAAATGATAACACCAAGCTAGGTTTTTATGTTTAATTCATGGTTACAATCATGAATTAAACATAAAACAAAAACAAAAACGCAAACAAAAAGAATTTAATAACCAAGGATTTTGACCATCAATCACTTCGAGACCCTTAAAAATGTTTACAAAAATGGGGTGATGGCAGCTACATAAAAATGTAGTTCCTTTCAATTGTGCGAAAACAATCAAAATCATGTGTGGCTGCCAACAATGGCGATGTACTAGGCGAAGCAATTATCTCTGCATCACCAAAATTTTCATGTTGGGATGAGTCAGAAAAAATGAAGATTAGAGAAACAATTTACAACAAATCAAGCATTTGGATCAAAACTCAGGAAACAACATAGTCCAGCATCAGATGTGTTTCTGTAAAAAATGTAATCTGGTATCAAATCTAGATTACGAGCGAAACAATGTTTTTAGGAAACCAACTCTGATACTGTTGACATGGCCACTGCTTCCAGGAGATGTCCATAGACTTGGCAGGGATGTCATTTAACCCACTCTAACACCTCTATCATGTCCAAAAGTCGTCCATTCATGATAAAGAACATCTTTATTCTTGGATTAATTTAAAAGACATACCTGATAATTTTCTTAAACCCGACATTGCTTTGCTGCCAGCGGGCCTGTTCAGTACCTCGATGAAGTTGCCTTGGTATCATGGATGCATTTACCCACTGCCAGCAGACCTGTTCAGTGTCCCGACGAGTTTACAAACACTTCCCACACCTTGGAGTGCTTTCAACTATCTAGAACAAATTTGCAGAAACTTTATGATATTCAAGAGAGCGGGGTGACACTATAAATTTCAGATTTTGAAACACATAATTTGATCTTTTACAATTCATCTATTTATTTAATGATCTTCACCATGATCTGAACACTTAGATTCCTGTTAAGAAACCATCTCAAGGACAAGAATGTATAATTGAGTTGTTTTCTTAAAAACAGGGACAACGTTAAGAGATTTATTAATGATAATCACATCCTCTTGAGATTTTGAAAAGAAACCAACAACAATGTTTTGAGCAGGGACTTTCTTCTGCTGATATGAGTTTTACAGCGCGATGCTTTGAAAAACCATCAGTTGTTGCTCTTGAATAAAATTTCTGATTTTCCTTCCATAAATCAAATGGTGACACAGATATAATTATTCAGAAACAAACCAAAAACAATCAAAATGAAAAGAACCAAAATAAAAAACAGAAAATAAAATCAAAACAAAAATATGTACAAAGAAGTGAATCTGGAATCATCAAGAAAAATACCTTTTGAGAGCTTGGCCATTCACTGGGAAAGTGTCTGGCTGTCCCTCCAAATTGTGCAGACGAAAAGAGCTGGGACCTAATTTTTCAGAAATTACGAATGGTCCTAACCAAAGATTCTGGAACTTGGTGTGTTCCCCATTTCCCTCATGAGATTTGTCCCACTTGAGAACCAAATCTCCTACTTCAAAATTCCTATCTGAAGAAGACTTTGAATCAAACCAGTTTTTTACAATTTGCTGGTGCTGATCCAATTTCTTATTGGCTTGTGCCCTTACTTCCTCTAGTTTTAACAAGGCATTTATTCGACTTTCCAGGGGAGGGCACTTCTCCTCTTGAACTTTCTGCAATAGTTGCAGAGAAGGAAGCAAAACATGTGGTGGGAGAATTGTTTCTCTTCCGTAGATGAGAAAGAAAGGGGAATTAACAAAAGAGGCTTTTGGTGTCACCCTATCGGCCCAAAGTGCATTATACAGTGCATTGTGCTAGTTCTTATGATTCTCTGAAACTGTCCTCTTAATGATTTTGATTAAATTTTTGTTTGTTGATTCTGCTAGACCATTTTCTTGAGGGTAGTAGCTGGCATAATATTTCAGTTTAATCCCTTTTTCCAAGGCAAAGACATTCATATCGAGGGATGAAAAGTAGGAGGCGTTATCAAAGACCAAACATTCGGAAGTGCCAAATCAGGTGATGATATGAGAATTGAGGAAAGATACTACCTGATTTATGTTTACCACTTTTAAGGGTGCAGCTTGAAACCATCTGGTAAAATAATCCGTTGCTGTAATGATATACTTGTGCTGCTGTGAAGAAGAAGGGTTAATTGGTCCTATGATGTCAAGACCCCATTATCTACAGTGACAGGCTGCAAAGGAAATGCTACATTTTTCACCCGTCCTGCAACCTTTTGACAAATTATACATTTACGACACATCGCGTGGGCATCTTTAAACAAAGTGGGCTAATAGTACCGAACTCTTAACACTTTGTGAGCAGTGGTGTCTCCACCGAAGTGAACATCGACTTCACCTGCATGAAGTTCAGATAATACTTTTTCTGATTCTTCCTTTTCTAAACAACGGATAAGAACACTGTCAAAATTCTTTCGAAATAATACATCATTTATTAACTGGAAAGATGCAGATTTTTGCCTGAGTGATCTTCTATTTTTAGGATAAAGATAGCGAGAAGTAGATCCATGTGTCAAATAAAATTTAATGTTCTCATACCAAGAGTTAGCAACAACTTATGCACATTTGATCTGTTTTTGGTTATGCTGATTTACAGTTAAGATGTTGATTTGACCTTCCTGTTCTTTAACTGAATCAACCACTATTTTACACAGGCCCTGACCTCTAACGTTCTGTGCAGGGGTTATTTCGAGGTCATATTCGTGTAACGACATCATCCAATTTTCCCTTTTCTCGCCCAGTTCTTTTTGTACTAACATATTTCTTACAGTTGGGTAAGGAACAATAACTTTGGTTCTGGATTTCAACAGGTATGATCATAAGTGTTTCACTGCTTTAAAAACAACATATGCCTGTTGATCTACTGTTGGGTAGTTAACATCTGCTCCTTTGAAGGCTGAGCTCATGAAGGCAATAGGTATGTCATTGCTTTCAACATTTTTCTGCGTTAACACAACAACATAAGATTGGTCAGACGCAAAAGTGTAAAGAGTGAAATCCTGAGAAAAATCGAGACTCATCAAGGAAGGAGCTTCTACTATCTATTTTCTAATGGAGTCAAAAGCTTGACTTTCTTGCGGTCCCCAACGATACATAACATTATTTTTAATTAAATTTTGTAATGGTCTTACCATTTCTGAGAAACTTGGGACAAATCTTCTGACGAAATTAATCTTGCCCAAAAAGGACTGCATGGCTTTTTTGGAAGAGGGAGGGGAGAGTTTAGCAATAGCTTGGGTTCTTTCAGGGTCAATAATCATTCCATCTTTAGACACTATAAACCCAAGTAGTTTTCATTGATATACTGCAAAGACTGATTTCTTAGGGTTGAGAGATATACCGAACTTGCGACATCGTTCCAGGACAACCCTGAGGTGAGACAAGTGATCTTTCTTGTTTTTAGAGAAGATGATAACATCATCAAGATAGACCATGACTGGTTGGTTTATGTAACCATGAAAAACAATGTCCACTGGTCTCTGGAAAGTGGCGCCGACATTTATAAGTCCGAATGGCATATTCCTCAATTTCTGCTAAAAAGGATGAGTCCGGGGTTTCATGGGGATGATATGTTGTATGATGTTAGGGTCGAATGTTTTCAAGTCATCATAGGTCCAAGAAAAAACATCTTTAAATTCTTTAAACAATTTTATGAAAGCAAATCATTCTTGTTCGGAGCATCCCATTCCTAGATTAATATTTTGAGGATTATCCTTTGTTCCTAAATTAACCGACTCATAAATCAAAGAAGAACTGTTCGTCTTACAATTAAATGTCCCTCTGAATTTATCATGCAAGTCATAAAAATTCTCTAGTCTTACAACAAATCTGGGGATAGAGTTTACCAGATCAGATGTCGATTCAGGAGATCTAGGATATGATATTACCGTGAATTTTTAGAGGTTCTCATCGTGAGTTCCTTCATCAATGATTGCGCCTTGGAAGGTGTCTTCCATATGCAGGAAGTTGATGATCTGTTGGTCATCATCGAAGACTCTCCAATTGGTGATGTTGTCCGGGATCGACGACCTGAATATCAATTCAATCGAAAACGCATTAGGAGAAATACCTTCTGCGCGCAATAATTTAGAAGCGACATTAGCCAATAAATCACCCTCCGAATTACTTAGTCTAGGAATGGAGTTTATGTTAAATGATGATTTTTTTTTTATTAAACTCCATACCTCAGTTTGGTAGCTTTTTAGATGTAGTGATAAGCAATGTATGGTGTTTCTTACCTGCCTAACCACGATTTCTGAATCACTAAATACCATTAAATTTCACACGTCCATATCCAAAGCTTTCCTAAGCCCTTGTAGAAGTGGTTCGTATTTGACGGTGTTATTAATGCACTCGAACTCTAGCCGACAGGAAATAAAAGTCTTATTACCTGCAGGATCAATGAGTACACATCCTGCACCGGCTCCTTCTTTGGATTTAGATTCGTCAAAGTATAATGACCAAATTTGAGCTTCGTCAGCAGTGTTTGGCACACTTGGAAAGGTTGGTGTCTGAGTATAGGTCATAACTTCTAATTGTTGTCCAGGATCAGTGATAGGAGAGATTTTGGTCATGAAGTTACCAAAGAAGGTATTCATTCCCTTCATTTCAAATGAATTAGCAGATGCAGTGAAAGGTTCGTTTGCATCATTTAGATCCATTACAGTGTGTTTAAGATAACGTTCTTTGTTTATCCTAATTCTATTGGGTTGTCCATTTTATGGCAGCCACAAATGAGACCAATCTGTAGCAAAGTAACAATGTAGCTGCTTGGACTAGTCCCTGCTTAAAAACAAACCATAGACTTTAGGGATATCAACAACAATAATGTCAATTATCTGATGAACCTTAGGATTGGAAGATAATCTAACTAGAACATTCTTAAGCTTATCGATTACCTTAACGTTACTTTGGTCAAGATGAATGATTTTGAGATCAGAAGGTCTAACTTATGCATTAATTTTTTGACAAACAGATAGAGGCATCACGTTTGACGATGCACCGGAATCGACCATACAATTATGTACATTCCTATTGAAAATTTCAAAGGTTAACAAAAAAGGCGGGACATTTTTCCGGGTGTTGACAACAGAAATCCGCTAATTTTTAATTGTTGTCCCTAAAACAGTTTTATCTACATTTGTTACAGTTTTTTAAGCTAAATCCCTTTTATCTGGAAGTTCAGATGTCATTTTAGGTGGGATGTTTTTGGCTGTTTTTGAACCAATTTCTATCGTTTTCTTGTTGCTAGGATCACTATTTTTACTGTTTTCAGTGATACTTTGAAGCATTTCCTGCAAAATAAGGGGAAATTTCAGCAGCTCAAAAACACAAATATTAGCCCTTAGTTTTTTCAGATCTTCAATTAAATCGTACTCTAAAACATGGGTTGCTAAACTTTGTTTTATTTCAGCTTGCTTTGACTTTTTTGGAAGCACATTACTACTCACTTCAGAAGAAGGTTTGTTTTGTGTTTTTCTTCTCGTGTTGTAGGGGTGAACAATTTCAAAATTTGCTTGGAAGATACTATTCGAGAAGTGACCGAAAATGTTTGAAGATGGTTCCTCCTCTTCCGGTACTTCTTCCTCAGCTACGTCTTTAGAAATTTCAGGAGGGACATAAGCAAAATTATCATGTGCTTCTAAGATGGTTTGCAAAGCGTACTATAAACTCTCAAAATTTAGACCTTCAATGGTCAGGTTTGGCCGGTTGAGAGGGAATGGTTTTCTGAAAGGAGGTTTAAAACTTCCTTTGTTTGTGGATGCCTCCTCGACTGATCTCTTCAAGTCCATGACCTGATTGGACAGTTTTTGGAAAGCTTTCTGCAAGCTTTCTAAGTCTATGGTTTCTTGTTGACTTTTAGTTTGAGGGGGTCTAACAAGGATCTCTATTTTCTTTTCAGAGGCATAAACTGTTTCAGCTTCACTATTGAGATTGTCTTTTAAGCTTAATATATCCTTTTCAATTTGGCTAGCCTCCTCAAAGGCTTATAATAATGCGTTCTTCTGAGACCTTTTGACCCAAATTGATATATTATTATGTAGAGATTTGGTGTAATATGCGACAATTAGGCTTTCAACAGGCATTGAATCTGCAGGGATTTTATTCTTTAAAGTAAGAAATCTTTGGTTGAAGTCTTTCACTTTTTCTTTGGGATTCATTTTTAGGATGGATAGTTACATAACCAAAACTTCTGGTGATTTATCATCACCGAATTTCTCCAAGAAACAAGTTTCAAACTTGTCCCAAGAAACAATGGTTTGGGGCTGTTGAGCGAAATACCATGTGGAGGCATTTCCCTCAAAAGTACAAGGGAATAATCAACATACTACATCTTCGTGTTCTACACTCTGGAGTTTAATGGCCAACATAAAATTTTTGATGTGGTCTTCAGCATATTGTTTGGAATCCAGATCGAATTTGGGTAACCATTTCTCCAGATGTTTTGGTAATGGGTGTTGAGGTCTGGGTACAACCATGGCATCTTGATCGAGCCAAGGTCTGATGGGATTGTTTTGGTTTTCCATGGGCATTGGTGGTGTCAAAAGCTGTGATGGTACTGATGAGGATCTGCCTTCGTCTGAAGACACTCCTCCTAAAGAGGATGGGGATGAATTAGGTGGGGAAGGTGGAATACCGGATCCCCCGGCTCCAAGGATAGGCGTTTCGGTAGGATTGGTAGTATGTTCACCTAACGAGTTTGGGAGCAGACCAGTGCCTTGCAGTTGTTCTCGGATATCTGAAAAATCAAGGGGTTGATTAAGTGGCCTACCAGGTTGTCTGATACGGGCTAAGGCACTCTGTGTTTTTATGAGTGATTGACGAAAAATTTCTTGGACGTTGGCCCCTTGAGGAACTGGTGTTACTGGTTCAATGAGAATATCGGGGTTATCGTTTGAGGTAGTTGCTATTTCAAGTGTAACGTTATTGTCTGAGCAACTACGCGTTACAATAGGCGACCAAGTATGTGGGGGAAGAGTCTTGTGACCTCCACGTGCAATCAATTGAATTCAGGCCCTCCTTCTAGCGGCATTTGTTGACGGGAAAATTTGACCTGCTGTCAATTGGAAGAATAGATCCAGACCGAGGTTGTCTAAATAACCCAAGCCATTTGGTGTAACCTATTCTGACGGGTTTAATCGCTCCGTTAGCCAACTGGGGTCCTAAAACAAGGAAAATAAATAAACTAACTAATGCTAAAACTATAATAATATATAAACTTTAATCTAATTATTTACAAATACATTCAATAGAAAGATAAATATGAACATGCTGTTATGTACAAAGTAATTACAAATTGCAAGTTTTTAGTGGATACCTTGCAAAATCAATGTTTGGTAACTGTTTTCAAAAGTAGATAAAGAAAGAACTTTTTTTATATTTTTTGTTTTCTAATCATAAATCTAAGCACTTAAATAAAATATGTTATAAAGTAAGGATAGAGTGATGGTCAAAGCCAATCTAAAACTGTCATGTTTCGCTAATAAGTAAAATAAAAAAATTTAAATGGAAATAAAGCTAACCCGAGATTAGTTTAATACTGTGTCTATGTCTTTGTGCGATCCAAAACTCCAGCTGTCTCGCCTGTATGAGAAATCTATGACAGGCTTGCCCTAATGCCTTTCGAATAAACTCCAGGTGTTTGTTCACAACTAGGATATGAGAACAAAAAGGTAGACATGTATGTACAATGATCTTATAATTATGAATGATCACAATAACATAAATCTTAATGTAAAACATTCATTTTATCAATCAACTAAACATCAAACGTAAATCATGATATTAAAATTGATATAATGATCACAGTGATAATATGTGAAACAACAAGTTATAGACAAAATTTAAAGGCATTCAATAAAATGAAATATCATATGCTAAAGAGGCTAAAGCTGTGTAACATATCCATATCTCATAATATAAAAGGTAAAACATAGATGGAACAATGTCACATCGGTCTAAAGCCAAAATGCTAACTGCTTGCCCATATAGTTTTGAGGATTACATGCCTATAACCTATTCCAGCCAAGATGTCCTTTACTTACAAAATGAACAGTATTTAAAGTATCCCGAGATTACATTCTCCTATCTCACAGGATAGAGTAGGATTTCATAGAATAAAAAATATTGAAAAAATGGTGGGTCGGGGAGCCACTTATAACATAGTTGGTTTTAATCAAAGATAGATCAAAGTTTTTACAAAACAAACAAAAAAAGAAACTACTAATCATTTAGATGCATGATCGAATATGTTTCCTCCAAATGATCAGCCACATAATCTCCTATTTCCTGAACAAACAAAACAAATTTAATTAAGTCATAAAATTACTCATAACTAATTTCTAATTTTTATTAAAAGAGACTTGGCTACAGAATCAAAGATTCTGTAGTGAGTCTTAATTTAGCAAATCAAATCAGATTTTAAATCGACTTATTTCAAAATAGATAACATGAATAAAATAAGAGGAAAAATTGTTTTACCATTTAAAAATTGACTAAATATGGGTGTTGGCCCTTGACCAAGTTTTGGGAGATCCTTGGTCAAGTTTGACCTATTTTGGGACTTCGACAACCTGTCGAAGGAGTAGCACAAAATGAAGCAGAGATTGCGGGATCTCCGCCCCTTTTTCCTTTTTGGGGTTTGGGATTATGTAATGGGTATGGGATATCGTCCCATGGGTTTACCCATGTTTAGGCCTATTTTGTAAAGTATAAATAGATGTCTAGGCAATGCAAGGAGGGGCATCTATGAGAATTTAGGCCAATGTGATAGGTGCTAGTGATCGATCTATGTGATCGAAGGATTGTAAGTGCTCTGTGCATACTATGTGCATACTATGTGAAGCTTGCAGAGTTGAGTGAAAGTGACTGTAGAAGGCTTAGTGCTGCGACCTAGCCTGGGGAAGGAGGACCTGGCGAGGTACGCGCATATCTCCTGTCCTTTGCGGAGTAGGGTTTTTTAGGCTCTGTGCATGTAACTGTTTAACATAAGATAATAGAAGAGAAGAAGAGTTGGTGGACGTAGCCCCAGGGGGGGTGAACCACATATATGTTGTGTTGCTCTACTTTGGCAATGTGTTGATGTGCTATATGTTAATGTGCTTAGTGCTTTAATATAGAGGAATGATCTGTTGATGCTTAGTGCTTAATAACATGGATGGATGTTAGATCTGACTGATATACATATGCTTAGTGCTGAATCTGTTAAGACCTAATATTTTTTGTCATGCTAAGTGCTGTTAGATGCTAGATCTGGTTGGATACTGCGATGCTCTGTAACTAGGGTTTGTCTACGCTGTTACCAATAACTGAATATTGATGAATGTTTATTGCTAAGTGCTCTGTTAAATGTTAGAATCACAGATCTGTGTCCCAGCTAAGTTTGCAGACATCTGAGTCCTGCAACCACCCCTGCCTCTACCTCGGGCGAGACTTCATCTGCTTCGCAGGTGTTGCCGAAAGGGCCGATAGTTAGGGTTTTGTTGGTGAGTTGTTGTAGCGTTGAACCCTGGGTCTACCCTTGTGCCAACAAATGGTTCCCTTGCCGGGACCTAAAACTATGATTGCTGAGAACTGAGAAAGAAGAAGCTTTGTGATAAGATCCGACCTGAAATTGTGAAAGCTTTATGCGTAGATCTGTCTCTCTAGTGCACAATACTCTACTTAGTTTGTGAAGCTCTGTGCTAAAGAAAAGAAGTTCGATCTGAAGAAAAGAGGTAAGATCTGAATGATTTGTGCTCTGATAAAGGTAAGAATAGTGAAAAGTTTTAGATCTGGAAGCTTTGTGTTTTGTAGAGGTAAGATTAGTGGAAATTTTTGTTTCTAAAGTATGGATCTAGGCATGTTTGATAAGATTTATCCTAGCTTGAAAACTAGAGCACTGATAGAAGAAAGAAGATTTGATATGAGTAGATCTAATAAGAATAATGAAAGATATGTTATACCTATGTATAAAAAGAATGTTTGGACTAACAAATGGATGCAGGATCCTAGAAAGAATTTTTTGCAGGTTAACTACTATGATCCTAGCGCGCAGTATAGGAAAGGTTGGGGATCTTTTAAGAGAAATAGAGGATTAACCCTTTGTTACAGTTGCAGAAGACCAAGACATCTGGCTAAGGAATGCCCTGGTAGAAAACCTAGTTGTCTCTGTTGCAAAGCTATGGACCATGAAGTTTTGGATTGCCCTATAATGATTGGTCAGCTTGAAAGGATGAATATGATACAAGAAGACCACGAGCAAAGTCAAGCAACTGAGATTATGATAGAACCCCAGAAAGAATAAGAGAAAGTATTGCTACAGATAAAAGAAACCCTTAATGATCACCGACATGTCAGTTTATCAGAGGTCTTCAAAGAAAAAGAATGTATTGAAGCAAGAATATGAGACTTCGACATTGACTGTGTTCTGGATGAAGAAACAAAGGTGAGTATCATGACAAAAAGAACTTGGGAAACTATAGGGGAGCCTACTATGATTCCTTCATTAGGAGGAATATGACTATTTAGAGGGAAGCTGATAAACCTATGTGGAAAGATTACCTAGATATCTATGAGTGCCAAGGGAACTTCGACAGATGAAGAATTTGAAGTTGTTAAATTTATTGAGGACAACACTCCATTTACTATGTTGCTCATAAAACCTTGGATTGAAAGAGATCAGAAGAGTAGGATCTTATGGCTCTGTGTATGTAGAATATTGATAGAAGATAATAAAGAAGAAGAAGAGTTGGTGTACGTAGCCCCAGGCTGGGGGTGAACCACGTATATCCTTTGTTGCTATGATTTGTGCTTTATGGTTGTTCTCTTGTTTATGTGATTAAATGCTTAGTGCACTGATATATGCTTAGAAGAATCTAACAAGATAGATTAGTGCTGAATAATGTGAATGAATGCTAGATCTAATCTATGTTGATGTTCTTAGTGCTTGAATATATTGGATGTGTGTGAATACTGTGCTGCTATGTTATTAGGGTTTATCTGCGCTGTAATTAAGGTTAAATATTAATGATATATAAGTGCTAAGTGATTTTTTAAGGTGTTACTATCACAGATCGGTGTCCCAGCTAAGGTTGCAGACATATGAGTCCTGCAACCACCCCTGCCTCTGCCTCGGGTGAGACTTCATATGCTTCACAGTTGTTGCCGAAAGGGCTGGTAGTTAGGGTTTTGTTGGTGTGCTCTTGAGCGTTGAACCCTGGGTCTTCCCCTGTGCCAAAAAATGGTTCCATTGCTGGGACTTGAACTTGGGTCTCTTAGGTGAGAGCCGAGTATCCTAGCCAAATAGACTACAACAGAGGGCACAACTAAGTATGTTTGATAAATTTTGTCTTAGTTTGAAAAATAGGGCACAACTAGATGAAATAAGGTTTGATATGAGTAGATCTGATAAAAATAATGAAAGATATGTTATTCCTATGCATAGAAAGAATGTTTAGACTAACAAATGGATGCAGGATCCTAGAAATAATTTCTTGCAGATTAGCTACTATGAACCTAGTGCACAGTACAGGAAAGACTGGGGATCATTTCAAAGAAAGAGATGAGTAACCCTTTGTTATAATTGCAGAAGACCGGGACATCTTGCTAAGGAATGCCCTGGTAAAAGACCTACTTGTCTTTGTTGTCGAGCTATGGACCATGAAGTTTTGGATTTCCCTAGAATGATTGCTAAGGTTGAAAGAATGAATATGAGACAAGATAACCTCGAGGGAGATCAAGAAACTGATACCATCGAAGAACCCCAGAAAGAATCAAAGAATGTATTGCTACAAATGAAAGAAACCCTGAATGATCACAAAAATATCAACTTATCAGAGATCTTCAAAGAAAAAGAATGCATAGAAACAAGAATAAGAGACTTCGACATTGACTGTGTTCTAGATGAGGAAACACATGTGAATATTATGACAAAAAGAACTTGGGAAATTTTGGGAAATCCTGCTATGATTCCTTCATTTGGAGGAATAGGATTATTTAGAGGAAAGATGATAAACCTATGTGGAAGACTCACCCAGATATCTCTGAGTGCTCATGGAACTACGATAGAGGAATATTTTGAGGTTGTTAAATTTATTGAGAACCGCACCCCATTTTCTATGTTATTATGAAAACCCTAGACTAAGAGAAACCTGACCAAAAGAAAGGAAGAGGAGGCCCTAGAATAGAAGAAGCAAGAACTAAGAGACTTCATGATGAAGAGGATAACACACTTGATTGAAGAACAAGAGAACAAATCAAAGCTATTAAGAACTAGAAACTTGGATGTCGAAGTGGAAAGAACACACGAAGACTCACAGAAGAACGAAGCACCTACCCCAGACAGAGAAGAAGTATTGCCATTGAACCCTATGAAAGACCATCAACAACGTGAAGTTACTATGTCGAAAGAAGATAAGAATCAGAATGGAAAGAGGAATATCAAGATAAAGATTACAGGGAAAAAGGCTAGAAAGCTCAATAAGAAGAAAGCAAAGATAGAAAAGTTGCAGAAGGTTCCATAAGGGACTTCGCAGAAGGAGGATTTGCAAAACTGGAACTTCGCCAAGATATTAGAACAACGCAACATGGCACTTCGCCATGATGAAGCAATATAGCCATTGAAAGGATTATAACCATTAGCCCGACGCCCCAAATGGTTAGAACAACAATTATGGCCTGAAAGCTCGCCATCAGACTGTTGGGACCACGCCGTAACGGACAAAACCACATTGATGAAGGCCTCTCATCCATTGGAGAGATCCGTTACATTGTGTCTACTTATTCCGTCGACTATTGCACCGAGAACACTTTTGCGAATTGTATCCTAGTCAACTCATTGCTACCATGCTGTGTTTATTGAGATCGACACTTGTTCTATTGCTTTGAGCACTCATTCATCCACCTGAGTTATCCGATCTAAGAGTGCATGTCAGACGAGCTCATTGCCATAGAGAAAATTGTCGAAGAAGTTCTAATCGACCTTATGGCTAAGAAGGTGATGTCTGTCGGAATTCAAGCCTCATTGACGAGAGGAGTGCAAGCCTCCCCCTTGACTGCTCGTAGATTCATACCATCCCGACCTGCAGCAGAGAAAAGAACCAAGCATAGAGATGACCTAGCGAACGCAAAGTTAACCTTGACTATCCCGCCCAACTACATCCTACCTCTAGCCGGTGTGGTGAGTCGTGACAGTGTCCCCAGAGACTTTGATTACACCATGGTTACTGCGTACCTCCCAAAGGGGATATGTGCAGTTAGAACACAACAAGATAAGATCGTGATGTTTAAGTTCAACGAATTCAACCTAGGGGACCGCAAGAAATACAGTATGCTCTCTCCTTACAAGTATTTGACCAGGACAAAGGGGAAGAACTTGAAAATAATCCCCCAGCCATGGACTATGAACCTCGTGCAGTCCACCCTCTTGAATGTGATGAAGATTCCGCACTTTGGAAGGCACCAGGAGGTTAACACGTGTGTTAAGATCCTGCTATCATGTTACCATGGAAGATATCTATGGATGGATATATGTATCATGGTCGATCCGACGCTGATCCATAGGATCACTGGATTGAGCATGTAGGGACCTGACCCACATGACTTCTACACTGGGAAGGCTACAGATCGCTCGCTGGCACAGAGGATCAAAGACACATATGGTGATGTAGAAAAGGGGATGCAAGGCTACAAGGTAGCTTCCATCCAGAATGGCGCAGTACGCCTGGCCTGCCATTTGATTGCAGGAAATCTCGTAAGAAAGAATAGACCTACCCAGGTCACAGGATTTGTTGTTGACCTCATCGGGAAATGTGTAAAAGTACTCCAGATGAACCAGGAGAAGTACTTAATCAACCAGTTGGAAATGGATTGCTGCGAAGCTCAGGATCAGGGCTATGAGTTCCACTTTAGTTGGCTCTTGATCCTCATAGCGTTTACTTCTTGGGATATTCTGGAAGGTGTGACCTTCCTAGACATCGAGCTATTCAAGCCACTCATTGCGAAGTTCACCATGCTCTATTACTCGATCGATATGGGAAAACAGTGGCAATTGAATGCAATATTCCATACATACTACGTGCAGTTGAAGAGGGCCATTGAAGCTATCCCTCACAAACACCTTGCATCGGTCCAAACCTATCATGAAGTTACGTGCAGATCGACACTTCATTTATATCACTACGCAAGCAGATGAGCATAAAGAAGAGCTTCAGTCATACTATAAGCTCACAAAGGAGGACATTGAGGAGATAACCAAGGACTAGTCAACAGACCTCCTTATCCCTGTTGACCCTACATAAATGTCTGATCCATAATTAATTGGCAGCTCAGAGGCCACTCACAAAGAACATGACACACCTGGAACCAACAGAAGGAAGAAGACCGTAGAAATACAAAACCTGAGCAGTGCATCCGAAGAAACCACTTCAGTATCACCTAGACAAGGAGGTGATGAAGAAGTAGATAGAGAAGAGACCAATGGAAAATAAGATCAACAAAAGCAAGGCGAAGTAACACTGCCTAGGGATCCTGTTGATGAGGTTGATCCCTCGAAGAAAAGAAAGGTTTCCCCCAAGAAACCTACCTCACAGCAGAAGTCAAGAGAGAGAAAAATCACAATGCGAACTATGTTCACAGTTGATGACTTCGAATTCATCATCGTTGCTGTAGAAGATGCCTCACAGGACGTCTTACAGAAACATGAAGGCAAGCAAGAGGAGATATACGACAAAATCAAGGTTGAAATCAGAGGTGTACAACAGACCCTTCAATCCAGCCACGCAGTATCCATTGGGCCCCCGCCATCAGAAACACCAGAGTTGGGATATGAGCCTACCCAGCTATGCAGACTGGTTGATGTGACTAAAGGCTGCCTTCGTTGCACACAAGAAGAAACAGAACAGGCCACAGAGGCCCTAAAGCAAGTGTAAAAATTAGTCATAGAGCAACGCCGAGTTGTGCAGCAGGAGAAGGTTTCTCTCCAAATGAATTTTGAAGAGGAGAAAGCACAAATCCAACAAGAGAAAGAGAAGTTGCTCGCACAGTAGCTTGGAGTCAAAGAAGCAGTCAACAAAGCACTTCGCTTTGTGATAGTCTTAGAGAAAAAAGTGGAAGAACCAGTAGATCATCAAGTAGCGCAACTTGCGGAAGCTATCCAACAAATACAACAGAGAATCACAAATATGGAGCTACAAACAGTGCCCAACACTCCGCAAGATGTACGAGATCAAAGAGAAGCAATTGCTCGAAGCGTAGTTGAGAGAATCAAGGCCCTCACCATGGAATGTAAACAACTAAGTGATCACATTTCCCAGAATTATGAGCGACTCACTGAGGATCCTGAATTGAAGGCACTGGAGTCACAACTCCAGGAGGCAAAGCAACAAGAAGAAACAATATAGGCGCAGTTGAATCCCCTGTCATCCATTGAGAGGATGAAGCGATTCCAAGAACAACACACTGCTCAACAATAGGTCCACACTATTCAGAGCAAAGTCATGGAAGTGACTTGGAGGCTCCAACCAATCCAGGACGAGGCTTGCCAACTATTCACAGAGATTGAAGGCCGAGGAGTAGAACTAGAGCAAGTCGTCACTGCAACTGAACAGTGCTTAGAGGGACCTTCCAATGAAGCAGTTATCCAAGATTTTGCCGAGCAGGAGGCCTTGGTGCAAAAACAAGTCAGAGCAGCTCGAGCCAAGCTCGAGGCTTTTGAAGCAGAGCTACCTAGATCAGAGTGACTTGGGATGAGTCATAGGTTAGTGTTGGGGGCCTGTTGGCCCTTGACCAAGTTTTGAGGATCCTTGGTCATGTTTGACCTAATTTTGGGACTTCGACAGGTTGTCGAAGGAGGAGCGCAAGTCGAAGCGGAGATCGCGAGATATTGACCCCTTTTTAGGGATTTTTGGGTTTTGGGCTATGTAACGGGTATGGGAATGTCGACCCATGGGTTTACCCATGTTTAGTCCCTTTTTTCAATGTATAAATAGAAGTCTAGGCGAGGTAAGAAAGGAGAAGGTCTTTTGGTACCTTGCTAAGTGATAAGTGCAAGTGTGGATTGTAGATGCTTCGTGCATACTGTGTGAGCTTGTAGAGCTAAGTGCAAGTGATTGTAAGAGATTGAGTAGAATCTTTGTGTTGTAACCTAGCTCAGGGAAGGAGGATCTGGCGAGGTGCACGCAGATCTCTTGTCCTATGCGAAGTAGGATCTTGTGGCTCTGTGCATGTAGAAGATTGACATAAGATAATAAAGAAGAAGAAGAGTTGGTGGATGTAGCCCCAAGCTGGGGGTGAACCACGTATATCCTGTGTTGCTATGATTTGTGATTTATGGTTGTTCTCTTGTTTGTGATTAAATGCTTAGTGCATTGATATATGCTTAGAAGAATCTAACATGATAGCTTAGTGATGAATAGTTTGAATGAATTCTAGATCTAATCTATGTTGATGTGCTTAGTTCTTGAATATATCAGATCTGTGTGAATACTGCGTTGCTATGTTATTAGGGTTTATCTGCACTGTAATTAAGGTTAAATAATAATGGTCTATAATTGATAAGTGCTATGTTAAGGTGTTACTATCACAGATCGGTGTCCCAGCTAAGGTTGCAGACATATGAGTCCTGCAACCACCCCTGCCTCTACCTCAAGTGAGACTTCATCTCCTTCGCAGGTGTTGCCGAAAGGGCCAGTAGTTAGGGTTTTGTTAGTGCGCTCTTGAGCGTTGAACCCTGGGTCTATCCCTATTCCAAAAAGAGGAGCAACATCACACAATACCTCGTCTTTGAAGGGCTTGATGCCATACGACAGTCGACACTGCTGGCTGACGTGAAGATCGCTTCCCTGGCGGATCCATCCAATGGTGTAGGATTGTGGGTGTGGCATTGTCGGTAGGGCCAACCGCTTGATGACCTCTGGTAAGATGAGATTCTTTTGGCTACCTCTATCAACAATGAAGTGTAGCAGGGTGCCTTTTACCCACATCTGTGAATGGAAGAGGCGCTCTCCTTCTTTTGGTTCGTCTGGTTCACCATGTTGGAGCTTGGTGGTAACAACGGTGGGATTGGATTCTGTGTCAATGATCCATCTTCCCCTTTTTGGTTCTGACTCAAAGTCAAAACCCAGATCTGATTCAGAGGCTTTCACTTCGGCCACCAACGACTGTTTTGAGCGGAAGTCAACAATGTTATGCCAAGGGCTCTTATGGAAGTTGCACCACTTCCAGGTATCTTTCTTTGTATTTTCGGTGTTCTTCTTTGCTTGCGACTTGGACTGGTTGTCCTGATACTGTCCATATTTTCTCTGTCCTTTTTTCTGTGGGTTGGGGCTACCCTTTCCTAGATTTTTTTGTGAGGAGTTCCCAGGCCCAAATTGCCGCGTCTTTTGTTTGAGCTTCTGCTTGAGTTTGACGACATATTGGTAGGTTGCGCCCAAGGATGATATGTACAGAAATTCCATTTCGGTCTAGATGTATCTATGCAGAGCACCACAATACTTGAGCACTAGATGCCACTCTGAATCTTTGATACCTAGCTTTGTGCGCAAGGTATGGAAGATATTTCTGAAATCTGGCATTGCTTGGTCTCTTTCTTGCCGCAGTGTGGTCCATTTGGTATACAAGTCGTCATAAATTCTGACAGGGTAGTATTGTTCCTTAATAAAATACGTGAAGGATTCCCAGGTGGCCATGACTATAAATAATAAGGGTTCCTCTATTTCCTTTTGCTCACATAAATTTTCCCACCAATCTTTGACATGGGGAACGCCTTTGAGGAGTGCAAAAGTAATCTTTTCTCTATTCGAAAAGTTATGGACAAAAAAATACCCTTCTAGTAGATTCAACCACTTGTCTACAGAATATGCGTCTATTTGACCTTCAAATATAGGAACATCGAAGTTTATTTGTACCTTGAAGGGGGTGATTCCTCTGCTCGAAGAATATGCGTCGCCTATTGGTAGCCGTCGAAGGATTTGCGCGAAACTATCCATCATCTCGTTCCTCTGTTGCGTGAGGGATTCCTCAAGCAACAATTTGAAAGGATCTCCTGTCCTGTCATATTTATTTTCTCCTACCATGAGAGGTCACTTGGGCGTGCGAGAGATTTTGTCCTTAAGAGAAATAAGCTCGAGACCCAACTCTTTGTACTCCGACCTCATTGGGGACATGCATTAAGACGACAAGGAGCAGACTCCTATGATACCACTGATCCATATTTTATGAGCATAACAAAATGAATACAGATTATTAACAGATGCTTAACACAAAATAACAGAGATACAGTAAAACTGGTTTTCTATTCAATAGGGAAATAAGCTGAAACCATAAAATGCAGCGGAAAACAAGCTTGTTGGAATGGTGGTGGCTTATCTCTGAGAAGAGATGTGACGACTGCGCTCATTCACAAGAAGATGGTTACAATGAGGCTCTGAAGGCCTTTTTTACAATAAGCAGGAATGTCAAAAACCCTAGACATCCAAAAACCTAACCCTAGGAGATGAAGCGTCGAAAGTCATGTGGGCCTCGTTTGGGTAAGTTAGTACATCAACTTCCCGGGGTTGTAACTTTTGCATACGGTCTCCGTTTGACACGCTCAATACCTTGTTAGAAAGATCTATTTGAGGACTACAACTTCTGTGTGAGAAACATCAAAGGAACTTCTTTGTTTCTCTCCATTTTTCCCAAAAAACGTCGTTTAGGGCCTCAAAACGACTTCGAAAGTTTAGGACCCAAAAAACTGCTAAAAATAGTAAATTACCAAAATTGTCAGAAAATTGTTTTGAGCCAATTGGAAAAGGTGGGTGGCCACTAATATCCACCTGGATCAGCTACTGACTTGGGATATTTTATTATCTTCACTTGGATTTGGCTGCTCTTGTCCTACTTAGCTTTGTGCATGTCCTTACTGAATTGCTTGCTTTATCTAGCTATGTTTTTCTGACTTGTTCACGTTTAGCTCGATAAAGAGCTACACAAATATATATCTACCCTCTTTGAATTAGATTTGAAGAGATTTAGGGATGCATGCATGAATGGGGATTTTTGTATGTTTTTTATGAAGTGCATGTAGAAGTGAGGGGTAGGTGTACATTTGAGAAAGGAGGTTGGGATGGAACCCTTCCATTTTAGTTCAGATATTACACTATTGAGGAATTCCTTAGCTATTGACTAAGGCTCATCGTTGAGAAAAAGGAAAAACAAAGGGGCTTGGAAAAGCACCAAAAGGTTGATAAATATGAGAGATGGCTCACTCATTGTTCAATTGTTGCTTATAGATCCAAAATACCAGGGCTCCAGTGAATCTATTATGACCTACTGTAGCGAGAAGGACCCAAATGAGAAATTATTTCATGAGAGAGAGAGAGAGAGAGAGAGAGAGAGAGAGAGAGGGGATGGGACTAAAAACCATTTCTAGATGGATGATAAAAGAACTAGATAGAAACCATAAATTATCAATGGAGATTATCAGGGAATAAAGATGGCTAATCTCTCCAAAACCCCAACAAAACACAACAACCTAAGAACAATAATAGTCCTTCAAATAGATCTACATTACCTTACCCTTCAATCCACTTACAACACACCTTTGAATGGACTTATTAGAAATCCTGTTGGGCATCATAACTCATAGGATATCTTGCCTATCATGTGCTCAATCTATAAGGTCCAATGAGATGAATGGATGAAATGACGCCATTTCCTTCCATTTGATCTACATAGTTATGTAGGTAATGAGCAGATAAACCTTGATTTGACTCGAGAATCTGACCCACAACCCTTCCCCATTCATGGCTTAGAGAATGAACAAGCCTCCTCATTTTCTAAACTAACGCTTGTTGTGTGCTCCTCGCTTACCCACCTTGGTTGCTTTCTCGATTCAAACATTTTTCGATTTATGCTGCTTTTCTAGATTTATTTGAATGAAATCACAGGGGGATGCAATGATGTAGATTATAATATGATGTGCCACTTTGGTTACGAAATATTCTTTTTGGAGAGGCAAAGTTCAACAACCCCTACTTCCTTCCTTCCTCTCAAGTAAGAAAGATCTGGTTGTCAACTACACTAGAATTATGATAGCACGGCCTTTCAAACTTGAAGTTGCATTAATTAGATACTCCTTCTACATATTTGACCAAGCATACCTCCTACCAAGTAGCCTAGTTTTTCTATCGCTTCACCCCCGGGCTTATAAACCACCTATCCAAAAAGGTGTTTGCATAACAAGCTCAGGATTATACATTGGGTAAACGATGAATTTGTATATTTAGGGGTTGTTTACTCGACTAATTGTTGTTGATGAGTCGTTCTGGTGCATGGATTTCAAGTGTTGTATGGATTGGTGCCTGATTGTCGCACCTTAGAAAGTGGCTTCATAGCATTAGACAAATATTGATTTCAATTTGATAAACATTATCAAACTCTACTAAATTCGATGTGGGTGCTACAATAAGAGCATTTTTAGATGAAAGATATAATGCAACTCCTTCCTCGACAAAGTTTATCTATGTGGTGTTGAGCCTGAAATGAATATATGAAACATGGACAATAAGAACGTGGAGGCCATACAAACATTGACTAATTGCAAGGAACATAACAGAGAAAGCGTCTTATACTTATTTGAAAATTTAAATTAGTGTCGAGATCAACATAGTCTGTGCATATGGTAGATACATGGTTAAGCTATATCTGCTGTAACCATGTTGTCCACAAACATAAAAACATATTTGCCAAGTGACTTCATCCTAACATAAATAGTCCATCATATTGTTTTGAAGTTATATTTTTTTTCACTTAACTTATTAGTATATTGTGGAATAACTTGGAAAAACACTCAAGAATCTGATATAATCATCACAAAATTATTATTTTTTTTAAAGACATTCTCAAGCCTATAAATGTCTCATCACTAATGCATATCATCAAATAATTCTATTCAAATTTCTTAAATCATTAACATTGATTAGTTGGCAATTGATATGACAATATACTATGTCCTTCGAGTTAAAAAATCATGGCTTAAATCCATTGAAATTTTTGGTTTGTGTTCTTGTAAGTTATTATTACTTTATTGAATTATATTATTTTTAAACTGTATTTATATTACTTTATTATATTAAAAGAAGTTAGATAAGTTAGATTTAGCACATAAGATCTAAATAAACCCAATATAATATTAAATATCAAAATGATCTCCTAAAATTGATGTTGTTGCTTCATTAATAAACTTGAAATTTATATGAATGAAATTATATTAATTATATCATATATTTTTTTTTATAAGTTTTTGTATTTTAAAACATGTCGTTATTTAATTACATATAAATATAATCTTGTCATAATAGAAATAGCCACAAAGAGCTTCATAACATTTATATTAAGGAGTACAAGTTTTTGTTTTTGCAAGGTACATACATACTTAAAGGTTTATTGTACTTATTGGATTGCGGATTTTGATGACATTCTTGGAGCATGTCTTTACTACGAGACACAAATTATAAGTTGGGACCAAATATATCAATGTGCTTACATACAATTATTTCTTATTTTACTAGGAGACAAAAATCACAAGTTACAACGAGACACAAATCACAAGTTGCGACCAAATATACCAAACGTGTTTACATAAAATTATTTCTTACTTTACTAGGAGACATAAATCACAAGTTACAACGAGACACAAATCACAAGTTGTGACCAAATATACCAAACATACTTACACAAAATTATTTCTTACTTTACTAGGAAAAATAAATCACAAGTTACAACGAGACACAAATCACAAGTTGCGACCAAATATACCAAACGTGCTTACATAAACTTATTTCTTACTTTACTAGGAAACATAAATCACAAGTTACAACCAAACATATCTAACTTGCTTACATTA